>OY757189.1:45330065-45757565 GCA_963583895.1 Melanophora roralis | reverse complement strand
TTTTTAATTAGCACTAGAAATTTTGAAAGTTTCAAAAAATTTTTAGTTTTTTGGTCTAAGAGAGATGACTATAAATAGGTTTAATGAAAGACCCACTAAAAAATGTGTTGTTTTCAAAAGTCATTTAAAACCTTTTGTGTTTACTAATGGTTGTTTAAAAGTATAAGGGAAAAAGAAAATCAAAAAAACTAGATAACAAAATACTTTCTAATTGTTAGAATAAAAAATTGTTTTAAATGTTAAAAAAAAAATTTTTTTTAACAAACCTAAGGTGTTAATATATCGTTGTAGACTTTCGTTTGGTTTTAAATATTTATCTCAACCTAATTTTTTATCGCATGCTAGAGAATATTGTTTAGCCGTATTCATTACATTAGATATTTGCATTTAGAATTCAAATATTATGCTCTCACCTACAACAAATAATATCAGTTTCATCTGTTGATTAGAAACTAAGCACTGCTGTTAATAAAATTAGATAACATGATGAGCAAACATGCTTCCATAGTCTAGTTGATCTTGAGCACTAAACCTTTTATCAGTTGTATTTTTGCAGTGCGATCGTGCGGTTGAAGCTCTTCCACCTCCTGGGAAAGAAAAGAAAAGTGAAAAAAGAAAAGATATTAAGTTTATTATCTTATTGAGTGCAGTTTGCTTGGTCAGTGTATTCGTTTATTTGTTATAATTCAAGCACTTAAATTAGAATCAACAGCCGCAACAACAACAACAAAACAAAAGAATCAAATAAAATAATTTTTCACAATCAAGTGTCATTTAACTTGTGTAATTTAAACGCATTAAATGTAATAAAAAAAGATCGTTATCTCTTTAGATTTTTGCAGTTTTGTTTTTCCTTATTCAGTCTGCTTTTTGAGCTGGTCGCGTTAATTTTCTGTTCGAGTGCTGCAAGTGATATATGAACGTGTGTGTTGCGCTATTATAAAAAATAGATATATTTTTAATTAAAAATTTATTTTATCCAATATTTTGTGTAAGTAAAAGAAATTATTATTATAAAAAATTTTAAACTATAAAAGGATAAATTATTTGCGAAAAAAAATTATTTTTTATACGAAAAGTGAAGTGCTAAATAAATAAAGAAATCAAAGTAAATTTGGCTAAAAAAAATTTTCTTGAAAAGAAAAATTGTCAGGCAAATAATTACATAAATTAAAAAAAATTTAAAACAAATATATGCTATAAATAATACATTTTAAAAAATTATTTTTATATTTTTATCTAATTTAAATTAATGATTTATAATGTACTTTGTTTGAATTTGTTAAATTAAACAAAATTTTAAATTTGCAAATGATAGAACTAAAAAAAATATTCAATAATTTTAGGGACTTAGATATGAATTTCGTATGAATTATACTCACAACTTTATTAGAAATGAATAATAACTTTAATTAAACACAAACAATTTATAATAAATACAAAATAAAGACTTGTGAGTAATAAACCTATTTGACTAATTGAGTAAGAAGTAATTTTAAAAAATTAGAGATTATTTTCAACTTTAAAAAATTGTATTTTCACTGAAAATAATATGTAATCAGAGTTAAATATTAACTTTAAGCTCAAATTTCGAATTTATTTGAATTAAAAAAACAAGAAATGTAGCTTTAGTATGCAGATAATATATAAAAATAGCCTCATTATTACGTGGTATTTTACTATTGCATAATTTTAAATATTTTAAATTTTAAATTATTATTTTCGTGTTATTTGAAAAAAAGTTTTTTTATGCAAGTTTTTACCGGCACCAGCCATAACTTTTTCAAAACAAATTAAGGTAATTTAAAAAAAGGTTTATAAGAAATAATTTTTTTCTAAAAAGTGGTTAAAAACAGGAACTAATAAATATTTTTGAATAAAAAAATTCTATTTTTTTGCCGATTTAATTTTTTTTGGCAAATAACTGTTTTAAGTTCTGTTTTTTATTATTTATTAAAAAAAAAATAAAAAAAATATAATAATTTTTTCCCAAAAAAAAACAACAAAACCAAAAAATTATTTATATTACTAAATATAATTCTTTTTAATCATAGTTTATTCGAAAAAGAAATCTCTTTACGTAGCACAATACAATTTCCGTCATGATTATCCATAAAAATTTCTCATTTTTTTATTGTAAAAATATTGTTTAAAAAGAAAAACAAAGAATTTAATTAAACTTAGAGTTTATATTAATTTAAAATGAAACGTTGAAGTCTTAAGTCGTCGTAGGATATTTACATTAAAAATACTTCTTAAAATTTCCACCTCAAAATTGTAGATAACACGTTCCTGAAAGGTAGAAAAGTGCCTAATGTCTTAAGAACCAATGAACCTTAAAATGTACTTCCATTGTTAATACTAAAATAAAAAAGACGCATCCATTAATTTTTTTAAAGCTGCAAACCGAGTTTCAAAGAACTGTTCCCCATTTCACCTTAAAAATTATTAAGGGTTTTCAAATTATTTTTAGAGTATCTGCAATTGTTCTCCAACAAATTTTTAGTCTCTAAATATTTCGTTAAGTGCATTTGTTTAAGAAAAGTAAATAAATCTCAACTAACAAGATAACAATAATTGGAAAAAAAACTTGATGAGAAAAAATTGAGGAAGTGTTAATTAAATCGTCAATGTGATATTTGCCACCATAAATATTCCAAACTATAAAAAGGCACTTAAGATTATACGTTTATATGTGCATATAAGTTTAATATGAGCGCATTTTGATTTCTTTTCAAAAGCAGAAATCGAATCAGTGTGAAATTTTAAGTTTAAGTAAAAATTGTAGATATAAATGGAAAGATATTGATTTAAAGAATAGTCTACTTTTCTACCCACGAGCCTAAAGAAAAAGGAAAAATTTTCTGGAAGCATTTACTTTTAACTGTTTGTGGGCTTAAAAATAGTTATGAGTAATATTACGTTACATAAATTATATAATTTGATTAGTTAACAATTAAACAAAGCAATATTTTTTTGATATAAATAAAATAGTATAAAAACAGTTAAAGTCTCGAGCCTGAATTGGCTTAAGTAAAATAAGGCAATATTACTGACATCTGTAGGCAACCAGGAGCATGTTATTCAATATAAAAAATTTTAATTTTCCATTTCTCACTCAAGTCCACATAACACATACAGAGCAAATCGCAGTTAAAATGAAATTTGAATTGTTATGAGGTTTTTCATTTGTTGTTTAATACCCAAAAAACAATTTAAATTTATAAGGAAATAAAATACTAAAGAAAAAGCAAAAATCACAACGTCATCAAATAAAATAATGAATAAAAGAATTAATAAAAATTAAAGAATTATTGAGAATAAATTCACATTCTCACACCTGCATAAGAAGCCAATAACAATTTATATAAGCAACGCCACATCGAAAAGCAACGCGACTTTTTTACACCTCAAACATCGATGGATTAACTTTGAAAGGAGTAAAGGATAAAAAAGAAGAAAATTAAAAGATTTTTTTTTAAATTGTAAGTACAATATTTACTCAAATTTTTATTTTTAAACATTAAACGATTGAAATGTAAAATAAATTATTTTAGCCTTGATGTACAATATGTAAAGGAGCATTTTATTTAAATTACACAAATATACACGGTTTTGGTTCTGAGCAACTGACAGTTGTTTCTTAGGTTGTTTGGGGTGCTGAATTCAAGCCAATATGTCTTTTTTTTAAATTGAATTTAGTTTTCAAAATAAAGACTTATCTCCGAAATCAAGGAATTGCATAAAAAATAAAACTTTAAAAAAATAATTAATTTTTGATTTTTATAATTTTAGTCAAAAAATATTAATAATTTTTTGACTTTAATTTCTTTTTTTTTTAATAATTTCTACTTTTTAAATTTATTTTTCGGCAGCAATAATTATTATTTATTAATTTAAAAGCAAAATCAATAATTACAATTACTATCGATATTTTTTTTTTAATTTTTAAGGTTTATAAAAATACTAAAATTTTTTCAGTCAAAAGTAAAACAAATAAAAATTAATAAAACAATTGTTTTTTAGGAAAAAATTACAAATAAAAAAATGTAAGAACCGCTTAATTTTTAAAAAATGGTAGTTCGCTTGATTTTCCATTGTTTCCTTGCACTTTCTTTTTTCATTGAAAATAAGTATTATCACACAGTTCATGATTTTTAAAATACTTTGGCATTCAGTTAAAAATGCCTTTAATAAAAAAAAATGTAAAACAAAATTATAAAAAATTAAAAAATCGATTACTAAAAGCAACTAGATTTTTTATTACGCAAAAAAGTTCCAGAGTTATTAAGATTGACAAATACCATAAAGTCGTTAAAACAATTTTCATGTTTTACTTTTCAATGTCTTTCAGCATTAAAGCGTTATTGTGCAGACATTTTCACAAAGTTTAATTTTTAATTAAAATTTAGATTGAATTATTTAAGAACTTCCAGCTAAAGGCCCATATTTATAATAATAAAAGTAGGCTTACTCAGGGGTTATTTGACAGATGTCTATGGAGTTATTGTCAAGTAGCCCCTACTAAAAGTTTTATAATTACAAACGATAGTTTTTTTTTAAATTTCTGAAACTGTACTAGAATTTTTTACATAGAACTTTAAAAAAATTTTTCTTAAGCTAAAAAAAATTTTTTTTTTAATATTTTTGTTAATAAAATTATTAATTTTAAAATACCGAGCTAAGAACCTATTGAACACTAGGGTAGGCCCGGCCTGCTTCGCTAATAATAAAACATATATTAAAATATTTAAGAGAATTAGTTTCTTATATATCTTTCACTTCTTTTGAAACAATTAATCCGATTCAGATTAATTTTCTCCTATACAAACCAAACACATTTTATAACATATTTAGGGAACTATAAGTGTTATCTACTAAAAATTTCGCAAAAGTTTCTATGGCAAACATTTTCCTATTTAAACCAAATACTTTAAGGACCGAAGCAGGGGTAATGGTACCCCCTATAAAAAATTAAATTTTTTTAAAATAAAGGACGGATAAGTGTAATTTAAAATAGCTTAAAACTTTAGACGAAACATCTCTCATTGTGTTGAATTGGGGCCAAAATGGCGCATGACGAACAGCATGTATTTCAAGTTAAACCAAACAAAAAGGAGAATTAAAATGGGAACATTTTTTTATTATAAATTTTTATATAAATTTTGGAAAGAAAACTTTCCTAAAACTTTAACTTTAAACAAACGGTATAAAAGCCCAAGATATTTTTTCGGAATGTAAGTGCTAACTTACTGAAATATATTTTTACAAATTTACAAAACAAATAACCTCATACATTTTTAGTTATAATTCATATAATAGTAAAAACAGTCCAAGTTAAGAATATTTTAAAACAACAATAATAACCGTTTTACAACAACAAATTAATTTATTTTTTTTTTTTGCCTTGAACCAAAATACTTTAAGTGAATGGCTCCATCGTAAAGTTAAAAATTAAAACGGTTAAAGGCAAAACCATATACGTTTAAGGTTAACTAATATCCGGTTTTTTATTTTTGCATATTTTCCAATTTTAAGCGCACCTTGCAGGTTATTTGCACGATCTAATATTGAATAATGTTGAATTTTTTCCCCTTTTATCCGAAACCCATTTTTATTAAAGAAAAAGAACTCAATCTCAAAAATCAGTTAAGCACCACTTTAGACATGATCGTACCCAACGTGCATAATAAACTTTTTATTTAATCGACCTCAAACGCCCATTTGAAAATTTAAAAAAGGTCAACATAAAAATTTTAAACGAAATCTACTTGGACTTTTAATATAAAAGGAGTTTTCATTTATCAATAAAATTTTAGAGCTTGTGGATATTCAAGTATCCGAGTACTTAAAATTTTAAATATTTCAGCCAGAGATAATTTTAGTTAACTTTTACAGTAATTTATTTAATTATATAAAAATAAAATAAAAGATTATTAAAAATATTATTTTTTAATTTTACATTGTAATAAGTTATTGCCCTTCTGGTATTTATAACTAATTTATTCTAGAATCACAAAAATGTTAATATTTAGAACAAAAAAATAGCTATCGTCCTAATTAAATAGGCTGAGCTCTAAAAAAATAATCATTTCATTAGCATTGGAAGAAAAAATCAGAGATATATTAATAAAAAAAATGTTTAAGAAAAATTCCATAATATAAACAGAACCGTTTGGCAAAATTATTACTAGATACACACACACACAAAGAAGCTATATTCTAGTACGACTGCCTTAAACATATATTTATTTTGGCGTCAGATATCGTAATTGCACTTAATCTTCTTTATTTTATTTTATTGTTATTTGGTTTAATTATTAATTAAGGTGTTGACATTTTAAATAAACACACATTTGCCGCTTTTTCTATTATTAATTTTTTTTTAATATGTACCGCATAAATATGTATGTACGATTGTACATTGAAATTGTATACATACATATTAAATTATTTCATGTATCTGAAATTTTTTTTTTTTTTTTTCAGTTTTGTAAATGTAAAAGTATTGTTATTAATTAAACCATAATAACCTTAAAGGGAACCTGGGGACTAGTGTCTTCAAATTGCAAATTTTGTCGACCATTTTGGTGACTTTTCGATGACATTTGCAAATCAGCGTTTATAAGTTTTTTTCTATTTTTTTTTGTACTAAAATTGAAAATAAAAACAGAAAAATTACCTAGTCAATAATTTTTGTGTGCATAGTGGATTTTCAATAACACGTACGTGTTAAATATCTATACCAGAAAGCATTGCATGGGGCATATGTAGTCAGTAGTGCTGTTGACAACATCACGAGTGATTCACTACAGTTCCAATATTGTCATTTCCAGCAGGGAAATTTAGCTAAAAAAAAACGAAAATAAAAATGCCTAAACTAACAAAGATTCAGGTGTCTTACATATATATATCTCTAATTGTTTAAATATTTACACATTTTATTATCTTCTACCAAACAAATTTACCCAGCATTAGCTTTGTAAGTGAAATGGATATAATGCGTTTGTGGTAATCTTTGTTACGTCAAGAAATAATTGAAAAATACCCACACAGAAAAAAATGTTCTTGAATTTTTTTTAATTAACGAAGTTATTAGAAATAAAATATATAGGTTTTTGTAGAAACTATTCTTCAGGTTAATAGTTGAAAAAGAAGTTTTCATATGCGAGTAATACTTATTATATTCACAAATAAAGTGCTATGACTTGGAAAGGGAAAATAAACTTGAAAGCCAAATAATTCCTTTATGAAATAATTAGCTTGAAATTCGGTTGAAATTTTCTTAATCTACAACTTACAAATATCCCATGTAAGTTCTACCCTCTTTAAGCTACATACTTCCGTTACATATAAAAATAAATTAATAAAATATTGTTGTTTTAAAAATAAATAAATTTTAACGCTTTTCATAATTTTTAACGCTTTTCATAATTTTTTTCTTTTATTATTTTGGCTTTAGTTAATATTTTTAATTTTTATTTACTTAGAATATATTATTATATTCTATTAATGATGAAGAAAAGAATATTTGGAAAAGAAAGTTTTTTCTATTAAAACTAGCGGCTAGTAAATTGCATTTTTGAAACCTGCTACAGATTTCATTATCAGTACTCTTTAAACAGTTTTAGTTTTTTTTAGCTGTAAGCATCAGCTTTAAAGTTACACGTTTTTTTAGAACATTATTTTTAGATCAAAAAATTCTCTAATGCTAAAATTTGTAAGATTACGCCCCTTACAGCAGAAGAATCAAGGCAGTTAAATATCACACAAGTTGAAACCGAGAAAAAGGGTTCAAAAAATTCAGAGTAAGCAAAAGAATTTGCTAAGCCACCTTCATGATAAACAAATAATGTAAATGAAAATAAAATCATTTCTCTATATTTAATAAAACTATAAATAAAATAACTATATTTCATTACAATAATAAAACAATTTATGTTGCTTCTGAGGTATTTACAAATAAATATCAAACAAACTAACCAATTTCAAGCTCATGCTTCGATTTAAGAAAAAAAATACAAGGAAACATTTAGACTTCTCTATTCGAAATAAATAAAAATAAATAATAAAACTAAAAAAAGTAATTTTCTAAAAAAATAAAAAAAACATAAAAAAAATTACACAAAACTCTTTATTGCAGCTAACCTCACTGCCTAACACTAGGTCAAAGCATTTAAAAAAAACTGTTAGCCGTTTGTGCTTAGCGATTCAATTAACAAGGACTTACCATAACGCCATAACCATAACCGTTGCATTAAAAACCAAAGCTCAGTTGGTTTCTATGGTTATGGCATAATGGTGAGTCGCCTATAATCAAATAGAGTGTTGCCCATAAGTTTGGTTTGAACAGCTGTTTTTTGTGGTATGGTTACGTTACGTATAAATTAACCATAATTTTGGTTATTAGGCATTATTTTAACGAAGTGTAAAATTGTTTAAAATTATTCAAGTTAAACATTTTATTTTGAATAACTAGTCATTTAGAGGTATTTTTCTTAAAGATAAGAAACTTAGGAAAAAATGTCTTTTTACAAAAATTTTTAAGTTATTTCTTTCTTCTTTATTTATTTGACTGTCTTATACAAAAAGGTTTAGATCTTATGTTTAAACATGAGAAAGTTGAATTTAGAAGTCTGTTATGCATTCTATACTTACATATCAATGTTATAAATTAAATAAACACTTGTGATAAAGATGTTTACTTAACCAGTTAAATCTTATGTTATGGGGTTCTTGTTAAAAAAGTAATTAAAGCATTTCAAAAAAAGAACAACAAATTTATATATAATTTTTAAATAAAACAAATAAATTATTTTGGTTCTTGTAGCCTTTTGTTATTTTCTTGAAATATTAGTTAGACAATCTTGGTTTTGAGTGACGATATATTTATGTTTAAGCACTTGCTGTGTTAGCATGATCGTATGGGAAATATTAGTAGATAATAGTAGCTGTTATTAAATAATTTGTCAATTTGAAAGATCTTATCATATGATTTGTACAGTTTCTTATTAAGTACTAGCAATTAACCCGCAACTTCGTAAAAGCAGTTTTAAAAACTTTCTCAAACAAAAAACTAAATCCAAAAAGGTACTATAAGCTTAAAAACTCAAATTTGCGTAATTTTTTATGCAACCTTAGTCCAAAGTCTCTTATATTCAATACTTGCAAAAATGTACACAAAATTACAAAACCAGTACTTTTTATTTACCTTAATTTCATATCTAAACCATCAAGGCCTTAAAACAACTCAAAAAACTACGATAAATGTGAAAAAGTACTCTTTGTCCACTTAGTTGACTTCTAGCCTATATCGAGGTCAACAGACCCTTTATATCTCAAAACAATGCAAGAAGAACCAAAAATATTAAAAAGGATATTTTTTCCACTGTTCTGACTTTCGATTAGGATTTGAACCAATAATGTAATGAAATATTTATATATTCCTAGAGTCATAATCTCAATTTATGCAAAAACTACCATAAATAATCAAAAGTTTTTTTTACCTTCTAAATGACTTTTGACCTCAATTTGGGTAAATAGTCCATAATATCATATTTCAAGACCTATAACCACAAGAAAATAAAAAAGTTATCAAAAATGTGAAAGAAGTACTATTGGACCACCTAATAAACTTTTTAATAGTCGTTAATTTCATATTTGAGCCTTGAGATATATATATTCATTTCCCCCTACTTAGCGTTAACAGCCCTTTTTTATATTTTTTTACTTAAAACTCAAAAATTGCCAAAAAGTACGTCGTATGCAATTTGAAAATGTTTTAATCTTTAGAAGTTCCAAAAAAGCACTTATGTAAAATGTTTACCCTCTTTTCTAGCCCTAAGGATCCAAAATTCAAAAAAGTATCAAGGAATATTCGTACTGCTTCTAAACCTGCCGAACGCAATTTTAATTATGTGTCTTCATTGATATATGGATATAAAATTTTTACCCATTTTTTAGCCCTTGTTTTACTGCTTTGGGTCTCAATTTCAAAATAAAAAGTTGCCAAAAATATGTTCGTATATTTTTGACATCTATCGTTAATACTTTAGAAGATGTGCAGTTTCCGATATTCCATATTTCCATATTTAGCCCATTTTTAGCTCGTTCGGATATGAATTTCCCGAAATCTTGTTTTAGTGACTCTGTGCACTGTAGGAAGTAGTCGAATTCCAAGTTTCTAGTTTTGCGCGTTTATACTGTACGATGATGAACGGGCCAGTCGGTCAGTCAATAACTTTGTTCCTTTATATATAGAATTAGCGGATCCCGGCGTGCTTCGCTACGGATGAATATTAACATTGAATCAAATTCATTGGTTTTTTTATTTATTTTTTATTCGGAAATAATGAAAAAAGTAAATCAATTCAATACAATAGTCCTATTAAAACATCAAATTACTATTGATTTACTTACTATTTCGCTCGCGATCTTTAGGTCTTGTCGAAAACATATTTGTTATTGCTTTTTTATATGAACAAAAAATCACATGTTGACATGAAAAGTCATAACTCACGAACGCGTTAACCGATTTTGTCCAAACTTTAGATAAACCATCTACACGACCATAGGAACAAACCCTAAAAGTTTAAACTTTTTTATATATTTATATAGGTTAAGGTAAAGGAAAAAAATTATCAAAATTTAAGGTTAAATCCTGGATTAAATATAAAAAACACTAACAATTACCACACTAAACCAAATTTAATTAATTATTTAATAAATTTCATCTAAAATATGCAAAATTCGCAAGTTAAACTATTCTAATGTCGAAGAATTTATTAATTTCTAATTAACAAATTAACACTTACTCTAATAATTTTTACTCTAATTAATAAATAATTGATTAAGAATAATAATATTCATTTAAGTATGTCAGTTTTGTCAACATGTATTTTGTTATATGTAAGTTTAAATGCATTATTGAGCTGAAACCATATTTTATGTATGTAAGTTAGTCAAGAACAACGATGCTGTAGTTCATAAAATAATTATTTTTTTTAACGTCAGTATTCACATTTGTATAAATAGTGATTTTCAGGAGTGGTGCTTGTCCTGGTTAACCTGCTAAAATTATATTGAGATTCAAGTTTTCAAAAAAAGTATGACAATACGACATGATAAAACACCTTGTGAATTCCTAAACTGGGGAACTATGGAATGTTATCATTTCAACAATCATTTCAAATGTGTACTTTTAGCTATTTTTTAGAAAACTTAAAATCACAAATAATTTTTTTATGTGTGTGTATCTGACAACAATCAAGTACTAAAATACGTCACTTTGTTTACTGACTGATAAGATTCTCACAGATTTTCTAAAAGTAGAACTTGTTAATAAATATTAAATAATGTTAAACATGTTTAATTCTAATCATAAATTTGTTTTAATGAGCTGCACGTTTTTCTAATAAATCCCGTTTTGTTTAAAATATTGTACAATTGTACAACTTGCCGAAGTACGGTAACACTTGTACAAGTAGTATCAAGGCGAATTAAAAAAAAAAATTCGCAGTGTAATGGCTTTTTAATGACGCTAAAATTACGTTACAACTGTTTGTAGATTTAACATTTCGTTTAATACAGGCTTAAGTTATTTTCTTATTGTAACAAAAGATTTCTTAATTGTTTTTTCTTTATCCCCACCCAACCTTGCTGAAATCTTCAAAAATTAGTTTACACATTCTTGACTCAATAAAAATCGCACAATAACAAATTAAATAAGTAAATAAAAAAAAATTAAAGTTATAGTAAATACATACACATGTATCTATGTACTTGTCAAATTAAATAAGTAAATAAGCAGCTCACAGTTAAAATGTATGATGATTGTGAAAATCAGTTTATCATTATCAACATCATCATCTTCAGCATGACCGACCGGCATTCGTAAATTAAATTTAATAATTGACGCTTGTTACTCCGTAAATTGTTGTGTTTATTTTTTGCGGCCCGCAAGTGTAGCAGTAACCCATCATAGCTTAGACAAAAAAATAAACAACAACAAAGATAATAATGACATTATTAAAAATACATAAGAACATATAAAAGTCTAGCACCAACAGGAATAGTAAGATCTAAATAAGAAATAAACTGTCTGTCGACTTCAGCCCTTATTATACCCTACATTTACGTACAAACGTCAGTAAATATGCGTTCACCTGAATGTGATTTCTAAAGGGAATTTTTT
Source organism: Melanophora roralis (assembly GCA_963583895.1). Classification (NCBI taxonomy): domain Eukaryota; kingdom Metazoa; phylum Arthropoda; class Insecta; order Diptera; family Rhinophoridae; genus Melanophora; species Melanophora roralis. The sequence continues at coordinate 45,745,372 of OY757189.1, read as the reverse complement.
TATTCGGGTCCCAGCAAATTATAGATCGATATTCGAAAAATTTGCTTTATATCTGTCGTTTATCAGAAAGTTATATATAAATCAAATTTGATCGCGATAACAACATGCAAAAGGGTCCTATAGGGATTAACATGATTCCCGGGTAAAGGCATCCTATGGTAAGCAGGGTAAAAAAACCAATCTTTCTAAAATTTTGTAGAACCATTTCAGCCAAAAAAAAAATTTGAGTTATGTGAAAGTAAACAGCGACAGTCATCTTTCAAAATTCAAATTTAGGTTTAGGCTTACGGGGGTTAGGGGTAGAAAGATAGCTTTGGCCGGTGAAACTTTTTTGTGTAGGGGGTCATGTTGAAAGAGAGAGAACTAATCTTTATTTTAATCCGACTTTGTCTCTTTAAAAAATCTTTAATATTTTTTTTTTTGGATATTTGATCTGTACTTCAAGCACAATAAACACATAATATGTATAATTAAAGGGGGATATTAATAGGGTGACATATGGAGTCCGTCATCCATCCGTTTTTTAGCTGAGAGCATAGTTGAAAAACATGTTGTGTTAATAAGTGTGTCATATTGAGGACGTCTTCGCCAAAGCAACTTAGAAAATCTGGGAGTTTTTTAACTACAGCTAGAAGCAGTTTTTATTATACAGGTTGTTTAATTTTTTGTTGGGTGACTGATTTGATATCTGTTAACGAGGTTTTTTATGGATCAATTTCGTACGTCCGCACGTTAATGCCAGTTAAAAACGGAGACAGATAGCGAACAACGAACTCTATGTATTATCGCCTTTACACTTTACTTATGAACGTTAAAAAACATTTAAACAAAGGCATGTTGGACGTACCACCTTTAATTTCGACAATCAATTAGCCAGCGAGCATGATTTAATGACTTTAAAGGTGGATTTAGGTCAAAATGTTTATCAAGGATAAATACTGATTTTTAGACAATACAAATCATAGGCAAAATCTAATAGCAATCGATGTTTTTAGCTTCAATAGTGTAGGGTATAGCAAAGAGAAATTAAAATATCATAAAACAAAAATTTTGCAATTTTCTTGATATAGGTAAAACATATGCTCAACAATAATTTTTATAAAATACATAAAATTAAGGAAATAATTTTGAATGGACAAGGATATAAACATTTCTACTGTTAAAAATATTTTTAAGATTTCAAAAACAAATCTGACATTGAGCCTAACACGCTTGTACAAAAACAATTTTATTTTATATCTAAAACTTCAACCTAATGTAGGTGATTGTTTAAATTAATCCAAAAGAACTTTTTTTGAAACCATTAAAAATAATACCAGCAAATTAGGCTGCGACAGCTGACCTGCAGAAAGAAAAAATATGCCACTTAATTACTTAGCCTTTTGGTGTTAACTGTTTAGTCATTTACTTATTGTAAAACATATGAATGCTCTTACCAAATTTGTAATTCAGTTCGTAGCTATTACGATTGCCAACACTAAAGTAATAATTACACAGAAAATATTACGACAAGCTAACTGTCCTCTTATACACTAACCAAATTTGCAAATACAATTATTTTATTATTGAAATGGTACTTAAAACTTAAATCGTTAATAAATTAAAAAAAAAATTTTGTTACCAAAAGTTGTAAAATAGTTTTTAAAAATTATAAAACCCTTTGTTTTTTTTTAACTAATACATATTTATATAAAATTGATGTTACAAAATTTGGTGTTAGAAATTTCAGTTGACTGCCAAACAAGCTATTAATTGTTTTAATTTGTATACCCTTCACATAGTGATAGGGTATATATCAGTTTGTCATTCCGTTTGTAATTTCTTTATTATTCATTTGCGACCCCATAAAGTATATATATTCTGGATCCTTATAGATAGGGAAGTTGATATAGCCATGTCCGTCTGTCCGTCTGTCTGTCTGTCTGTCTGTCCGTCTGTCCGTCTGTTGAAATCAAGTTTCCGGAGTCAAATAAAAAGATACAGACCAGCTGTTGGTGTCAAACTGTTGGAATTATCCCGCAGCCGATCGCTATTTTAAATCAGCAAAATCGGTTCACTATTGACCGAGATATAAGCGAAAACCCAAAGCAACCCATTTTTTTTAGGACAAAATCCGTGCATATATCCCTATATATCTCAGTAAGTATAGCCACTCTCGCCACAAAACTTGGCACGGATACTCCTAAAGAAGGGACGTAAATAATGGAAAAAGTTTTTCAGATAGGACCAGGGAAAGGGGTATTATTCCTACAATTGCACAAATTTGGTGAAATATTTTATGCGCTATGTCTCGTAAACTATAACAGCTATCGACTTAAAATGTTCTACAAAAAGTAATTGTACGCTAAGGGCTACACTATTAAGAAAAATTTTTTTGGGTGGAGGCAAAAAAAGGGGTAGCTCCCATACAAATTAATGATTTGTATGAAATTTTCGATACGCTATATCTCGGAAACTATAACAGATATCCAAATGAAATGTTCTACATAAAGTAATTGAGCAATGAGGGCTACGAATTAAAGAAAAATTTTTTGGGTGGGGGCAAAAAAAGGGGTAGCTCCCATACAAATTAACGATTTTTATGAAATATTCGATATGCTATATATCGGAAACTATAACATATATCGAAACCAAGTGTTCTACAGAAAGTGATTGGACATCAAGAGCTACGCTCTTGAGAAATATGCAATTTTCGATACGCTATATCTCGGAAACTATAACAGATATCGAAATGAAATGTTCTACAAAAAGTAATTGGGCCATAAGGGCTACGCCTTAAATAAATAATTTTTTGGGTGGGGGCAAAAAGCGGGGTAGCTCCCATACAAATGAACGATTTTTATGAAATATTCGATATGCTATATATCGGAAACTATAACAGCTATCGACATCAAATGTTATACTAAAAGTAAGTACATCAAGGGCTATGTTTTAAGGAAAAATTTTTTTTGGGGGGGGTGGACAAGGGGTAGGTCCCATAGAAATTAACAATTTTTATGCAATTTTCGATAAGCTATATCTCGGAAACTATAACAGATATCGGAATCAAATGTTCTACAAAAAGTAATTGTACATCAAGAGTTATGTTTTTAAGAAAAAATCTTTTGGGGGGGGGGGGGGGGTGGGGGTGAACAAGGGGTAGCTCCCAAACAAAATAACAATTTTTATGAAATTTTTAGTACGCTATATTTAGGAAACTAAAACAGATATCGAAATCAAATGTTCTACAAAAAGTAATTCGACAACAAAGCCTACAATTTGAAGAAAAAATTTTTTAGGTGGAGGATGGACAAAGGGGATCTCCCATACAAATTAACAATTTTTATGAAATTTTCGATACGCCACATCTGAAAAACTGTAACAACTATCGACTTCGAATATTCCACAAAAAGTAATAATCAAATAATTCATACATTTTGGAAAAAAAGTTGGAGAGGAGCAGGGGGACTAGAACATCCCATAAAAATTAACAACTTTTATTAACCTTTATATATGAATAATGTCGAAAACTTGCATTACTGTCGACCTCAAGCCTTCTTCATCTATTTCTATTATTCATACGAACGTTAAAATTTTGTATATTTTTCTACGAACTTTAAAACTCACACACGGATTTTTATTATATTATTTGCAGTACAAAATTACTCGGCTGGGTATATTTAAAGACCAATGTGAAGGGTATATAAGATTCGGCAAAGCCGAATATAACGCTCTTACTTGTTTTCTGTGGAAATGACAATGCCACGTGTTATCGTTTGCTTACTATATTTTTTGTGGATGTTTTATTTTTATTAAGCCAATACTAAACTGATACTTAGTTTACGTGTATAATATATACGTGTATAATATAAGCATTTATAAAACAGGGTGTCCCATGCAGATTTCTTTTTCTGTTAGTAAGAATAAAGACTGCTGGTGTAAAAACTACTTTAGCTTCCTTTTTATTGTAATTATTTTTGTCTTTAAAAATTTTTTTTTAAATATTTACCAGGATAGGAAAATAGATTTTAAATACACAAATAGATTTTCGAAATATGGAAGTCAGCTTTGATAGTGGTTCTTCTGCTAGCTTCAAGTTATATGAAAGCCCTAAATTCTTGTGTAAAGTATATATGGTCGGACTTGGCAAATTGAAAGTTTTTTAATTTTTTTATATTTAAATATCCCATAGAAAGTTCCCTCTCAAATACTTGCACAATCTTGGTTTTTTTAAAATATTTTTCTCTTTGTATTAAATATATACTAAAATAAATATTTAATGAAAATATTATTTTGTAAGTAGAACAACTAAAAAATTGCAATTTAAACAAACCCTATATTTTTCTCTATCTACAAGAATCCAGAATATATATACTTTATGGGGTCGAAAATGGATAATTAAGAAATAACAAACGGAATGACAAAGTAATATATACCCTTATCGCTATGTGAAGGGTATAGAAAATGATTTGGAACCACTGGAGCACCTAGCAACCTTTAACGAATATGACGTGACCTTTAAATACGTAAGTGTGTGTAAGCACATATAATAAAAAAATAGTTAAATTTCCATCGAGTCTATCTACAAGTGTTTGACTATTAATATCCCAGTTGGTCACGTCTTAAATCTTTCTTTGTCGATGACTATAAAGCCGTAGCTAATCTCAGAAGACCGACTTAAGGCACATTATTCCAAGTGTTAAACAAATTTTTATATAAATTGTCTACAATATCATTAGAGCTTAGAATACCGCATTGAAGTCTAGATTATCATTATGTGTTTACCACAGTTCACTACAAATATGACAAGGTTTTGAAGGCATTATTTAAGACAATATTTTCTGTGACGATTTGATCATCTGGAATAGGATTTGCACAATACCAATATGTTGGTGAAAAACACAAACGAAGGCGATTAAAAAAGTAACTTAAAAATAACAAATAAACTTTGTAAAATAAAAAATGCATGAGTTTTCTACTTCTGTGGAAATGATTTTTTGTTCAAATTTTAAAAGAAAGTGTTTATGTACGTATATAGATATACATATATGTCTAAACGTGAAATAAAACTTATACATTCAACGAAACGGTTGAAAATCATAACAACAATTACTTTAATAAGAAGTAGTATGTAAGTGTTTATAATTTATACAAGTGTGTGTGAAAATGATTTTTTTTTCTTTTAACAAAAAACAAAGACTAGCTAGCTAGTTACAGTTTTTGTACATACTATTAGTTAGTATAACAACAGAGGTCAAACGGCATGGAAAATTGAAAACGAAGCAAAACAAATAAAAATAAAAAAAAAATTATAAATAAAACATTTTTCGACGCCGAAAAGATTTACAATAAAAATATTTTAAAGTTTATACAATTAGTTCTGTTAATATAGACTACAACAAGAAAAATATAATTGATTTACAATTACAAAGTATTATAAAGTGCCATTATTAGTTTTATAAAATATACAATAACCTACACTCAGGAAAATCATGCAAAATATAAACGAATTCGTTCGTAATTTGTACAAAATCTATCGTTCTTTCGCATAACGAATTTCTTGCGTAAAATATAAAAAATTTACAAAATTCTCTTGAATATTTTACGAAATAATTTTATATAAGGAAAATTTTAATATATTTTGTCAAAGACTCTTAGCAATTTTGTTTTACGTTATTGAATGAAAGTTTCGTAAATATTTATAAAAATGTATTACGAAGTAATTTAGGACCGAAAAAGGACTACTGTATATATTATAAACTTATTTACCTCAATACGAAAAGGCCCTATATTAATTTATTTAAACACAGTACTATCTATTAATATTTACAAAAAAAACTTTAAAAAAGTAAATGGAATTATGACGTTTTTATATTAATGTAGCGCCATGCTTGTATGCATGTATGACCAAAATATGATTCACTTTAATGAGAGAAACAAGTGTTCAACAATTAAAAAAAAAATTAAATATTTTAATTAAAAAAATATGCACATGGCATATGAAAATAGAAAAAAAATATTGTTTGTTTATATTTAGCCTATTTTTATGACAGTCGTTATACAAAAATAAAAGCCTTAAATAGCTTTGTGCTTAATTCATCATTTAATTCAGAGTTCATTTAGGAGAGTGCTAAACACATTACCCGCTTGTTTATGGATACGAAACTTTTGGGCATTTTTCATATTTTAATTTGGAGTCATTTCATTTTTCTTTGGACCTATTTCACAAAAAGTATATTATTTTTTTCAATTGACGGTTATTTCATTTTTGTTGGAACATATTTCATTTGGAGTTATCTCACTATTTTTGAGCTTTAGGAGTTATTTTATTTATTAAGTTTGGGAGTTATTTTATATTTTTTAGGAATTATTTCATTTGAAAGTTATTTCGTGGTACCGCTTACTGTGTTTTTCTCAAAGATAAGGGCAAAGTGTGCCGAAGGCCGGCTGTCTACAAGCTTCTCTGTTTTTAGTTTTGCTGTAAAAATGTAGTTCTTAGTTACATTTTATAAGATCCATCTTAAAAAAGATCAACTCTTTAAGTATAAAAGAAATACAAAATGAAATATCAACCCAATTTCAGAAGTGAGAAATGGTCCTAAAAACGCAAAAAATGGTCCTAAGTTTTTGCTTTGTTTTTTCTAATATGAAAATTTGGGCCGTTTTTTATTTATGGCTTAGAGCCATTTTTAATTGTCACTTTGGGGCTATTTTTCGTTGGCGCCATTTTTAATTTGAGCCAAATTTTTAAATTATTTTAGGACCATTTTTAATTTTTAATATTTGTGGCAATTTTTCAATTTCTTTAAACAATTTACATCTTTTGGGGCCATTTGGGCCATATTTTTATATTTTTGGGGCTATTTTTTTTTTAATTTGGGTGAGCTTCCTTTTTTTAAATGAAGTCCATTTTTCATTTAGCGTTTCGGGGCCATTTTTCATTTTAGCACTTTGCATTGTAGCAAAAAGTTAAAAATTACAAAAAGACCTGAAAAATTGAAAACTAAGGGTAATTTTAAAAATGGAAAACCAGTTTAATTTCAAAAATAAAAAATGGCCACAAAAATCAGAGAAAATTGCCCCAATTTTTTGTGTCGTTTTTTTTATTAAAAAATTTTGTGACAATTTTTCATTTTCATTTTGGGGTAATTTTTCATTGGGGCCATTTTAAATGGTGAGTGATGCTACTCCTTGTGCTCTTATTTAATAAATTTTCTTTCAAAATAAAGAAATTATAAAAGAAATACCTTAATGCTGGCTTGAAATCGATAGCTCTTACAGTTTTCAAGAAAAGTGTACGAAAATTTTTATTAAAATTGCTTACTTGTACGGGGGCTTACCACTCCATTGCTTCTAGCCAACTTATTATATTTCAAATTGTGGGTATTGTCTGAAGTCGATATCTGTAACAGATAACAAGGTATAGTATATTGAAAATTTTACAAAATTAGTTCGTTTTAATGGAGGCCTTGCCCCTAGTCAACCAATTATTTTCTTTTTTAAATATTTTGCTTGTTCCACAACCGACATTTAAAAAATGGAATTATTTTCGTAAATTTTTTATTAGCGCCTCTTTGTCAACACTAACTTACGATCAAACTCAACTTATCTATAATTAATATTTCTATCTTTCAAATTACGCTTTGACCCCTATCATAAGAATTATATTCCCAAAATATCTACATCTATCTAGATACAGGGTGCCCGCCGGCAAGGTATACATACTACTTTGTTTTGCTACAAAGCTATCCCCACACGTTTTCCAGGCTTTTTGTTAAGTTTTTTATTTAGTTTCATTAAAAATTTATAAAGTAAAATAAGTTATAGACGTACGAGAAAACAATTTTCAACCCGAAATTACTGGTGCTGCCCTTATTTAGGCATACACACATACACAAAAAAGCTCAAAAGTTTAAGGCCGTTGCCTACATATAATAGCAAGTCAATATTTAAAATGTTTTTTCTCCTCCTCAAGAAAATATGTTTCTTTTTTGCTTTGGTCTTGGTTTATTGATTTTGTTTTGCAATTTTTTGCATATTTCTTGCTGTTTTTCTGGCTGCCTTGAAAAACCATTAAATTTTTTAAATTTTTGCTTGCGTGTTTTACGCATAAAAGAACAAAAACAAAAAAAATAAAATAATAATTATTAAAAAAATATAGTTTTTTTTCAAGGATGTTATTTTAATAAATAGTTTACATCAAAGCATTTCAAGTTAAGAACGTTTGTTTATGAAAAAAAAATAAATTTAAAAAAAAATGTGTAAAATGTTTTCGCAATTTAAAGTCGCTTAATATTTTATAAGAAATTGGTTGTCCTCAAATGCTTTTAAGAGTCTTAATCAAGGCAAAAATCAAATGATAACATAAAACTTACTACAAAGTGAAAATATCTTTAATAACTGGCTTCCAAAAATGATACAAAATGGCATAAAAATATTTACGGAAATTTTATTTAAAAAAAAAACCCGCCGCATATTCATTTATTTATTGTTGTTAGTTCCTTTACAACAAGATTAAATTTTACATTTAAAGCACAAGAAATCAAATTGTGCACCATTTAATTACATAAAATTTTCAAAAAAAAAAAATAAATAAAGAAAATTCAACAATTTAAAATACAGATAAAGTCAAAATTAAAGATAAACCAAATATTTTAAGAAAAATATTTTTAAACTGCTTTTCTTGCTATTTATCTGCTGGTTTGAATGAAGCGAATTCCAAAGGCATTACTATAACGGTTTTCCTTTCTCTAAGCGATCTGTCAAGTCGTTAATTGGCAAATATATAATAAGATTTTTAAATATATATTATTTTGTTTATTAAGAAAAGTGTTTGATATAAAAAACAAGTTATCAAATGAGACAATAAGGAGTAGCCTAGCATATAAAGAAGCATGATGTTCGAAGATCATAGTTAAAACGTACGATATTATTGAAAAGAACATAAAGTTTACTCATACTAGCCATGTCACATAAGTACAAATTTTGCAGCCTTATATTTAAATTTAAAAAAAAAAAGAACTATTTTTAAAAAATCAATTTGATTTAAATCTTTACTTTTGATTAATTGACCAACAACAAATATGTTGCCCACAAAAGTTACCCGGAAATATTTAGTGAACTGTGAAATTAACAAATTGACCACAAAAAAAATTAATCAGAAGATAATAAAAGGCAAATTAAACAAATACAAACTTAATGAAATGAAAGATAATTCATTAAAAAATTAAAAAAAAAACAAAACTCAGCAATAATAAAAGAAAAATATTAACAAATAAAATTAAAATTAATTTTATAAAAATTACGATGACAAAGTGGGTATAATTGCAAAAATAAAAAAAAAATACGCAAGCAAAATCACGCTCAAACTTATTTACAATATCAATTTGCAAATTACAAAGGAACATATTCAACAAAGGCAAATAAAAGTAAAAATGTCACAGACACCAATTTAACAATAAAACACTTTAACTTATTTAATACTAATACAAACAAAGAAACCGAATAACAATATGTTTTATAATGATTGTATACATATCCGTAGATATAAACAAACATATGCACAACATTCGCACATCAGTACCTACAAACACATGCTGAGTTTATAAACATAAACGCATGCAATGAGTTATAATAAATGTGACCGAACTTTACGGGATAACTTTATGGTAGATTTTCATATAGAAAATTTTTTGTTGGAAATTTATTAATACAGTTGGGAGGAAACTTCCTTTTAAAAACAAACAAGAATTAATAGTCCGTCAAATTCGATCACGATTTGATATTCCATTTCATATGAAGTACCAAAATATATAAAAAATGAGTCCAGGATAAGAAAATTTTCGGGAAAAGGACTAATATAAGAGCCTTGGTAAGCTAAAGATCCTATTACAGGATCATCGCCAGTTTCAATAGGATTGAATTTCACTTATGCCAGAAAACTTATCTGTTTCAAATTTTAAAAAAATATCTTTTAAAATAATTAAATCATCAATATGTGAGGACAGTCACCCAGCCAGACAAACGGATGAACAGACAAGCTTTAGTTGACTTAAAAAGTGCGTTAAAATATCACGTATATGGTTCTTGGCTGCAGTTAAACAAATATGCCAAAAGCTTAAGCAATTTTACACAAAAATTGAAGTTTTTAACACTTGCATTAAAACTGAACAGGTTTGGGGAAGTGAAACCCAATGGGTTTCACTTCCGCACATACCGCAAGGCTGATTTACAAAAAAAAAATAGAGAAGAAGGAAATATCAATGGTTTGGTTATGCACTCCAGAAGAACACTGATGTCATTATTCATGAAGTTTAACGATAAGAACAGGTTAAAAAAATAACTGTTTTAGGCCAGCATTTAGGAAATCTGAAAAGTTTTTTCAAAGAATTAGAACTAAGAATTTATGTTTTATGACTATTTATGTTAAAATTTAAGAATATCTTATTAATTATAGAAATATTTTCTAGGCGAGACTTCCAATATCTTCATTTATATCAAAGAGTCCTAAAGGTTATGCCAGGGTTGGGCAGTATTTCAAATACTTGTATTTGAAATACGTATTTGAAATACAAATACGTATTTTGTATTTGTATTTGAAATACCACCTTCTAATGTATTTTGTATTTCAAATACTTATGATGGCAAAATACATTTTTGCAAAATACATTTTTTTGTTATACAAAAAGTTGTCATTAGAAAAATTGAAAAATGTTACAATTTAAAGAAAAAAAAAGTATGGAAACTTTGTCTTCGTATTTATTCACGTCTTCGCCTTAGCAAGGCACGTTCTTTTACAGGTCTCACTCATTCAGGTAATATCAAGAGCTTAGCGGACATTTGGAAATGTGAACATTTGTATGGATAATAGAAAAAGACGAAGAAGATTTGAGGTCGAGAGTTATTAAGTTTTTAAGTATATTAAGTTTTCGACATTATTCGTGTTAAAAGGTTAATAAAAGTTGTTAATTTTTATGGGATATTCTAGTAGGTAGGTCTTTTCATCGGATTACTTTTGTGGAACACTAGAAGTCGATAGCTGTTATAGTTTCCGAGATATAGCATATCGAAAATTTCATAAAAATTGTTTTTTGTATGGTAGCTACCCCTTCTTCACCCCCACCCAAAAATTTTTTTCTTTAAAGCGTAGATCTTGTTGTCGAATTACTCTTTGTAGAACATTTGATGTCGACAGCTGTTATAGTTTTCGAGACATAGCGTTTCGAAAATGTGATAAAAAGTGTTTATTTGTATGGGAGCTAACCCTTCCTCTACCCAAAAAAATTTTTTAGCGGACCACAACCTTCTTTTGCTGCCTCAAGGGTAGGCGTTAGTAGGACTCCCTTTAGATAATACCATTCAACTCATAAGATGTGTCGCTTAGAACACATACTTTGATAAAGACTCTAACTACTAGATACAAACCATTATCAAAAGTGTATCCCAACAGGTCATTCAGCTGTTCCTTGATATCTTACTAAGGTCATTTGACAAGTATATCCAACTGCCTAGAAATCGATGCATTTTGAAAACTAGGGCACGATATTGAAAAAAACCGTATCCCTTTTTTCGTTATCCTCAAGACTACGTATGTAGTCTTTAATAGGAAGTCCATAGCATTCTACTTGCTTACCCACCTCGCTACTTCAGGAAAATGCCTGAAGGTTCAGCTCTCAATAGTTCCTAGCGGGTTCGCAACGGTAGTTTCTAAGCGCATTGACCCAGCATGAATAAAAAAAAACAAAATGAGTTAAGCAAGTCAACTCTTACTTGTTGGATGGCCAGTAACGAAGAATTTTTGTGTAAGGTGAACTTTTGAAAAGCCGACTGATTGTTGACAAATGTACCAATATTTTCTGGAATTTACTATTCTTCAGTAGCCTACATGTCTCGAAGACGACAAATGTTTTTTCCTAACAAACATTATACTCATCAGACAGACAATACTTAAAAGAAATAAGTCCCAAGATTCCTTGATTAGATGCCGGATCCTATTCCTAAGTCTAACTTAAAGCCGTTGTAAAAATACCTTTTATATGTGTTTTGCACGAGATTGGTTCACAGTTTGAAGAATAATTATTTTACTATTAAAGAACATTTTCATGCCCACGACAGTTTAAGCGTTTATATAAACTATCTTTTAATTATTTTCAGAGACTTTCACTAGTCAAGTAATAGGACTAAATATAACTTTGCATTGGCCAAAACATGACTCCTGCAGAGACAGTTTCCTCAACTGGAAAAATCTTCAGGCTTTATTTACAGACTGCAACTTTCAGGTTAAACTTTTAGACTAAATAAGAAGCCCTAGTGTTCCACTACTGTTAGCCTGCATTAGCAAAACAATGTTCTAATAAAGTTTTTTATTTTCCCGCAGTTGGTCACATGTACTTTATTTAAAATGTAGCATACTGAACGCAGAATATTTTGCTTAGTCTCATCCTGCTTTAAAGAACTTGAATTGCCTCTACCAAGTGTAATGAATTGAAATGACTTGATTGCTCAAAATTGAATGCCATCAGCGAAAACAAAAATAACAAAAGTAGAATTAAGTAACGTTGCACAATGCGAGAAAAAATTTGTTATAGAGAATAATATGTACTTGAGAAATAGGTTTTTATATCAGTTTAACTTCTTTGTTGAGCTAACAATCTACACAGAAAGAAACCCCGCTTTCTAAAATCACGAATTTTATTCTTGAATTTATCCAAAACCATTCTTGAAATTTTTAAGTACGACCCGTACTTACATTTTCTTAAATCAAGCCTATTCGGATTGCTTCACCAAATCAAGAGGAAAAAAGCTTGTTGTTTTAATATATTATTTTTAATTTGAAAACAAAGTATCTCGGTGGCCTAGAGGTAACGCGTTTGACCTGCAGTGCAGAAAGTCTCTGGTTCGAATCTCAGCTTCGATAAGTACAAAAAATAAAATTTCTAAATTGTAAATTTCAAGTTTCTATAAAATAAAAATAAAACATAGAATTCTTCTTCTTAAATAAAGCTCCATAAGTCAGAAATGACATTTTATTTTTGAACTAAGCCCGTTTACGGCTTAAATCAATCTTTTTCACGCTTACATCAAGTACGGTTCCAAACTTAAATCAATCTTTTTTTGGCTTAATTGTGGCTAAAAGTAAGACATTCGTACTTGAAAAATTGTACTTGGAGTAAGAAATTTCGTACTTGATTTAAGAAAAACCGTACTCACCGTACTTTTGACACCGCTATAGCTTGATTTGAGTAAAGTTTACATAGTTTATTCTTTGTGTATACATGCAAATGCACTAACACATATACGTATACCCATACAGTGACATGTTACATTCATAAACTTAGCCCCTTTCTACGTAAAATTTGCTGCAAATTTATGCGTCAAAATTTTCTTAAAATGTGTCTTTCTTGTTTCTGATAAATAACACTGTTGACTGGTGTGGCACTAGTCAAGTTAACCATATACACACATGTGTTTGTATGTGTAAACTAGTATATTCTTCAGCTAGCTAGTCAAGTTTGACTATAAAAATATGTTATCATGGTTGTTTTTATTTTCAGTACTTGTGATATTGAAGTGCAGTTGGCACCAGTAAAAACTATTTACAATAAGAAGGGTAGGCCAAAAAGGTTTTTATGTTATTTAATCTTCGGAAACTCGAACATTTCTTCCTGCTTTAACCCCCAATGCCCTTCGTCAAATTTGCATTATGTCACTTAAAAGTGACTTTAAATCTTCAACATAAATTTTGTTGGCAGAAATCGAATTATTTTATATTCTAAAGGTCACTGCTAGGATTAGCAGTTTAATAAGATTGCTTGTTAGCAATCACAAAGTAAGTTTGTCCTTGTGCTTGCGTACAAAAACGTTGTTTCAAATTTGTATTTGTGTTCGTAGATGTGAAAATTAAAAAAAAATAAAATGTTTCAAGTGTAAGAACAACACGTTGCAGTCTCATACATCAAAGTAAATTTAACAATAAATTAAAAAATACCTTTTTCGTTTATTTTAACACGATATTACACACACACACACACATACATTTTTTTAACATTGTTTGGGATGAACTTTATTCAACGACAACAACAAGTAGATTTGTGATGCGTAATTTAGCACAAAATTAAAAGGAAGAAAATGGAAAGAAACACAAACAAAAAATTAAATTATTTCGTTGACGCTTTGAGTACACTCACTCAACCGATTATATTTGAGTGTGAACGTATGTTTGTGCAGTATTTTTGATCTCTATTAAATTACTTATTTATTAAAGAAAAATAAGTAACGAAAAATGCGTCATTTATTATTCAATTAGTTCAAGATGGATTTGTATTTGAGATAAGAAAGTTAAGTGGCACTTGTTAAAGGACAAAATATATACTTTAATTGAAAGTAATGTTAAACATCTAACACGTGTTGGAGGTTAATAACTTTATATTACTTCAAACCTTAAATTCATAGGCCACTTTTGCTCAGAATGCATTGAAATCTGTTATTTATTTGCACCAAAAAGCGTGACTTCTAGAAATTAAAATTTTAAAATCCTTTGTTAATTGAAATATATATCCCTAATATTATACATATATATCGACCAAACTTTTTTGTTTATTTTAATACATCTGCTAAAAACAAACTTGTTTAAGGGGAAGATGCATTTTACTAAAATTTGCTTTAAATAGTGGTAGATTTTTTAACACAAATATTTTTTGGCTTATTAATGCTTTGTGTTTTTAATTGAAGCAAACTTATCGTTATCTGTTATGCAAAAGAGCAATAATTTCTTTTCCGAACTTTACAGCAATAGCAAAAAACCGACTTCGGCTTAAAAGTTTTTTATTGGTGCGGCCTTATATGTTGTTAAGCTTTTTTGACTTAAAAAAACAAATGATACATTGTTAGTTCTATACCTTGAAGTTTCTTAAACAGCGATTAAAAAAACAAAGGCTGATAACTTGCCAAAATTGTGTTTATATGTGGTAAGCTAATATCAATCAAAAAAATTTTTTTGTTATGCGATTTTGTATTTCAGGTGACGATATACAAATAAGTTTAATCGTAATCGAAAATACTAAAATAATAAAGTGATTTGTCAGCAACAAACATAATTTAGTCAACCATTTATTTTTCTTACCACTCTAGCGTATGAGAAACACTGAACTCTTGATAATAACAAGTATACGCTCCCAGGGCTTAGATTTTTATAAATGCATATGTAATTACCTAGCATTTACAAATAAAATTAAATACGAGAAAGCGGATCTAATACTTACATTTTTTTACTAAAATATTAAAATTTTTTCTACTGAGATTTCCACTAATATTTCAACAAGTATTTACAGAAAGTGACATTTTTGGAATTTTCAGAAAGTTAAATGAGAAATATGTAAATAGTGTTACCAACTTCAAAGTTTACAGGATTAACGTAAAAAAATTATGTTAGATTTAATAAGATATTTTAACATTACGTAAGCTGAAATGCAAAACTTCATTAACTAACAAAAAATCCCGAATCGATGTTTTGACTTATTTGAGTATATTTTATTATTATGACAATATATATTATTTAGTATTCCACACCAAACTTAAAACAGAATGACGAGTGCTTTATAGGTTATTTTGAAACATTTTTTGCTTCTCCCGTAAAATTTTGGAAAATTTATTTACGTGGTTTTGCATTTAGGCTGACGATATGTAAACTAAAATATTCAAATATATAAGAATAAAAAAGAACCCAATTGATGCGTTTTTTACGACAATAATCTGAATTAAAAACTTTTACTTATGATTGTTTCCCACTTTTGCCCTTTTAATTTTTCCATGTAAAAATCTTGGTTACTGTTACTAAAATTAATTTTCATTGTTTTTTGAAATGTTTTTTGAAATTTTTATTTGTAAAATGTATAAACATATTACAAGGAAGTACTTTCATTAGTGAAATTATAGTTATCGGCGTTGTAAATTTATCTTTACATGCATTTATCATTAAACAAAAGCGGGATAAATTTTGTCAAAGTCCTTTGAGCTATTCAATCCCCTGCAGCTTATCTCCTATGGTTACAAAGATAGATTAAAATATATTTTCCATATTTTTTAGGTTTTGCTTAAAAGAATTTAATTAAGCTGTGAAATGTTTTTTTTTCGGATTCATAGACGGATATTTTTCCATCATTTTGTTTAAGTACTTAATAATCTAAAGCATACACATATATTTTTATAATAATGATAAGCGACTTCATGTTAATACACACAAAAAATAAACTTAGTAAACTTTACTTAAATCAAGCCATAGCGGTGTCAAAAGTACAGTGAGTACGGTTTTTCTTAAATCAAGTACGAAATTTTTACTTCAAGTAAAATTTTTCAAGTACGAATATCTTACTTTTAGCCACAATTTAGCCAAAAAAGGATTGATTTAAGTTCGGAACCGTACTTGATGTAAGCCAAAAAAAGATTGATTTAAGCCGTAAACAGGAATAATACGAAAATGAAATGTAATTTTTTTGACTTATGAAGCTTTATTAAAGAAAAAGAGTTTTATATTTTTAATTTAATTTATAGACACTTAAAATTTACAATTTAAAAATTTAATTTTTTGTACTCACCGAAGCTGAGATTCAAACCAGGGACTTTTTCTGCACTGCAGCACAAGCGCATTACCACCAAGACATTTTGTATCCAAATGTAAAATAATATGTTAAAACAACAAGCTTTTTTCTGGAGCAATCTGAATAGAACTTAAAAATTTCATGAAAGATTTTGGGTATATTCAAGAGTAAAATTCTTGGTTTTAGAAAGCGGGTTTTCTTTCTGTGTACTTATGTTTATACATTTACACCCACTTACAAACATAATTCTACCATTTGAACAGCCTTTTTCCTCCACAACTTTTTTTCAAATATTTTTAAATGGTTTTAATTATGAAAATAATTATTTTGTTTTTATTTTTTTAAATTAATGTAGTATTGTATTTTACCTTGTGTTGTTTCTGACTTACATTAAGGTATGCTATCGATTTAATTTAGAGATGACACTTTTTTATAATCTAATTGGTAATAGGAACTCAATTAAATGTAAAACTCATTATTCGCTCTCAAAAATTTATGTTAAAAGCATATCAATTGCATTGAAAATTTGGAGTCAAATTACAAATGAGACAGACAAATACGATTTGTTGTGCCATTACTACAAACAACTGCTGTCTCTATTATTTAAAAACCTCAAGTTTTAAAATATATATTTAATTTTTAAAATTTGTCCATGCATTAATTTTGTGTTCCTGGTTGCAATCTAGAATATATTGAATACATAGGAAAAACTATTTTACGTATCATAGTAACTACACTCAAAAAATTATTAAGGTAAAATCACCTGAAAATCTATTTAAAATAACTGGATATTCATTTAAAAACCATCCAACAAGTTATTCATTAAAATAAACAAAATATATCATTTAAATTCAGACATCAAAAAATTAACTTACATATTCGTCTAAAATTAACAAAATTTTCTGTCATTTACAGCAAAACACAAACTCTCAGAAAAATAACAACAAAGTTAAATATTGCCAAAAAATAAATGACAAGAATAACTTTAACTAAAATACAGTTTTTTTGTTTAGCTGAAGCTTTGGGTAACCTTTCAAATCAGTTAAAAAAAATATTGTATTAAAATTTAACTTATTTTTTATTTAAAAAAAACTTTAAGAAATTCTTCCTAAATAACTGTCAGTCGTTAACTTTAATAATTTTTTGAGTGTACCTCTATACAAAACATTAAGAAAATCTTGTACAACAGTTGTGGTATCTGATGATTTAGAACATGTATACTTTAAATAATGGTATGTTTGCTGACAAAATTCATTATTATGTGCTTAAATGGTCAAGCATATGTTTGGCGATAGGCTAAAACATAGCTTCTAAGCAAAAAATTAAAGAGCTTCACGCTGGTGAAAAAATTTAAATGAAATGGCCTGTTTGGAGTTGTCCAAACTTTATTTAATCACCAAGCAAAGTTACCTTATTTAAATCTGATTTAAAATTTATCGGAAGTTTAAGATTATAATGTCCGAAAACATTTAATTTTAAAACAAAAATTACCTCAAAAGAGGAATTGGTTTCCCATCATCTCCCAAAACTACCGAAAAACTAGTGCAATTGATACAAAAACGACTTAAGCTCTATCTTGTCAAAAGGAAGGTTATACAAAATTATAAAATAACAAAATATTAAACAAGTTTTAGGTTTTCTTTCATAATGCTATGACGGTATTTTCTTTAGATCAAATTTAATGAATTTCTTCTGCGTACGAGATTATGTCATATTGCCTTATTTTATTTTAAACAAAAATAATTCTTTTTGGAAATAAACTAATTTTGAATATTAAAATGGTGCTGGTTGAAATAAGCCATTTCTTGGTTTTAAGAGTTTTTTTACTATGATATATATATGTACTTTACTTGACATCACTGGTGCTAAGCATCTCAAATGGTATAAGATGTTACTTGCTACACTTTTTGAGCACTGGGTAATAATAATGGCGGACAAAAGCTAAGCCAGACTTAGTACTCACGGAACCTATTGAGTACTGACTGAGAAAAACTGTGGGAGAAATTTTGGTGATGCTGGGGTGTCAGGACTCATCAAAATTCTTACAACTGATCAATTAAAATAAGTATGTAGTTTCAGTTGGTTGTTCTATTTAAAAAAACAATTTGTATTTTAAGTTATATCACAATTTGCTTATAAGCATGACAATCAGTTTTTCGTAATTTTTATATGTATAGGATTTTGTACAAGATTTTTTAAAATTAACAAATCTTATTCCTTGTAAAATTACCTGTTTTAAACGTTTTATTTAACTTTCTATATTTTATAAAAGCAATAAAAACAAATAGTCAAAAAGTATAAAACCTAATGTTTGACAAAAATCTGCCATTACTGATTACTTTTAGCAACGTCAATCAGGATCAATACACTTACTGGTATAGTTATCTTTACTTTTCAGCTTTAAGCAGCACATCTATCTATTAGTTTTTAATTTTAGAAAACTTTTTAGTATTTTCATAAGAAATGAAATAGATTCAAAATATTAGCATTTAGCGTATTTTAAATATAAATAAGATTTTTTCCAATTTTTTTCGTTTTAGAAATTTGCTGCCGTCATGCCTTTGTTTTAATATCATTTGCTTCTTGCATTTGCATCAGGAAGTAAGAATAATGATAAACTTTCCAACGTTTATTTCCAGTATGTTAAGAATCGTCATATGTTATAATTTTATGCAGCATGACCGAAAAGAAAATTAAGTTAAAACAGAAAGTTCTTAATATTATCTTGTGTACACAGCTGGAAAAAACATACCAGTTGGCTTTCGGCAAAAGATCATAAGTCAAAAAAAAAAAATTTTGGAATTTAATAAGAATAAAAATTAAATAATAAAAATATTTCTTCAAAATCTTGATTAAAAATAAGTCATATAATAGTTTCTTGATTTTCAAAGTTTTTAAAAATTAGACTTAAATGGTTTTTTAAAACACCAAAAGCTGTAAAATCATAAAAACAAAAGAGGACTTACAATTGCACAAATTCTGTGTTCGTACAGAAAAAAAGGGTGATCCGTTTACATGTTTGTTTTTTTAAAACCGTTTGAAACAGTCAAAACTTTATTTTTCAAAATAATTATGGCATTCACAAGGTAGTCATAAAGTCATATGTCTTAAAAGAAGAGGAAAAAATACTTCTGTTGTGAGCATCCCTTTATAATTAAGTGTGCTATTTTAAATTTGAATCAGCTGCTAGAAAAAACAGAAAAATAAGTAATTTCAAAAATATTTTAAAATTAATGACTGCGACTTGTTTATTATATCAACGGCTTCACTAAAGAGTTTCGGCCGCTCGGCTCAGGTTTCTACTGTTTATGTCAAAACAATAAACACAGTTCAAAAAGTCTTATTATAATAGAAATTTTTTCTTTTAAGCACAACAACAATTTTTTCAAACTATTGTAAAATATTAAAACTTTAAGACAATATAACTTGATAGCATACCGTTTGAATACCCCAAATATAAATAAGAAAGCGTAATGAACTTTATTAACAATATTATTATTTATCTTTGATAACCCAAGTAGAAATTTTTGGCAAATATTTTTGTTTAAATATAGTTTTATTAAAAATTTTTATTTTCTAAAAAAATAAAACTGTATATATGTATGTCGGGTGCCGGCAGGCAAGGTATACTACTTTGTTTGTTTATTATTTTTGAATAAATCAAGGAGAATAGATCTAACATTGATAAATGTTTTACTAATGTCGGCAGTTATGTATGAAATACAAAACCAGATAAATTTCTGCCCCGTTTAGCCTCACAATTGCAAAACCCTTTTGAGCACATTTGTCGCTATATTCTCACACACTTCAAGTAATATTTCATTAAGTTCATCACAAATATTCTGTTTGAGTTGCTCCAGCGATTCTGGTTAGTTCGTATAAACTTTGCTTTTCAGATATCTCCACAAAAAGAAGTCTGGGGCAGTCAAATCAGGTGACCATGGAGGCCAATCAATATCACCATTTCTCAAAATAACTTGTTGTGGAAAGAGTTCTCGCAGTAATTCCATTATAATCCTGGCTGTATGTGATGTGGCACCAATTTGTTGATACCACATGTTACCCAGGCCCAAAGCCTGCAGTTGTTGCATTTAGAGATTTTTAATCATATCACGATATCGCTACCCACTGAAGGTTACCGTCACGCCATTTTCAGTTTCAAAAAATAAGGTTCAACTATTCCTCCTAAACAAATTACAAACCAGACTGTCACTTTAAATGGGTGCAAAGGTATCTGAGGAATAATTTGAGGGTTTTCCAGGTCGTAATGGGTGAGCTGTAACATTCTTTTGGCATATGTACAACGGCGTAAATGGTCTTCTGGAATAATCTCTTGCGTCAGCTGAATCTTAAATGGAAACAAATGAAAATCCTTGAGCAAAATTGTGGCAAAAGTTGATCTTTGAAGACAAAGATCCTTAGGACAGCATCAAATTAAGGTTGATGAATTATTTTGAACACTATTTAATGTTTTCAGCCAATCTTGTAAAACGTTTTGGTCCATGCTTTGGCCTTTCAGCTACAGTCCCTTTTTCTTCACTACACGATCAACAATGTATCTTTATGGCACATTTTTTTCTCCCAAAAATTTTACGTAAGTTTCTCATCGTCACAGTAATCGACCGAATGGTTTTTCACAATAAATTTGCCACATTTTACTTTTTGACTGCCAAATATGAACTGTCCGGACTAATGTTAATCAAAATGGCATCAATTGGTGCTGACAGAATAGTAACTGATAATTTTATGCAAACATTTAAAGTTCAAGGGCATATATACCACACCGTCGGTTCTCTGTTGCCAATAAGTGATCAACAATAAAAGTCTGCAGCCGAATTTTACAAAATTTTAATTTATTTCCAAGGGCCTGCAATGTCGACCGAGGCCAGCTAGTTGACAATAAAAATTTAACTCTGACAAGAAGAATTTTCTTAAATATTTACTTCTCTATTTTGTTTCGAAAAATTCTGTTGAACAGTGTGAATTAATAAAATGATTTCTAAATAAAAATATCAGATGAACGTAAGATTTAATAATTAAACTTTATAACGGTTACTTTAATTGTTACCAAACATAATTAGTAACAGCTTTTATATATAAAATACCAAACTTTCAAATTTGATCGAGTTAAATTTTATTAGAATATAAAACTTCTAAAAAAGAGTTCTCACACTTTCTTCACACCCTGTTTATCTTTAAACAATCACATAAAATACATATTTTTGATACATTTTGTTCTTTTTCTTTTAACATTAGATGACTTGACATTGACTGATGACGCTGGGTGATATGCTTCTGAATGTGAGCAAGAAGAAACTAGAATAGCGAATATGTTATAAAACTTATAACAAAAAGAACTCTAAAAAAAAGGAATAAATCTGCAAAATAAAAGAAAAATTATTTTAACAAAAAGAGGACTTCAACTAACTGAAATTTGTTATTCTTAGCATAAGTGTTAACAAAGTATTTATATAAGACTTCAAAACAAAAATAACAAATAAAAGACGGAATTGCATCAAAAGTGGAAAAAATTATAAAAGAAAGAGATAATTTTTTTATAATAGATGGTTTGATAATAAACTGTAGCATGTGTTTGTATGTGTGTGTGAATGTAAATGATGATAGTGGCAGTAATGGCAAAAGTAATTTATATGTTAATGTAGAGCAAATAATTCGTCAAAGAGAACGAATAACATAAAAAAAAAACTTTTTTTGACAAAACAGGTATGCAACCATTTTTTTATATTTTTGTGATAAAGTATTCTTTACTTTTTAAAAACAAGAAAAAACTTCAATTACATTAAACAAGGCTTAAATAAAATGAAAGTTACATATAACTATATGCCGTTTTGTTGGACTTCCATCTTTAACTTCCTTCAACTCTTCCAAATTTTATATTCTAAGACTTATAAATAAAAAAAATAATTTTTATCCCTTAGATGATTTTC
Source organism: Melanophora roralis (assembly GCA_963583895.1). Lineage (NCBI taxonomy): Eukaryota > Metazoa > Arthropoda > Insecta > Diptera > Rhinophoridae > Melanophora > Melanophora roralis. Next base: position 45,722,850 of record OY757189.1, on the reverse strand, counting down.
GATTTCAATCTGGGTCAATAACCCTTAATTTTATGTCTTCACACTAATAACATAAAAAAAATTTCAAAAAATTTACTTTTTATTTCTCTTGTAAAAACACACAAAGATTAAAATATTTTTTTTGTCTGTTTATTCGATTTTTTATCTTCAGTGGAGTCATAGTAGTTCAAGCAAGTACAAACTTTTTTCAATATTCCTGTTATTCCTCCTTTTGAATACTTTTTTCATTATCATTCCAACATCAAAACATTTCTCTCCAATTATAATTCTTTTCCGCTTTCCATATCCTTGCGCAAATTGCTTCCGAATTGTAATGCAGGTTTCTGTATAACTGGGTTATATCAAATTAGGTTAGTTTAGGTTAGATTAGGTTAAGTGAGAGAAGAAAATTAAAAAGAAACACCAGGGAAAACTAAATGTTGAGAATAATAAATATAAGATAAAGAAAAGGAAGCACAGTTTCTGACTGAAATCGAATTCACGATTTCCTCACTTGTAGACTTGCGCACTTACTCCCTAGTCTATTTGGTATTGCAGGGGTTTGAGTAGATTCATCCAAGTAGTATATGGCCTGTTTCCATAAAGTAGTGGGAGTAGACATAAAAGAAAATTGATAGGAACACGATGAGAAGAAATAATTCTAAGGAAGGACAAAATTAGATGAAGTTTTGCTAAAAATTATATAAAAATGCTTTAAAATAGGATTTATTTAAAACTTTTAGTGATAAAAAATACGGTAATTAAAAGACGATCTTATACCATTAAAAATTACATGGAAAATGCGAAAGGCGTGGTAACAGCTAACGGCATGGGCTTAGGTTGCGCTTCTAGTAGCTAACTTGAAGCAACACCGCAGTGATATCTGTAGTAGTTGGTTTTTGTTTCAACAAAATTAAAGATTTTTCCAAAACTTATTATAAACCAACACAGAGGGAAAAACCCGTTCAAAAAACACCAAAATCGACACCATCCGTTCTCAAAAGTAAGCTAAGCACGTTTGTTATCTAATTGACAACGGATGGTGTCAATTTTTTAGGAACCCGGTGTTCTTTTTTCGACAACAAGCGTTCTTTTTTTTACAACTCTTCGTGTTTTTTTCGACAACAGCCGTTCTTTTTTTGGCAACGCTTTGTTCTTATTTTGGCAACAGCCGTTCTAATTTTAACCACTCTTTGTTCTTACTTACTTAAAAATAATAACCCATTGGAGACCAATAAACTTAAAAACGAATATTGTTAATTTTTTTATTGAAAAAAATATTTTAAAGTAATAAGTAATTATTATTAATATATACATAAGAACCTATAATATTTACGCCTGTTAATTCCTCCACAAGACAAATAGCAGTATGGTTAAACCAGATGAATACTACTTGTTTATTACTGCATTGATTTGTCTCTCAGAGTTATTTATACAGGTCAACCGCAAAATTAAGCTCTCGAGCGAATCAACTATTGTTACTCTTTTATTTTGTTTCCCACTTTCGTTTTCAATTCTTGCTGGTAAAGGCAAGCGTTTAGCAGCACGTTGTATATAAAATCCTGTGAATCTATAGCATAAATAAAAATTTAGAGACGCAAAAGTAAATATTTTAAATATTATATTTATTGCAATATCCCTGCCGTCAAATGAGTAGTTAGCTTCTATAGACTAACTTAAAGCCAACTACTACGCAATGCGAAATTTGCATTAACCAAAATATATACAAACACTGCTCAGTATTTTTTTAAATAAGATTGCTTTAACAAATCAAGCAGAAGAAAACTTGTTCTTTCAATTAAAAAACAAAGTGTTTCGGTGGCCTAGAGGTAACGCGCTTGTGCTGCAGTGCAGAAATCCCTGGTTCGAATCTCAGCGTCGGTAAATACAAAAAATGAAATTTTTAAATTGTAAATATTAATTATTAATAAAATATAAATAAAATATAAAGTTCTTCTTCTTTAATAAAACTCCATAAGTCAAAAAAATTACATTTCATTTGCGAATTAATCCCGTTTACTTTTGATACCGCTATGGCTTGATTTAAGTTAAGTTTACTTAGAATAATTTTTTGTGTGTAACTTTTCGTTGGCTTAAATTTAACTAACTTATAGTTAATTAAAAAAAAACAACTTAAAGCTAACTTAAAGTAGTAAGTTTATAGCTAGCTACAAAAAGTTAACTTTAAGTTAACAGCTAGGTAACTAACTTCAAGTTAATTAAAAGTAATGCAGAATCGGACAATTGACTACTTCCTAGGACATCGCAATGTTAAAATAGTTAGCTAATTCCATATAAAAGTAATGCAAGTGTCAACCACCACTACTTGAGAAATAGTTAGCTTCAAGTTAATTTTAAGTTAACTGAATGTCCGACAGGGATGTAAATATGTACATATGTATGTATATTACCTGTACTTGTACTTGTACTTGTACTCGGCACCGAGCCCTAAATGTGGCACTGCTTCTTTTAGATCGTCTATTTTTATAAAGGGCAAGCTTCAAAAAGTGACATTAGAAAAACTGAAAACGTTTAACAGAAGATTCACATGTACATACATACATATACATATGTATATTAGAAACTTCCTTGTCGTCATTTTCAAATATCGACTAAAGGTTCACTATTAAGCGCTTTTACATTTGGGTTTTCTTGATATACATACATATGTATATACAATTTTTTATCAATTATATTTATTAAAATTATATATACGCAATTTTTCTCGTTTTCCCTTTTTTTAATTTGAATTTGCAAGTACAAACAATAAAATTGTAAAAATATTAAATATTTTTTTAAATAAATTTGACAAGTCTGTTTTTTTTTTAATTCTTCGTTCTTAATTTGACAACGAGCGCTCTTAATAATAACAAGGCGTTCACAAATTAACAACGTTTGGTATTTTTAAAATTTTCCATCTTTTTTTGACAACGCTTGGTCTTATATTTGTAAACGCATGTTCTCGAAAAACTGAGAACAATCCGTTCCCAATTTGACACCAGCCGTGCATGATTTTACAACTCTTTTTTTTCCTCTGTGAAATAATAGTTATAATTGCTTAACTTTTCTTAGTGATATGCTACAATTATTTGATTTAAAAAATATCAAAAAAGATACCAAACTTATCCTTCTATTGGTTGAGTTTTTACTTAATATATAATTTATATTATTCCAACTCAATCTTAAATATGCTACTATCTTAGTTGAATAAGGGGTTACAAAAACCACTAAATAAGTAGTAAAAATATATTATTTGGAGCTCTCTACCCCTGAGGATAATTTAGGTTTAGGAAGGAGATGCAAGATACATAGAAGCAAATACTCCAATACATCAGCACTCAAACGGTTTGCCGTTAAGGTCCACTTTGCGTCTCTTTAGAAAAAAAAAATATTAAAAAAAGTTGTAGTAATCAAAAGAAGGAAAGAAAATTTTTTAGGCCGAGAAAGAAAACAACAACTCAACTACACGTGAAACCCCCTCTTCATGCTAGTTATTCTCTGGCCACCAGATTTGCATTATTAAATTAACGAAGGTTTCAAATTTTGCACCTCGAAACATCGCTTAGTACTTTGTGTTTTATATTACTTCGCCACTTGATCTGTCATTCCGGGCAGTGATTTAGAAATAAAATTTAGGAACAATTTTCCGCAAAAACTTAACAACGAATGGTCCGTTTAAGTCACCCCTACCATAAAACTCTACCAAAACTACAGTCACCCTAGCTCCTTTGCCATTAGTATATCACGTTGGCATTAACGTCTTAATCTTCCCAAAAAGACTCCCACTGGTGGTTTCCTCCTTTTGCGTCAACTAAAGGCTCAAGCTACTATCTGCAAACTTGTCTGCAATTTTATTACTAACTACGTTGTAATGTCCCAGAGTCCTGAATACTCTTACTTTAAACAACTCCAACAAGGGCCGTTCTACATGCCATTACCAGAGACTAGATTTTACACAATGAGCTTTCAAGGCTTTAAGGATTACCGGACTGTCAAACTCACTATCTCTTAGAACATATTCCACTGTAATATCCGTTTCTCTCAAAATGGCTAAAATATCCGTCTGAAATATACTTTTCTCATAATTCAGTATTTACGACAGAGTTCTATGTCCTCTAATAAATATTACTGGATCCCACCTAAAAATCCCTCTTGGGATCTTTCGTCGGTGGTGTGCTTACAAAACTGACCTCTGTGAACATGTGTTCTGTCCTATATCCCCGATCTTTATTAGGAAGCTCAAGACCAATTTCCAATTAGTAATACTCTAGTGTGGCCAGTTAAAAAAAATTAATAATCCTGGCTCCCCAGGCTAAATAAGCTTTCCTCCACCGTTCCTTTTAGTCAGTACTCAATGAATGTCGTGTAGACTAAGTTTGACTAAGCTTCTTTCCGCCGTTTCTAGCACCTAGTATTGAAAAGGTGTGGAGCGTAAAGTCTAGTTCTTTTTATGGCACCAAATAAAATACGATCCTTATTAAGAAGCCAAAACAGATTTTTTTTCTTCTGCCTCCCACGTTAGGCAGGGTCTTACAACCATTGTGCTTATTCAATTTGCCCCGTTTGGTTGTCTCTATAGAAGACAAACAAACTATTGCTGGGTATTTTTCTTCCTTGATAGTTTGCTTTTAAGGACCTCAAGATGTTACATTTCACATATTAGCTTTAATTTAGCCCTATCGAGTGTGTGGCTTCTAAAAGCTAGAACTTATAACTTTTAGTGAATAGGTCTTAAACCTCAAGAATTGAATTAAGAGAATATAAAAATAAAACAGCTTGTCACGGTTTTCATAGATTTTAATCTCTGCGAGCGCTCTTAAGCTATACTTACACTACCTAAGTTATCATCTGAGTTTCACAACTAAGTCTCACTTGTATAGTGTAATAACATGTGTATTTTATTTTGTTAATATTTTTGCCTGATCTCAGTTGGAAATAGAACGTTTTCTATTTTTAAATTATTTAACGTCTAAATTTTAAATTTAAGTTTTAAAAGTTACCATATTAAATGCTTGTTTGTATTGCCATAATCTTTATACCAGCTTAACAACTTTTATAATAAGCGGACTAAAACTAATTTCTTAGACGTAATGTAATACTAAAATTTTAAAAATCAAATTGTTTTTTGACACTCATAAAAATTTAAAATTATTTTATTGACGCTTACTCAGATGAGAACTTAGGTGGTGTAAATATAGCTTTAGCTTTATACGTGATTGCCCCAAGAAAAATATAAAAAGAAATTAAAATAAAACAAATTTCCTTTGTATTTATGAATAAAAACGTTAAAAAAATTATTTAATCGTTTCCGTTTTCTTTTATTTCTTTCAGCAATTGATATCCACTTGTTTGCATGTAAGCTCCACATCACAATGCCGTATATGTTGATAACAAAACCAACAGCAAAATCAATAAGAAAAAGAATAAAGAGTACAACGACTGCATCAAATACATCCGTATTTTTATTGTCGTCATCAACATCGTCATGGCTTCAAAATACAACAATAATAAGTTTTCTTTTGTATTTCATTGTTGTTTTATTGAATACGTCAACAGTTTGTGCAGTGCCTGCTGCTACCAATACGCTGTTAATAAATTCTCAAGTTAATAACAATAATCCATTGAATATTAACGGGAACAACAACAATAATAATAATAAAAACAACAACAACAACAACAATAACAACGATAATTCAAACGTCAATAATAATCTTAATAATGCCAACAATTTAAATGCGAACGCTCAAATTAATACGGGTCTTACGCCTTCGCATACAAATATAATTAATTCGAATACTCAAGCGAGCAACGGTAATAATAACGGCAAAAGCAACAACAACAACAACTATAATAATGGCGGCAGTGGCAGCATCAACAATGCAAATAATCCTGCCAGCAGCAGCAGTCTTAATCTTAACACTAATAGCAATAACAACAATAATGCTCTGAACAGCAACAATAACAATAACTTGAATCTAACAACGAACAATGTAAATAATAACAAGGCTGCCAGCATTGGATCTAATACTGATTTGTTGACCGTTTTACTAAATGCAACAAATATCGTAGTGGGTGGTGCCTCAGCTCCAGCAAGCAGTGTCGGAAATATAGTTGCTTTGCCTAAAGAAAAACTATTTGAGAAATGTACTGGTCCATCAGATCCAGGTCCCTGCAAACAGTTTACATATAAATGGCGTTTTGAAATGGCAAACAATGAATGCACTTCCTTCATTTGGGGCGGATGTGAGGGAAACCCCCACAATCGATTTAACAGTGAGGCAGAGTGTCTATTTTATTGTATTGGAGCGCCACGTAAGTATTTTTTGTTTTGCAATATTTGTGCTTATATTGTTGTTGTTAAAATATAATTTGTTTGGATTTATTTGCAATATATAAAAAATATATAAAATATGCATAATGCATATATGCAAAGGTACACACTTAATTCCAAAAAAAATTCTTAATTTGCAGACACCCTACCACCCTTTCTACAAACCACAACCCGGGAACCCAGTAGTACAGAAATAGCATTGCCTCAAACACCTTATACTTTCTCACCGCCTTACGAAGATCCCGATTCAATGCCAGTGCCATTTGAGAAACGTGGACCAGAATTGACATTTGCCGAAACAGGTAAAGAGAAAACATTTGTGTTTGCCGAAAATAACACATTCATACAAATTGATGGTGATATAATACAAACATTTCAATTAAGGTAAATTATTCGAACATTCTGTTACCACAAATTACAAAATTTTTTGTGTCTCAAATACAGATTATGCCGCGAAATCTCATTTCAATTTCGAACTCGTTTACCGCACGGTCTTCTGGTCTATCACAATGTTAAGAATCCCGATCGTATTAATTTAAACCCGTATGCCCTGTATGTTATTGTGGAAAAGGGCCAGTTGAAGGTGGTTCATGTCTTTGGTAAACATTCGACCAGTGTAACAGTTGGTGAAGGACTAAATCGTGATGAATGGCATAATGTAACGGTAAGTAAATTAAAGACTTTACAAAAATACACACACGCACACATACTGAAGTATAAGTAGGTTTTAACAAAATTACATACAAATCACTAATTGGTATATTCAAACTAGCTATGGGTTATAGTATTTAAATGTTATACTTTATATGTTGAAAGACACTCACACTTAGGGCAATGAGAATGTAAATTGTATGATAAAATTGTCAAATAGAGCATACAGAAAGTGCCTGAAGAGTCATGTCAACTAACTCTGGGTACTTACTTCCTTGGATCATCTAGCTGTGGTGAAAAAAACAGCAGGTAGACATATATCCCTTACAAGTTCCCAAGAGTTAATGTAATGTGTTTGTTCTTTTTATAACATTTCCTCGAAGTATTAATATCTGATATATTAAGAGTAACTAAGCAGAACTCATAAGCTTATCATATACCTGAGGCATTACAAGAACTCTCTCTTGAAGACAATTCTGGATACTTACATGAGGAATTAGCTATATTAATTTAACTATCAGTCCGGAAAATCGATGGTTACTGTCATTTAAAGATTGGCTACAGTCTTGGATAAGAGCCTAAAAACTCACATAATGGCCTATGTTCGCTTACAAACATATAAGGGACCTTTGAAAACACATCATATGATACAATTGGGAACACTCTATTCATTAATTAAAAACCAGGAATGATAAAAAGTAGAGTACTAGAGTTTGTAGTATCCAGGTTGGCTATTTCGAATCTATGCAGTACATCGGTAAAGACAAGGGCTACTAAGGATGCGGTATCTTGTTGCCTCTTTGGTAATTGAGGAACTTAGATAAGGTAGAAAACGCTGCCGTTAAGGAAAGGGATATAAGTCACTTGCGTTTGGTAATTCGATTCCTCTGAGTTGCCTGCAGAGACTATTGAAAGTGCGGACATATTAGGGAAAGCGTAAACATTAGCGTTTCCTACAGTGACGGACTAGAAAAACTATAGGAGCAAGCAGACTAACCAAAGCTTATAATGAAAATAAAACTCGTGACCCCAATACATATAGACTTGTGCATTTTCTCATTGGTCTTTCCGGGCATCCCTATCGATGAATTTATTTAGCTGCTAATCGATATAGATTTGCATAATTATGGTAACGCCAATAATAAATTTATATCTGTGGTTGGTTGAGAGGATAAAACCATTTCAAAAAAGATATTCTAGCCTGTCCTTCAGAAGGGTGAAAAACCCAGGGGTACCCTTAACGAAAAGTGGGAAGCTAAGACTTAGGAAGACGATTCTTAGGGGCTTAAAAAATACTACCGAAAATCTTTAATGGGGCAGTTACTATCTTACACTACCCAGAAAGTCATCAGGTCACTTTATACCTTCCAGGGACTCAGCATGCATAAATCGGTTCAAAATGAAAGCCAATTAAAGCTAATGGGTATGCCAAACCTAATATAATAAAGAAGCTATCCATGTTCTTTTAAGCAGGTAAATTGAGAAACAGGAGTGGGAATCCTCCAATTCATATGGACACATACCCAACTATCTTCCAGGTGGAGGCATACGCCATGGTTTTTTGCGTCAGAGAGTGCTTTAGGATAGGGGTAAAGGACATGTGGCTTTGGACAATAAATCGACGCTTTAGGCCTTTAATTCTTTTGAAACCTGTGTTACATCTCTTAGTGAACTTGGGGCTAACAATTTGCTGATTTTATGTTGGGTAATCGGTCACGATGGACAAATTGATAACAAAGACGCCGACTGTTTAGCTAATAAAACAACCCACCTGGATTAATTGAATCAAACGCGTTTTTGTTGCCTCGGGGGACTGTACGATAGGAAGAATTGTTTCCAGCCAAGAAATATTTTCTTTTACAAGGAAACAACCAAGGGATTTGGAAGGTCAAAGTTATTTGGTATAGATTCTTTAGCATCAATAATGAATCCTATGTGCACTGAATAATTAAAACTTAACGAAAGTTTAACAACAAGCCTGAAGGTCCCATAGGTGAAGGGCATCAGCTTCTTGAAGGTTTTTAAAAAACTTAAATAAACCTTGTAAGAAGTAAATTTGTTTTTTTTCATATAATCCAAATGGAGTTTTTAATTTTATCCTTAAAAATATTTAAAAACTACAAATAATTTCAAAGTTCGCTTAATTTGTTACTTTCTTACGCTGAATGTTTAAACTTCAAACAATGTTTAACTGTTGTACTGTTACACGTTTATATCTTTTTCCATTCAAAAAAAAAATACTTTCTACACATTTTCTTTTTGAAACAATTTAATATAACACTTGCATTGGCCACTCCATTCTTCACTTTTCCAGACACTTTTGTATTTACGTGTATGGATCTAATGCGTATTTTCTCAGGAAATAAAAGAAAAGAAAACAAACTCATCATTGTCATATCTGCAGAAAAAACATTTATCTTCCACAGGGATAAAGAATTTAGGCAGGAGACATAATAAAGACAAAACTAAATGAATAAGAATGAACAAATACCTCTGCTACACTTCAATTAGATTTCTAGTTGACACAATGAAATGTATCCAGAAGGCACAAATGTAAACATGCATCATTGTGTTAGTTAGATTTGTTTGTGTGTACTTTTCATAATTTCCATTTTTGTTTGCATTATTGCACTCTGTTTCTGTTCAATAGAAATTTATTTTTTCTTTTCTTAGTTATTGGCTCTACAATTCTATTATTGATCTTCTTTTTTATTTGTTGTTTTTGTTATTAATGGGTTTTCTGTTTCTTTTTCTTTTCTTACTACCACAAAGGTACGCATTGATGTCCATGGTGCAAGATTAATTGCAATTGTTGACGAACATCAAGAGGAAGTTTACCTTAAGGGCTTAAATCATGATACCAACTATGGTGTATCAACTAATTTACCTTCTGTAGTGCTGGTGGGAGGTAAGTAAGTGTTTAAGCAAAATGTATTTTGTAATTAGAAATATTATTGTTTCTCATTAGTCTTATGCATGTTCGCATGTAGGATTTCAGAAGCTTCAGCATACTATGGAAATATTGCAATTAAGATTTGCAATGAGTAAAACTAAAATTTTTTTTTGGAAAATTTTTAATTTAATTTGCTACTTAGATTTTGTTTATGCCAAAAGGAAGGAGGCTTACAAATTATATGTTGCATAAGAACTTTGATATATAAATATTTATTTACTTATAGTGTTTGTCAAAGGTTAAGTTTTTCTAAATGAGTTCTATTGGTACTTATACCAAACCATATGTAGATTTCAACCAAATTCTGGAGAAACCTTATGAAAACTTTCTGCCTTTGTACAATACTTTCATTAAACTTATAAGAATTACTGTTAATAAAAAATATTCAAGAGCTTTGCAAAAGATTTATTAAACTTTTATATATTATATATGGAAATATAAAGACACCTACAGAAGGCAGACTTCAGTCAAAGTTCTCTTCCCTGAGTTATACTGCCTGTAGCTTGCCGACCCCGTTTCGGGGGGTAGGGTTTGGGGGCATTTCTGCCCCTACCCATAAAAGCTTAAAAATTTTACTTTTATAGTATTTGGGCGTAAGTTATCCATTATTTTTATTATATACATTATTTTTGCAAATTTTACTTAATGCCGCCGCCCACGAAAGGGGAGAGGACGACACTGTCCAAGTGTAGATTTTTTTAGCTTTCGCTTACGTTTAAAGTTGCATTTGCCTAGCAGTAGAATTGAAAACTTAAAAAAAAATTTAATTTTTCAGAGGTTGTATTAGTTCTTCTAACGGGAACTTTTTCCCCCTTGGTTCGATTTTCATTATTTTTAATCCTTAATGCCTATGACTACAATACATGTTTATGCCAAGTTTCATCAATCTAGGAACACTCAGTAACTTTTAAGAAGCTTTATTATAAAAAATAAAAAGTAATGTCCGGCTTGAATGGCAAAATACCCCTATGTGCGGCAGTTAAAAGTTTTACAATTCATTTGTAAGGAATGACAACAAGCAAGCCACTTACTTCTGTATTATTATCACCTTGTGAATTGATGTTGTTGTTGGCATCTGAAATAACGTTTGATTTAATTTTTAGAGTAATATGTAAGCCGTTTATTTTGAATTAAGTCACTTTTTCAATAAAGTCAAGTTAATGGCAATACTAAATACAATTGAACGGTATCTTTTCATATTTTTAAATATCTCGATATAAAAAAAGTGACTTATGCCACTTTCAAAACACAACAACGTAAAATATTTTTATTTTATTTTAAGCCGCTCACTGATATCATTTTAAATATTACTTTCGCATTTTGGTAAAATCTGTATTAACTTAAGATTTTTACTACCTTTTAACAGATCCTAAAATTTTCTTAAAAAGATTTGACAAGAAAAATATTCTATAAGTTTTTTTTTATACAATTTTAACATTTTCAGAAAATGTTTATTAATTTTTAATTATTATAATATTTTAATTTTTTTTTATCTTTTCGGAAAGAGAAGCTTTATTAACACTTTATAAAATTTTCAACAGAGGTTACTAAATACTCGCTGCTTTAGATCTACTGGCAGAAGGTGCTTTATTTATTTTAACAAAATCAAGCTAAATTGTTTCAAATTTCTTTTTTCCTATTTTTAATTAAGTTTGCCTTACAACGTCACATTTTATAGAAAAAAATTTTGCTAATCACTTTATCCTTTCCAATTATAAATTACCTTTTTTCACATTTGTGTTTATGTTTTTGTTTTTGCAGGACTTTCATCGGAAGAAAAACTACATGGCGTTAAATACATAATTGAATCGTTTGTTGGCTGCATACGCAACGTTATTTTGTATTCGGGTAAAGCTGCCTCTGATTTGCTCCCCATCACCCCACTGGTGGCCACCAAACATGAAAACGTTAATGAGGGCTGTTCTGATAAATGTCATTCCCGGCATAATTTGTGTTTCGTTGGGTCAAAATGCATAAATCATTATTATGACATTTCATGCGACTGTTTTGGTTCGCACTATGAGGGAGAGCATTGTGATATTTACAGTAAGTAGTTGGATTAAATACTTAAAATAGTCTAAGGAAAAATTTATTTAAATTTATTTTATAGTTTGTTTTAAAAGTACTTAAGACAAAAAAAATCTGGCCTAAATATGGGTTTTTAAAATTTTCGATATTTAAAAATTATTGACTGACAATCTTCTTAACTGGCATGAAAACCCTTGTGCCTAAAACCTAACTTTTGAATAGTTTTCCTTCAAAATTTGAATTCCAATACCTTAATTCTTTTCAAACGTGATATAAAACCTACATTCATTTTCCTTTTTTTGAAAATGCCACGCAAAAGCTTTATTCCTCCCATCGATCCTTGGTCACGCAAAAGTTTTACCGCAATTCATAGACACAATATTAAGAATGCCCGCAGTCTGGTTGACTTTAAGCCGCCAACAATGTTTGCCTCCACATACTTAAGAGCCGATAAGTTAAGAGCTGATTATGTGGCCTCAGAAAGGATACTCAAGGGCAACATTAATCTTTTGACTAAAATAAATTATATACAAAGGAACCATGGACATACAAAAAACCTTAATAAATGTGTGTCAATCAAGTCAAGTCATTTGATAGGAATAACAAACCGTATAAATGAAATTGAAAAACTAAACCAAAAATTAGGTGACAGGATACTAAAAACCAAATCTTCTGTGGATACTAGACGGGGACTAGAGGAATTAAAGACGCAAAGAAAAAAACTTAGAAAATTAGCAGTTTCTCCAGCTACAGTAAGCGAGTACATGGACATTTTAAATTATGAAGAGCCGCATATAATGGAAAAGCTTTTAAGGCCTAAAATATTTATAGATCTTTATGTCAAGAATGTTAGGCCTCTGGAGCGCATAGAAATCCAATTATACACAGAGGCTTGTCCCGAATTTGTGCTGGAGCTTGTACGCATGTGCGCTTATCGCAATCCAGAGGCCTTAAAATTTATACGCATATTTCCCATACTATGGGTAGAAGGTGAATTATTAGTGGCGGATCATGTTCTCAGTCGTCCTGACTATTTCTATAAGATGCACTGCTTAGATCATGGACTTGGTCCTGGAGTTTTATCTTTTGCCAAATGTTATCTTAATGGTTTTCCTCCTGGTCTCTTAAATTTTTCTATTACTTTCAAGGAATTTCCTATACTAAATGGTGAAAGAATTCCTTTTGGTCTGATATGTAAGGGTTTTAGAATTTTGGATTGTCTTCAGGACTATGGCACCAAAAATGGTGTAACTAAAAAAGATGTTGTTGTGGTAAACTGTGGTGTTTTGTAATAGATTTTTTGGAATTTTGTTTAAAGCTTTATTATAAAAAAAAATTTAAATCGGTTGTTGATTGTCTCTTCAATGAAAAATGGCCCAAAGAAACGAAAAATTTTTTTTTTTTTGCTGCAAAAATAAAAAAATATTTTTAAAGAAAAAAATGGCCCAAAATTTAAAAAAAAATGCAGAACAGTTTGTTTTATTTTTACGCACATAAATATACATAAATATAAGTTGTGGAAACAAACACGGCATTTAGACTATGTTACTTGTAACACGTTACTGTAACATGCTACATGTTTTTGTTGGCAAATTGGGTAGAGAAGGCAGAGCAGTTACAAAAGTAACACTATTTCTGTTTTTAATGTTTCTTTTTGACGTTTCTCTTTTGTCGTTTTCGTTTTTTCTTTATTCTCTTTCGTATATGCCATGGTACAATTACCTTTAAGGTAATTGTACATTACAATTAAGGGAATTGTAAGGTAATTGTACCATGGTCGGAACGTTCAAGAAGAAGAATAAACAATGAAACCAAAACAAAATATAAAAAAGAGACAAGTTTCTAGTAACATAATGTAAATTCTTGAAGTTTTTGGAAGTTACCTTAAAACGAAATAAGAAAATAGTCATGTTACAAGTAACATAGTCTAAATTCCGTGTAACAGACACTCTTTTCAACTAATATGGTATAATGATTTTGAAGAGATTTAGTTTCTAATGGTACCGTATATATATTCAACTGAATCCCAAACTTTGCTAGAATCAAATAATTCTCCAAAAAATCTGATGATCAGGGACAAAAAGCTCTTGGGCTCCAGGTAATATTAAGAGCCCAGCTGATTAAAATCAATTTGACATTTTCACGTTATAAAAATTTAATTTTATATGAAATTTTTAATTTCTCTGACATTCTACCGTTCAAACACAAAAAGGAAATGCAGAGGGCGAATTTTTTTTAATTCGCCTTGGGTTTACCTTGTTGAATGATCGACCAGAAGAAAACAAACCCTGGCAACCTTTTTTTTCTTCTTAGCAACATTTTTTTTGTGAAAATGTAAACAAATCATGAAAAAAAATGCGAGTTTTTATATTATTATAAATATTTCAATTTTGAATAAAAAAAATATTAAAAAATAACAAACGATAGCTCAAAGCCCCTAGTATCTAATTTTTCGGTTGTCACTTACGTCATTTTTACCTAATGTAGTGTATGACGAGGTAAATTTGACTGTATAAATTTTCAAGTTTTTCCTTGTAAAAAGTAAACTATTTAGAGTATACTTAATATTTATATACCGATCAACAGAGGAGCTTAATACGAATCTTTTGCAGTATGACGCATTCCCTGACAGACTTAAAATCGGGTGTTATAGTGCAAAAGAGTTAGCAAAAGCATACAAAAAAAAGCATTGGTTTAGTTTTTCAATTGTAACTCAAAAACGGTTCCGGGTGCGCATATGACACCTATACCAGTTGATAGGGGACATTAATGCGCATCTTTTGATATATAGCTATAGACCCAAAAGACTTGCGGTTAAAAGTTATCGATTAGCAAACTTTTGAAAATTGGTAAAAATAGCTTGAAAAAGTTGTTTCACTTTTTCACTTATAACTCAAAAACGGTTCCGGGTGCGCATTCGTCACCTATATCAGTTGATAGATGATCTTAGTGCGCATCTTTTGATATATATCTATAGACCCAAGAGACTTTCAAACAAAAGTTATCGTTTAGCAAACTTTTGAAAATTGGTAAAAATCGCTTGAAAAAATTGTTTCACTTTTTCACTTATAACTCAAAAACGGTTCCGGGTGCGCATATGGCACCTATATCAGTTGATAGAGAATTTTAGTGCGCATCTTTTGATATATAGCTTTAGACCAAAAAGACTTTCGATCAAAAGTTATCGATAAGCAAACTTTTGAAAATTGGAAAAAATCGCTTGAAAAAGTTGTTTCACTTTTTCACTTATAGCTCAAAAACGGTTCCGGGTGCGCATATGACACCTATATCAGTTGATAGAAGATTTTAGTGCGCATCTTTTGATATATAGCTTTAGACCCGAAAGACTTTTGATCAAAAGTTATCGATTAGCAAACTTTTAAAAATTGGAAAAAATCGCTTGAAAAAGTTGTTTCACTTTTCCTATTATAACTCAAAAACGGTTCTGGGTGCGCATATGGCACCTATATCAGTTGATAGAGAATTTTAGTGCGCATCTTTTGATATATAGCTATAGACCCAAAAGACTTTCGATCAAAAGTTATCGATTAGCAAACTTTTGAAAATTGGTCAAAATCGCTTGAAAAAGTTGTTTTACTTTTCGTATTATAACTCAAAAACGGTTCCGGGTGCGCATATGGCACTTATATCAGTTGATAAAGAATTTTAGTGCGCATCTTTTAATATATAGCTATAGACCCAAAAGACTTTCGATCAAAAGTTATCGATTAGCAAACTTTTGAAAATTGGTCAAAATCGCTTGAAAAAGTTGTTTTACTTTTCGTATTATAACTCAAAAACGGTTCCGGGTGCGCATATGGCACCTATATCAGTTGATAAAGAATTTTAGTGCGCATCTTTTAATATATAGCTATAGACCCAAAAGACTTTCGATCAAAAGTTATCGATTAGCAAACTTTTGAAAATTGGTCAAAATCGCTTGAAAAAGTTGTTTTACTTTTCGTATTATAACTCAAAAACGGTTCCGGGTGCGCATATGGCACCTATATCAGTTGATAAAGAATTTTAGTGCGCATCTTTTGATATATAGCTATAGACCCAAAAGACTTTCGATCAAAAGTTATCGATTAGCAAACTTTTGAAAATTGGTCAAAATCGCTTGAAAAAGTTGTTTTACTTTTCGTATTATAACTCAAAAACGGTTCCGGGTGCGCATATGGCACTTATATCAGTTGATAAAGAATTTTAGTGCGCATCTTTTAATATATAGCTATAGACCCAAAAGACTTTCGATCAAAAGTTATCGATTAGCAAACTTTTGAAAATTGGTCAAAATCGCTTGAAAAAGTTGTTTTACTTTTCGTATTATAACTCAAAAACGGTTCCGGGTGCGCATATGGCACCTATATCAGTTGATAGAGAATTTTAGTGCGCATCTTTTGATATATAGCTATAGACCCGAAAGACTTTTGATCAAAAGTTATCGATTAGCAAACTTTTAAAAATTGGAAAAAATCGCTTGAAAAAGTTGTTTCACTTTTCCTATTATAACTCAAAAACGGTTCCGGGTGCGCATATGGCACTTATATCAGTTGATAAAGAATTTTAGTGCGCATCTTTTAATATATAGCTATAGACCCAAAAGACTTTCGATCAAAAGTTATCGATTAGCAAACTTTTGAAAATTGGTCAAAATCGCTTGAAAAAGTTGTTTTACTTTTCGTATTATAACTCAAAAACGGTTCCGGGTGCGCATATGGCACTTATATCAGTTGATAAAGAATTTTAGTGCGCATCTTTTAATATATAGCTATAGACCCGAAAGACTTTTGATCAAAAGTTATCGATTAGCAAACTTTTGAAAATTAGTAAAAATCGCTTGAAAAAGTTGTTTTACTTTTCCTATTATAACTCAAAAACGGTTCTGGGTGCGCATATGGCACCTATACCAATTGATAGGGGACATTAATGCGCATCTTTTGATATATAGCTATAGACCCAAAAGACTTTCGATCAAAAGTTATCGATTAGCAAACTTTTAAAAATCGATACGAATTGATTTATTTTTGTATAATTTTTCAAAACGGTTTTTGGTGCACATATGATACCTTTTCGGTAATAAAAAAGGTTCTGGAATCTTTTTTCAAAAAAGTTTTTTGGCGCGTATATGATAGCTATATCCGTTAATAAAGGAATCTTTAGATAAAGAGATCTAACTTTTAAAAATCGAAAAATGTATCTTAATAAAATCATATATAGCTAAGTAAAATATTTGTTACATGCATGCTCATGGTGAGTTTGATTACCATTTGCTCCAACGCGTGTTATGGCAGCCCTCTAAACGTTTCAACGATATGGCAGCATAGGATGATTTCACAGCAGCCATGGTGCAATTACCTTGAAATAGATAATTGCACCATGACCGAGTTGGGTCATATTAGGGACCAAAATCGTAATATGTGCAAAATATGTGACTTTGTAATAAAACGTAAAAATTTATATATTATTATAGAAATATTGTGTGTTTTTTTAATTCTTTTGAGCTAATGTAAGAACATTTATTTCTTTTATGAAAATCAGCAATAAAACTAATAATCGTCATTGTTTCGATCTTAATAAAAATTCCAAAATATAAGAGTTTATTTAAACACATTTGAAATCGATACTTCTGGATTTTTATAGGGAATGGAAAACTAATGGCAGCCTGTAATACATTTGAACCCTCTAGGAGCACTCCAAAAGCGGTAGTGAAGATTTTTAATTTTACATACAAATTTCTTACTTTTGTATGGAAACACCCATAAGGAGTAGAGATAGGGGGTAAGTTTATTTGAACAAAACGTAGGGAATGGAAAACTAATGGTAGCCTGTAATACATTTGAACCCTCTAGGAGCACTCCAAAATCGGTGGTAAAGATTTTTAATTTTACATACAAATTTCTTACTTTTGTATGGAAACACCCATAAGGAGTAGAGATAGGGGGTAAGTTTATTTGCACAAAACGTAGGGAATGGAAAACTAATGGTAGCCTGTAATACATTTGAACCCTCTAGGAGCACTCCAAAAGCGGTGGTAACGATTTTTAATTTTACATACAAATTTCTTACTTTTGTATGGAAACACCCATAAGGAGTAGAGATAGGGGGTAAGTTTATTTGCACAAAACGTAGGGAATGGAAAACTAATGGTAGCCTGTAATACATTTGAACCCTCTAGGAGCACTCCAAAATCGGTGGTAAAGATTTTTAATTTTACATACAAATTTCTTACTTTTGTATGGAAACACCCATAAGGAGTAGAGATAGGGGGTAAGTTTATTTGCACAAAACGTAGGGAATGGAAAACTAATGGTAGCCTGTAAAACATTTGAACCCTCTAGGAGCACTCCAAAAGCGGTGGTATCGTATCGATTTTTAAAAGTTTGCTAATCGATAACTTTTGATCGAAAGTCTTTTGGGTCTATAGCTATATATCAAAAGATGCGCACTAAAATCCCCTATTAACTGATATAGGGGGCATATGTGCACCCAGAACCGTTTTTGAGCTATAAGGGAAGAAGTGAAAAAACTTTTTCAAGCGGTTTTTTCCAATATTCAAAAGTTTGCCAATCGATAACTTTTGATCGAAAGTCTCTTAGGTCTAAAGCTATATAACAAAAGATGCGCACTAACATCATCTATCAACTGATATAGGTGCCATATGCGCACCCAGAACCGTTTTTGAGTTATAATACGAAAAGTAAAACAACTTTTTCAAGCGATTTTGACCAATTTTCAAAAGTTTGCTAATCGATAACTTTTGATCGAAAGTCTTTTGGGTCTATAGCTATATATTAAAAGATGCGCACTAAAATTCTTTATCAACTGATATAAGTGCCATATGCGCACCCGGAACCGTTTTTGAGCTATAAGTGAAAAAGTGAAACAACTTTTTCAAGCGATTTTGACCAATTTTCAAAAGTTTGCTAATCGATAACTTTTGATCGAAAGTCTTTTGGGTCTATAGCTATATATCAAAAGATGCGCACTAAAATTCTCTATCAACTGATATAGGTGCCATATGCGCACCCAGAACCGTTTTTGAGTTATAATAGGAAAAGTGAAACAACTTTTTCAAGCGATTTTGACCAATTTTCAAAAGTTTGCTAATCGATAACTTTTGATCAAAAGTCTTTCGGGTCTATAGCTATATATCAAAAGATGCGCACTAAAATTCTCTATCAATTGATATAGGTGCCATATGCGCACCCAGAACCGTTTTTGAGTTATAATACGAAAAGTAAAACAACTTTTTCAAGCGATTTTGACCAATTTTCAAAAGTTTGCTAATCGATAACTTTTGATCGAAAGTCTCTTGGGTCTATAGCTATATATCAAAAGATGCGCACTAACATCATCTATCAACTGATATAGGTGACATATGCGCACCCAGAACCGTTTTTGAGCTATAAGTGAAAAAGTGAAACAACTTTTTCAAGCGATTTTTACCGATTTTCAAAAGTTTGCTAATCGATAACTTTTAACCGCAAGTCTTTTGGGTCTAAAGCTATATATCAAAAGATGCGCATTAATGTCCCCTATCAACTGATATAGGTGCCATATGCGCACCCAGAACCGTTTTTGAGTTATAATAGGAAAAGTAAAACAACTTTTTCAAGCGATTTTTACTAATTTTCAAAAGTTTGCTAATCGATAACTTTTGATCGAAAGTCTTTCGGGTCTATAGCTATATATCAAAAGATGCGCACTAAAATTCTCTATCAATTGATATAGATGCCATATGCGCACCCAGAACCGTTTTTGAGTTATAATAGGAAAAGTGAAACAACTTTTTCAAGCGATTTTTTCCAATTTTCAAAAGTTTGCTAATCGATAACTTTTGATCGAAAGTCTTTTGGGTCTATGGCTATATATCAAAAGATGCGCATTAAGGTGTCCTATCAACTGATATAGGTGACATATGCGCACCCGGAACCGT
The DNA here is from genome assembly GCA_963583895.1 of Melanophora roralis. Taxonomy (NCBI): domain Eukaryota; kingdom Metazoa; phylum Arthropoda; class Insecta; order Diptera; family Rhinophoridae; genus Melanophora; species Melanophora roralis. The sequence goes on along the minus strand of OY757189.1, from coordinate 45,702,969 downwards.
TTTTGAGCTATAAGTGAAAAAGTGAAACAATTTTTTCAAGCGATTTTTACCAATTTTCAAAAGTTTGCTAAACGATAACTTTTGATCGAAAGTCTCTTGGGTCTATAGCTATATATCAAAAGATGCGCACTAACATCATCTATCAACTGATATAGGTGACATATGCGCACCCAGAACCGTTTTTGAGCTATAAGTGAAAAAGTGAAACAACTTTTTCAAGCGATTTTTACCGATTTTCAAAAGTTTGCTAATCGATAACTTTTAACCGCAAGTCTTTTGGGTCTAAAGCTATATATCAAAAGATGCGCATTAATGTCCCCTATCAACTGATATAGGTGCCATATGCGCACCCAGAACCGTTTTTGAGTTATAATAGGAAAAGTAAAACAACTTTTTCAAGCGATTTTTACTAATTTTCAAAAGTTTGCTAATCGATAACTTTTGATCGAAAGTCTTTCGGGTCTATAGCTATATATCAAAAGATGCGCACTAAAATTCTCTATCAATTGATATAGATGCCATATGCGCACCCAGAACCGTTTTTGAGTTATAATAGGAAAAGTGAAACAACTTTTTCAAGCGATTTTTTCCAATTTTCAAAAGTTTGCTAATCGATAACTTTTGATCGAAAGTCTTTTGGGTCTATGGCTATATATCAAAAGATGCGCATTAAGGTGTCCTATCAACTGATATAGGTGACATATGCGCACCCGGAACCGTTTTTGAGCTATAAGTGAAAAAGTGAAACAACTTTTTCAAGCTATTTTTACCAATTTTCAAAAGTTTGCTAATCGATAACTTTTAACCGCAAGTCTTTTGGATCTATAGCTATATATCAAAAGATGCGCATTAATGTCCCCTATCAACTGATATAGGTGCCATATGCGCACCCGGAACTGTTTTTGAGTTACAATTGAAAAACTAAACCAATGCTTTTTTTTGTATGCTTTTGCTAACTCTTTTGCACTATAACACCCGATATTAAGTCTGTCAGGGAATGCGTCATACTGCAAAAGATTCGTATTAAACTCCTCTGTTGATCGGTATATAAATATTAAGTATACTCTAAATAGTTAACTTTTTACAAGGAAAAACTTGAAAATTTATACAGTCAAATTTACCTCGTCATACACTACATAAGGTAAAAATGACGTAAGTGACAACCGAAAAATTAGATTCTTGGGACTTCAAGCTATGTTTTGTCATTTTTTAATGTTTGTTTTAATTAAAATTGAAATAATTATAGTCGTGCAAAAACACGCAATTATTTTCATGGTTTGTTTACATTTTCCTATGAAAAAGTTTGCTGCGGAAAAAAAGTTTGCCAAAAACGCGTTTTAAAAAAGTTGTTTTCTTCAGCGAGGTTGTTGAATGTGCCTTGGGAACACTAGTACAGGTAGTATCAAGACGTATTCAAAAATTCGCCCTCTGCATTTCTTTTTTGATTGAAAAGGTAAATGTTAAACTAGCACGAGAAATTGTGGTCCCCATACAAATGGAACAATTTTAATCTTTACACACACACCACATACGTGGTAGAGGTAAAAATTATGAGTAGATTAAAACGTGCCCGTTTGTCCTTCTGACTGGCTGCTCATGAGTTTTTGTAAACAAATTACGTGTCACATTTTTATAAAGATTTTGTGATGAAATTTGATACAGATAAGTTTTTTGGCATACACAGGGAGCCAATTGTTTGGTGATAATCGGTATACTTTCTGACATATTGAAATATAAAATTTATTTTTATTTTTTAAAAAACAATACTCCTACATATTATAGCCTTTTTGACCCATTATTGCTGTTAAACGTATTTCAAAGCAGATAAAGAGCAATTGGCATTTAAAAGACATAAATGTTTTTTTGTTCTTAACGTAAAATGCCAATTGCACTGCTTTGAAATACATTGAACAGCAATAATGGGTCAAAAAGGCTAAATAGTTAAAGGCTATAAAGTTTAAAAGTATTTTTTTTTTGTTTAAAATAAAAATATATTTTAAATATAGAACTGTAAACTCAAATTCCAATAAAAATGTTTGACACGCTTAAACATACAAAGTGCATTTATTTCAAACACTTGTGTATGTGAATAGAAATATATTTCAAAAATGTTGTTACGATTGCATATGCTTGACTTAAAATAAGTATGTATGTATGGAAGGAAATAAGGATCTTTAAATGTATTTTATTATGTGTGACAATATTTGAAGATATTGAACAAATATTTTTGCCATAAGCAAAATTACTTAATTAATCGATTAAATATTTGTATATGAATATGTATACGTACCTATCTACAATATACATATATTTTATACACAATAAAATATTTTTATGCAAAATATAAATGTTTAACTAAAATATATGTATATAACAAAAAATTGCAAGCTTCCTCTTAAGTTATTAAAAATATACAACTAGCAATCTAGGCCAACTCCAAAGCTTTGCTATTTTTTCATTTGTCTTCTTTAACACCTATGAAAACCTGTTATTTATAAATTGTAAAACTGTTAACGAAGACGACGCATTTAGAGAAAACATTTTAAAATTTTCAAAAAAAGCAATTAAAAATGGAAGGCAAGAACACCAATGAAATGGTGCTTAAAACCATACCAGTGAGTGACGATTTGTTAGCAGATGCAAGTTGAAGTTATGTAGTAGTGAACAGCATTCCAGAGGAAAATGCGTCGGAGTTGTCAGCCTACGATTTGCTAAGAAAGCTTCTACTAAAGTTTCAAATAAATATCATGGTGTTCTTATATGTAAATATGTATAACATTATCATTATGTTTCAATTCAATCTTAAAAATAATCTTGTTTAAAACTTCTACTAAGAACATAATCTTCAATTCGATTTTTAAATTTGAAGACTGTGATCTTCATTAAGAACAAAATCTTGAATACGATCCTTACATAAAATTAATTCAAAAATAGAATCTTAAATGTGATCTTCAAAAAGTCAAGATTTAATTCCTAAGTTAAGAATTTTCGCGCTTAACAGACTTTTAAAACTTAAATTAAGTGATTTCAGACTCCATTGCCAAAATTTTATCAAAAATCGCTAAGAATCGCCAACAAATATTTGTTTGAGTCTTAATGCAATAACTGCAAATATTTTCTTTAGCTGAAACATGGTTGTCTGTTATTATTGCACGTCTTGACGAGACAAATTCATGCCCAGACAAATGTCAAAATAAAAAAAATAAAAAAAATCCGGTAAGCATACGGCGAATTTTTTTAATTGATTTTACTTGGTTTAGTGTGCCCCAAGTCACATTCAACCAAGTAATATTAGGAGCCCAGCTGATTAAAATCAATTTGACACTCATACGAAATAAAAATTAATTTTATATGAAATTTTTAATTTTTTTGACATTCTACCATTCAAACACAAAAAGGAAATGCAGAGGGCGGGTTTTTTGAATTCGCCTTAAGTTTACCTTGTTGAATGTGCCTTGGTGTGCCCTGTTAATTTTGTATTCAATTTTATTCTTTTTGACAGGCATAAAAAGAAAATGCCGAGGCCGAAATTTTTTATTTCGCCTTGATAGTACCTGTATTACTGCACCCAGGGCGCATTTAACAAGATAATTTCAAGAGCTCAGCTGATTAAAATAAATTTGACATTTTCACATTACAAATTTCAAATTTTGTATAAAATATTGAATTTTTCTGACATTCCACCGCTCAAATACAAAAAAGGAATGCAGAGGGCGAATTTTTTGAATTTCTTATTTAGTGTACCCTGACTTTACCCTTAATATAAAAATTTTTTCTGCAAAAAAAAAAGAAAAATACAAATCGAAAATAATTATTATTTTTTCAGAAAAAACTTAAATTTTATTTCAATTTATTTAATTAACAATTTGAAAAAATTTGAATTATTATAAGCAGTCCCTGTTCAAGGCATTATTCTTCTAATTGTAATACTAAATTATAAAAGGATCAAGTAAAAGAAGACATCTCAAAACTTTCTTTAAGAGATTGGAGAAAAAGCGTAAAAGTTCGAACGGCCTGGAAATCGATTCTACGTTTGGCTAAAATAACAAACGTTCTGTAATAGCTATTTTAGTTAAGAAGTAAGTGATACTGAATTTTATTATGACTTAAGATGGGTACATTATAAGTCCTACTCTAGTAAATCACATTTAGCCGCATAAGCCGCAAGTAAAATTATGGTTCCAAGGTTAATTAATTACCCATGTCTATTTTTTTAAAGAATTGGCCCTTTTTACTTTTATCAAGATCGGTCTATTATTGATCATACTTTCGATAGTAAAATTTATTTGGAAACCATGTTAACCCCTAACTTTAATAATTTTATTCAGGTTGGTTTGGAAACCAGACTTTGCTTAGATAATTTCAATAAAAAAAATAAATACTTTTAGAGGTAGTTGGGTTATTTGCTTATATTGATCATATTTATATTAACGGTCACAAATTTCTATGACCGTTTTTATAAACGAACTATAATAAATTTAAATAAACCTACCCAACAAAAAATTTACTTAAAAAATTAGTTTTATAAATTTATTTCATTCCTTTACAACTCTGATCGTATTGACAATTTCTTTTTTATTCACTTTTTGCCCAAGTCAGTCTATAACATTTTACTCTTTGCATCTCCAAGAGCACTGGAATTTCGTTTGAATTTGCCAGCTTTACTGTAGCTGTTGCTACAACTATTATTGCTGACGACCAACTGACTGACTGACTGACAATGTATATTGCCGGATAACTGACATGTTGACTTATGTCGCATATCAGATAGACATTGGTTGCTATTAATATTTTTTTTGCCCCAATTTTTTGTTTTTATTTTATTACTTTCCTTTTTTTGTATCATATTTTGTTTTTTAACAAGGCTGTAAACACATAGGAAGAGACATTCATATATCCATGGGAACGTACATACATATGTGAATATAAATGTATTCTCTACGCAACTATTTCGCAACCTTTATTTAAAATCATCTCTTGCAAATTACGTTCATACACTCTGAAGTTTAATGGGCATCTGGTAAAGGAAAAAGGCGCACATGTACATCCCTCAAGTGTTTATATGATCATATACACACCAACAAATACAGATACAAATTTAACAGAAGAAAATAGTCACTCTATCTAAATGTGACATTAAATCTGAATTTTTGTATTCACACACACTCACACATGCATTTATTGTGTCTGCTTGTCATGCGGTATGTTTTGGTAAAATAAAACAACTGCAACAACGTAAGCAACAGCTACAATGGCTACAACATCAACTGTTATAATTTTACAATGACAATAAAGTCAGCTCTGTCAGTTTCAATTACATTTGATTTAAAATCTTTCAGAGTGCAGTTAAATGTCAATCCAGTTATTTAAATTGTTTATGTTTATTATTTACTTTGTTTTTAACTTTTTTATTTTTTTTAGGGATTTAAAAGAACTTTAATTAAATAAAATAATTTGGAATTTTTTTAGTCAGTGAAATATTCTTTTTCCTTAAGTTTTAATAATTTTCAATGCATTAGAATTTTGGGTGGAATTTTTCGAATAAGCTTAAGCTAAGATAAGGACATTCATTTAAACAAAACAAAAATTATAATTTTAAATAGAAAAACTTTAAATTTAATCCATCACTTTAAATAATCACGTGCATATAAATTCAATATGACCTTTTAAGTTGTACCCAATTGGCATTTCGTAGGGGTAAAGGCGGCAATGTGTTGCTTTTATATTAAAATAAAAATTTTAACAAAAAAAAAAAACTCATGTGTTTTAACCTCTTAAATTAAAATTTACAAAAAAAAACCTTGAATTTTTCATAAAGCTTCTAGTTCACTTAATTCATTTGGCATGAATAACCTGAATATACATATATACTAGACACCTCATATAAAGGAACTAAATACTTCGGCAACAGCTTTATGCAAACCTAAATTATCAAAACGCCAGCTGATCATTCAAGGCTAGAAAAAATTATTTAAAATATAAATCTGATCTGAAGGTTCTTGGGCTCTGTAAAATGCGATAGAAAGGCGTGAGGGATCTAATTAAAAAAATTACAGAGCTCTTTACAGCAGTGAACTGATTATTATCAAGAGGAAATGAATCAATTTTTATTATAAGTAGCCAGCAAAGAATTCTAAGACATAAGTCTATCGAAGTAAATAGTTATCTTACATTCTTCCTATCGTCTGATCAGACTTCCTTCTTACTTCTAGGCTAAGACAATAAATAGACTATTCTATTCTTATATATGGCAAGGATTGGAAGGTGCTTGGTATCACTCTTATAGTTGTCATTCCTCTTTAAGGGTTGCTCTATGAAAACAGTCCTTGTGAAGGTTGTGAGAGTCATAGGGAGGCCTCTTGAACTTAGAAAATGTTTCTAAGTCGTGACTACTCTAGGTAATCAACAAACTCCTACCAATCTAAATGCTAAAGAGTGTATAAACAATTGGTTCATATTCATTCTTAAATGTCGGTTACAGCAATATGTCAAAATAAGTAGAATAAAGAACCCCCCAGTGTAGTTTTTTCACAGCACTACCCTGACTTAAGGCTGTTAATGTGAATCTTATGGAACTGCATTGTTGTGAAATCAAAATTGTCTTTGGACTGGGCACTTAGCATATGGTAAATAGGGCTACGGTGGGCTGCTTTAATTATCGTAAATTATTCGACTCAAAATGAGGACTTACTTCTGTCAAATGGATAAACTTAGCTGTAGAACATCCAATACCCACCTACACACCTCTAATATTGTGACCTGCAACAGAATGAAAACCCAAAACATCGGCTTGATTTGGAGTTATAGTGCACTGCATGCTGGTCATTCGGTTTGACCTGGTTCCCATTGACCCCATATGGACTTCCAGTAAGTTTATACTCTTCGGGCTTGATTGATGTTTGGGTAGTCTCGTGGAATATTCTGACTGACGTCAGGGTTTAAGCAAATTACTTTAAGATGGGCATTAGTATACGATCAGGCGTCTATTTAAAGAGTCTAAGATCATCTACTAGATGGGTTCTTATACTCTACATGAGTGATTGTTACGAGGGCAGTCTGGTGGTATATTGAGATTTACACATTGGGCTCCAAGATGGATAGTGGTATTACTCTCGGCGCCTATTTGGAGTATTTTCGGATAAATTTTCCAAATCATCAGCCTGATGGATGCAGCATTTTTCAAGTCAACATATTTGCTATCTAATAAAAAAGTAAATTATTATTGCAATATTTGCAGAAATTTTTGCCGACAGTTAGGTGGTTGTTTCGTCACTAAGTTCACGCAAAACTACTTAATTACAGGTCAGCTAATATAAGAAAGATTCTTCTAGATTTGATTTTTAAATTAACATGAATAAGTTATGGGTTTAAGGGTAGTAAAACCACTTAAGCGGGTAGACCGACTGGCTTAATAAGGATCTGCTCAACAGGTTTTTAATGCGGATTCAGTGGCGATTTTGCTAAGGACTACCAAATGTGGAACCTTCAGGCACTTTGTTGAGTTTCTGTAATTAGATGGCCTAATTTTACAGGGCCTTGAAGGTGATTTGCCTTCCTTTCAAACCTACGATCCACCTCTTAAAGTGAAACTATAAGGATGTTTCGATGCGTCTTATGAGTTCAAACCAGTTGATGGATGGTGGATTAACACGCAAGAAGACTCGGAATTTTTTCTAGCGGTTATTGCCGTAGCTGTAGAAATAAATAGGAAGAAGAAAGAAATAGATTTTAAGATCTCTGCAAATGCCTTGTTATAAGGGGTCATAGATTTCTGGGCAGATCATTAATGTATCAATGCAAAGGTTTTAGAGGTTAAATATCTTTTAGGATGCTTCTCGGTCATGGGCTTGATCAAGTTTTAATCCTTTGTTAAATTAAATAGCTTTGCCTATGCTGACAACTAAGGTATCTAATCACACAAGTTCGAACATAAAGAGAAAAAATAAAAGCTGTTAAGAATAGTGCTCTTAAATGAGATTTATGTCGTAGACAGCATACTGATATCTTCTAGATATTAAAAAGTTTTTCCCTTACAAAACCTGTCATTTGTGTTGCATTTAAATATAATGCGAAACCAATTTTTTTGGTTACAAAAATATGGTGACAGTGTCTTAAATTCGGCGTCCTTCATAATTTAGTAAGTAATCGACAAAATGGACACATTATCAGTCTTGGGAATTTGTATAATATTAATACCATTTGATTTATTTTAATATATTTATACCATTTAACTCCTAACATAGGGCAATTTATTTAGTGATATGTTTTAACAGCATTAAGTTTTCTCTACTTATCGCTATTTACGGTTTTTATCTGTTTTTAAAACATGGTCAGGTCGGATAAATTCGCATTTAGACTTTCACACCCCCTTATGCAAGCGTCATTGTACGTAGGTACGACGAAACAGTTTTTATACGTGTTAGTTAATAAATACGTGTGTAGCCACATCCATACGTTTATGCATGCCAACAAAAAAAACAAGAACATTTAATCTACACTACTAAATGTGCATAATGTAGTTAGTTAGTCTCTGTAAAACGATGGCAAGACCCCATAGCCCACGTGTGCAATTTGTTAAATAAAAAAAGAAGCTGAGAATATTTTTTTGCTAGTTCTGCTTGGATTTTTTTTGTCATGGTACAAATTGCTGTGATGTTTTGAGTTGGTTAAAACTAAAAAATAACAACCACAAGCGCAATAACAATGCTGTTGACCCAAAAAACGAGCAACATGCTCATATGAAGAGTCTTAATATGAGAAAGTGTTGCTGCAGCAACTAACTAAACCATAGTAAGATGAAACATGAATATGAACTATTATTAAAACATAATTAGTAGAGGCATAAGGAAACCAACTACTTATTAAGATATAAGATTATAAATGAAGAGCGATGAATAGAAACACAGCGTCTCATACATCATCATAATCTGATGACAAGTTAGAGAGAAGCTATAAGACCTTCAAAAAAGTAAGATAAGTTCTAAGAGCGATGAAGGAAAATTGACTTAAATAATTGTGCTTAGCTACCTTTTAATTGCGAGTTCTCAAGCCTACTGATTTTCATAATAAATTTAATGATGTTTTACCTTTAACATAGAGTGCCCCGGTAGTTCATGGAGTGCACCGGTACATGAGTGGTAAGATCGCTAGTCTACCAGTCTGGGGGTTATGGGTTCAATTTCTACCAGAGACCCTGATTAGCCTGCTTCATCCTGTTTTTTATTCTTCTTTATCCTTCTCTTAACTTCTTTTGTCTCCACCCTTTCTATCTGCCTCTTTATGTAACACAAAGGGACTGAGTTAAGCGGACCCAAGTGAGCTGAGCTTTCCTTTAACTTCGCATAGGTTTTTAGGGAATTTTTTCACTCAATAACTTTTCATATTTAAAGGTTTAGAAATAATTTTATTTTCCCTAAATTTTTAAAAGTTGGTCACGTTACTGCCAAAGACAATAAACTGTAGCTGCAAAAGTACATCTCTGTCCTCGACTAGAAATTTTGTTTTGAAATTTTTATACTTTTTTTGTAATGACGAAAACATGAAAATGCTTGATGTGCTGACCAATAAGAAAAATAAATTTGTTTAAGTATGTAAATGAGGCACTTTAATGAAATTCTAAACTCTGCTAAAAAATATTAACACACATCAACATTAAATTATTTACATTATAAGTACTTTTGGTTTAGCTTTAAAATTACAAAAATTAACTTTAATTTTTTTTGTAACAAATATTTTTAGCTGCAACAATTATGACTCTACGTGGCGCCAGCTATGTTTCATATCGCATCTATGATTGGAAGGATCGCGTACACTCTTCGACGACACGTATCAGCCTTATGTTTCGAACGCAGTTTGATGATTCTGCCCTTTTTTATGCCAGCGGTGAATCACTGAAGCATCAGTATATTGCAGCCTCTATTAAAAATCAATCAATTTACGTTGAAATGGATTTCGGTGACAGTGTCATGTCCACCATACTCACTGATGAGCTGACACGCAGTTATTGGCATAATTTAACCATTTATCATGAACAGCGCACTGTTCGCATTATACTTGATACACAAATGAAAATACTTGAAATACCATCAACATCAAGTGGATATTTGCTGTTTGATCCAGAAATCTACTTTGGCGGTGGTCCAGATTTGCATAAGAAGAAAGGTCTGGCATCACATAATAATTTCGTGGGTTCTCTAAAATATGTCTACTACAATGATATTTCCATTTTATATGAATTACATCGTGGCAATCCAAAGGTTCACTATCATGGTAAGTGCATAAAAAAACAGACACAAACAGGCGTACGTGCATATTAAAGACCCTTTTTTATACAATTTTATGTATGTATGCGTGTGTATGAAATTAAATGCATGCGTATGTATGTATAAGCAAAACAATGTTGTATAAATGTATTTATCTTAACGTAGTTTTTTGTGGCCTGATTTTTTTAGCTTAACTTGAAAGTTTTATAGTCGTTGCCTTTTGTTGCATTTTAATTATGTGCCATGTCCAGGAATATTTTTTTTCACTGGAATTTGTATGAAAAAATGTTTGTTTGTGTGTGTTTGTATGTGAAGTTTTTTTAATACAAACATATACATACAAGGATTAAAATTGCGTAATAAATTTAAAATTTTAAATGTTGCTGGTTTAGAAAAATCTAAATTATTTGTGGATAGTTTGAAAGAAAAATTATTAAAATTAAGTTCTTCCTAATTGTTAAAGCAATTTTTTTAGTTTAAATTTAAATGTAACTAAAGTTGCCAATCTTTTGTAAAAACGAAGTCCGAAAGCTTAACGCTAGAGACTTTTTACTTTTTCCAATGTATAGATTTACTCAGCCGGTATTTGTGAGACCCAGATCTTAAGGGAGCAAAATTTGGCCAAACAGAGACAAGTCAATAAGTGGATAATTTCTAAGCTATATAAGGTGAAATAAAAATTTAAAAAATCGTATTCTACTTGAAAAACAAAGGGCCTGGCGCTTTTTCGAATTTTTAGATACGAACCGATAAAATTTGGTAAAAACTATATCTTGATATCATTTAGGACCATTTTGTTGATTCTAAACCAATGCAGATATAAATATAAAACATACTGTGTCCCACAGGCTTCAAAATAATATGAATAGGTTAGGTTAGGTTAGGTTAGGTTAGGTTAGGTTAGGTTAGGTTAGGTTAGGTTAGGTTAGGTAGAGCAGGCAGCCGTTGAAGGAAAGGATACAGCTCACTTAGATCCGCTCAATTTGGTCCCTTTATGTTACCTAGAGAGGCAAATAGAATAGGTTGAGATGAAAGGAAAGAAGAAATTTAAATAAAGATAAGAAAGAAAGAACAGAAGAATGAAGCAGACTTACCAGAGTCTCTGGTGGGAATCGAACCCACAACCCCCAGACTGGAAGACTCGTGCACTGCCGGGGCACCCAATACAAATATGTTTTTGGCATTTTTTTTTTTAATTTCGACCCAAAGGGCTAACAATTATATATTGTCACTATAAAGTAATTTTAATTCTTTCTGAAAAAACAGAGATAAATACATTACTTGAATTGCATTCGACAAATGCTGAAAAAAGTACGAAACGGGTTTGGTCCTTTTTTGAACTTTAACTCTCAAGGGCTAAAAAAGGGCAAACTTCTCTAAAGGTAAGGTTTGGTCAGACTACGTTGCGAAGGGTTATAAAAGGAGAGGTAAGCCGTATCATACCTTAGCATTCAAAAAACTTTCTGGGTTTATTGTGCGTCAATACAATTAAAAAGTAAGAAAATTTCAAAATCAGACAATAAGTTAAGAGAAAAAAAGGTGGTGAGAACAGCAAAAGGGAAAATACTGAAAAAGAAGAAAACAGTTCGAATACATCATCTGGTTCTTTATGGAATCTTATAACACGCCACTTGACCCTATGGTTCTGCTATCTCTGGTAGTGACGGACAATGGGTTCTGTCGTTTTTAGTTCCTCTTTATTCTCACATATCCTGATATAATTTGGATTGCTGAGATCCCATTATCTCATCATAGCCCTCACTGGACACTGCTTAGTTAAGACCCTAATTGTGGCCCTCAGTGCTGTTCTGCCAAAGCTCATGAGCAACCTAGTGTCTACTGAGCTCGGCCCCGCCACATAGCCACATAACCCTGCGAACTCAGTATTCATCATGTCGAGCACACATGTCCTTATTTAAGTTGGCCGTTAATGGCCTCACAGGTTTTTATTCATATGCCACATCCAAAGCCGATCCAATGTGAGCGAGCTCGTTGAAAATTTAAATATTAACTGTGTCGCAGTGCCCTGGAACCAAAAAAGTCTGACCTTGAATATGTCCATAGTCCCACGAAGGGTATTCTTACGGACCTTCACTACCCTAGACCTAGCTCAATGTGTCTTCAGGCCTTAAGGGCTGCTTGGCTATCAACATAAATAGTTAATGCACTATCCTTCAAAAAAACATTTTCCCCTTGAGATTTGCTGTCCTTAAAATGACCAGTATCTCCGCCTGGAATACACTACACACATCAAATAGTCTGTAGGACAATCTAATGGTTTTTCCCATGATAAAGACTTCGGCTCCATCCTAGATCCGCCAGTAAAAACAACATCTCTTATACACGCTATCGTATCCCAACCAGCAGTCTCTTTTGGGTATTATAATCAGGGGTGTTCTCTCAAAACTGACGTCCGTGACCAAACATTCCATTCCAGGTCCCCGGACTTAACTTAGATCCTCAATACAGTTTTTCCATAATGTCTCAGGGTTGCAAGTATTCAGAAATTTTCCCAACCCTAATGTGCCTAGTCTGACCGAACATATTGCTGCCATCCTCATCACTCAGTCTTGAACAGGCACCATGTAGGTAATGACGTCATTATACCAAGAAACAAAGAAAAAATTTTCCACTGCTTTTAAGACGTTTAAAAAATATATGAAATTGGAATCTTAAATGTCAGTAATGCGTTCAAAAAGAGGTTCTGTATTTCTTGTCTTCACAGATGTTTTTCAATAAAAATATTGCACGAAAGGATTCAAAAATAAAAATCGTTAATTTTTTAATAAGAAGGTTTGTTTGGTGATATAAGTGATATTAATTTTATAACCAAATATATTTTATGAGTAAAAGAAAGTTTTGAGAATAAAGTTTTTTCAACTACAAACGATTATTTTTTGTTTTCGTTAAATATCTTGTCTGAGAACTGATTGATTTTTGAAAAAAAATTATTTTAAGGAATATTGAGTTGTGCCCATTTTTGGTTAAGGGTGCAGTTTATTTTTGTTTAGTATTATTTATCATGAATACCTACTAACTACATACATTTAGAACATAAGGTAATATGTACATATTTATCTATCTAACTATTACCTTATTGGACGTTTGACAAATTCATGCCTAGACAAATGTCAAAATACAAATAAAAAAAATCCGATATTTTTATACTGGGTTTTTTTATACTGAGTTTGACGTTTGTCTAGGCATGAATTTGTCTCATCAAGACGTACAGTTATTATTATCTTAATAAAATTTATAAATGCTTTTATTGTAGTAATTAAAAATTTTATTGAAACTTTCTATTTAAATGAAGATTTCCTTTTAATTGAATTTTTTTTCTTTTTATAACAATGCGTTGTATTTTTATCTTTTTTTTTGCCAATTTTTAACATATTTTATTGCATTTGTAGGTGTTCTGGAAGCAGAATTCCATGAAAACGAAGTAAATGTCATACCAATAACGTATCCTTTTGCAACATCACACATTTGGTGGCCCATAAATCATGCCGAAGAATTTAATATAAAGTTCGATTTCCGCAGTAGTCGAACATCAGCCATACTGGCATATAGTGATGTGACAACAGAAGCCGGAAATGGTTTTTGGGAGGTAAGTGAGAATTTCTTAAGATTTAAACTTGTACGCATACAAGCAGACATACACACATGCACACTGTTATTTGATGGATACATCCTGTGTCACACGTGTAAGTTATTTCTTTCGAAAACACACAAGCATACACTGGTGCTTTGAAAAGATGAAAATGTGAATTTTAGCTGCATTTCTGAGAAAAATATCTATAGAAACATTTATATAAATCTGTGATTGTACTTATGCATATGGATACATGTACGTAGAATACATCCATACATACATATGTGCCACACATACGCATAAAAATAAAAACTTTTAAGAATAAGAAAATTTCTTTAAATAAATGATCATAATGGAATTGTGTGTATAGAATGTGATAAGTAACTGTTTGCTATTTAATGTTTTTCTAACAGTATTGTGTTTGTATGTATGTGTGAATTATATTACATTATAGATTTATGACATTAGATAAAAATAGAATTATTCTTTTTGTGTTACAAACATACCGGATATTTTATTTTAACTCATGCATTCCTATAATCAATCAAATAAAATATTGCATTTTTTACACTTCTTTGTTTGCCGTTGACAAGAATATCATAGGAAATGCTAAAAAATCACAAGCATTTATTTTAAAGGCAGACACCTACAAACAGGCGTATGATTAAAATTTTGGAAAATAAATTAAATAATATTTAAATTTATTCCTTTTCGAAGAAATATAGATAAGGTCAATTGGGTGCAAAGGAATAAAATATTTTATTTTAAAGAAGAAAATTTATTGCTGTAGTAAAATTGGTTACAAAAAAGGGATAATCAAAAAGATTTATTATTTAATTTTTCCTAGAACTAAATAAACTCTTAATTTTTCTTTTATATTTTTGGGTTAATAGAAATGTTTTTTTATTTAGGGCCACTTGCTCCAAAAGTGGACTTAATCACTCAAACTGATCCATTGCAGTTAAATGTGAATAATTTGTAAGCTGAGTAGCAAGGAGTGGTCAAGAAAAATGTTAGCTCTCATACAACTGCAATCTGAAAGCTCCTGGATCCATTTTACTTCGCATATATTAAAGGGAAGACAAAAACATTGTAAGACTAATAAGAAGGATATAGATGTAACACTGTAAACTTGATATTATCCTTGTAAATTCTCTAGCGATGTCACTCCCATAAATTAGGTGTCCTTGTTATCATATCAAAGAGATGTTTCTTCAGGAAATGATTTAACCAGCCATTTGTCTCAGACAGTTGCAGATAATATATTTTTCGTTTTTTTTACTTATCTTTTCACACTTAGAAAAAATCCGAGTTACGGCAGTCCCATTTATATGACTTATCACTAGGATAGATAAGGCTGCTAAGGTTGACGAAAAAAGCACTTTTAAAATGTCAGGACTCAAAAACCACTTTGGTGTATTATGCATCCCGAAATTGTTCCTCAGTTTATGCTTGGAAACAATACCTGCTCTTTGAATAATCTTTTACTTCACCACACTATTCTGTAATTTCAGGCAGCGAGGGACAATATGCTCTTTCAACTTCAATTCTTCCTTGTCTTTCTTATTATTCTAAAAAACAAGTTAACGAAAATGGATTAAACTAATCTTTAATAAAACAAATAATTATTTACATATTTTTGCTTTAAATTACAAATCACTGTTGTTTACAAAGCAAAACTAGAAATTTTACAAACACTAAAGTTAAAAATTTAATTAAAATTAAAGTTAAATATTCAATTGTTAAACAAACTTTAAGCTTTTTATTATATTGAAAATATTTTGAAATTAAATCAAATTTATATTTTTTATACTTCTATGAACATTTTCATAACAATTAAGAATGAATTTTTCTTTGTAAAAAATATCTTTTTTTTTTTTCAATTTATTTTCATGTTTCATCTTTTGTTGTTGCTGTTGTTGTATTGTGCCTTTAACAGTTGCAAATAATTGAGATGTACTAAAAGCTCCAATCATTTAAACTAAACATATACAATATTTGTTTATATTCATTTATAAATGTAACAATTTAATTTTTGATTGGATTTATTACTACTGTCTGTCCACTTGTTCAACTGTCTGTCCGTCCATGTTTGTAAATGTTTGTGCATTTCAAAGTGCAAATAAGTAAATGAATGACTAGATATTATGTATCATGTCAGTTTTACATCCATTTATTTAATTGCTTTATGTATTTTTAAATGCACCCTATATTTAAAATAATAAGCAAATTTGCCTTTTTAAAGATTAGGAAGCACAAGAACATTACCCCAATAAGATGGAAATTTTGGTAGAAAAATTTTAACTTCTGAAGTAGAAGCTTAATAGCAGTGATGTTTTAAATTTCCAATTCAATATTTTTTAAAACAAGTTATTTAGTATAATGAATCGTAGTACTCTGCTACATAAGATACATTTATCGAAAAGATTTTTATTTTTATGTTGTATTCATAAAAAATTTTCTGTTAAATACTTGTCACATGATGTATCAAAATCACTTTAAGTATGTCTAAAATGGCCCGCGTAGTTCATAGAAAATGTTGTATCTTGGTATAATTGTACAAATATTGGTATTATCTTAAATTCCATCCCAGTAGCTTTTTTTCAGAGATTTGTGAAAGAAAAAATACAGTTAGGCCATGTTACGAGGAGAAATACACATTCACCTTTTTAATGATTTTCTAAATTTATCTATATCAATGAATTTAAAGAAGTATAAGACTACAGAAATATGATTTCTTTTCCACTTAGTTGATTCTGAACTTTAAGATGGGCCAACAGCCCTTAATTTTTTAACTCTAGACTCATAGTCTTCAAAAGCAAAAATAGATGCTGAAAATGTGAAAAAATTGCCTTTTACCTACTTAGGTGAATTCTGCCTTCAGTCAATAGTCTGTCAATAGCCCTCAAATCTATACTTCTCAGCTCATACTTTTAAACAATATTGAAAAGTAACAGATTTTTAACTTTTTTAACCCACAAAAAATCAAAAAATGCTAATTTTTTATACCCTTTACCTAAGTGGTAAGGGTATATATAAGTTTATCATTCCGTTTGTAATTTCTTTACTATCCATTTGGGACCCCATACAGTATATATATTCTGGATCCTTATTGATAGGGAAGCCGATTCAGCGCTGTCCATCTTTCCGTGTTATGGTTGAAATCAACTTTCTAAAACCACCCGATATCGAAAAGACCAGTATGTAGTCTCAAAGTGTCAGAGATAGTCGCAAGAATATCGGTACAGAAATTTAGCAAAATCGCCCGATAACTGACCGAGATATAAGCAAAAAACCAAGACTGCCTCCTTTTTTCCAGTCAACAACAACAACAAAGAATATACTTATGTATGTAATAATAAAAACAATCAGTCATGTTGATATTATCAAACCACACCCAAATCGAAAATTTTATTAGTATTAGTATTCAAACATATAGAAGGGTTGCCATAAAAAGCTTAATATAAACAATTTTAAAATCGCTCCTACGGCTTCCAGGGTTTTCCTACAAAAGTAAAATGTAAGACCGACCCAAATAATTTTTTCCATCCAAATTTTTTTTTGGAAGGAGAGTAAGTACTCTCTTTCTACAGCCGCTAACATGGTTGCCACACAAAATTTTAAAAAATAACGTAAAAACCGCTACAACTTCCCCGGAGTCGCCCCTAGAGGAAAAAAATGTATCACAGACCTTCATTAGTTTTTCCTCCCAAACGTATTCCTAGAGTAAACTTACCCCCTATCTTCCTGCCCTAAGGGGGTTACCATACAAAATTTACAAAAATGATGTAAAAATGCCCACAACTTCTTCAGAGTTGGCCTTAGAGCAATACAGTGTACGACCGACCCCCATTAGTTTCCCCTCCAAAACATATTCCTAGAATAAACTTACCCCGTATTTCCACCCTCTAAGTGGGTTGCCATACAAAATTTGAAAAAATTAGGATAAAAACCCCTAAAACTTCCCCGTCAGCCGTGGAGCGTTAAAAAATGACACCGATCCCTACTTAAAAATTTGAAATATATATTATTTGTAAGACGTAAATACGGATGTCTAACTTTGGGTTTCCTTTTAGAAAATTACTAGATGTATAACATAAGTAAAATAATAACATAATAACATAACATAATATAAAATAATTATTTTAAATTTTTATTCAATTTTTTGAGCAGAAGGAATGACTATTTTCCGGTTTTTTTTTTGTATATATAATAATTATCATTATTTTTTATTTTTTGAGCAGAAAATATAAGCTTTTAATTTCTATATAAATTAAACATAATTTCAACCACTTTTTTAAAGCTGTACTCACTTAGCACTTATTTTGAAATTATTAAGTTCTTACCATGTACTAAAAAGCACTATAAAAATTTTTATATATCAAAAAAAGAACCATTATTAAAAAAATCCGATTTCGAAAAGTATTAGAAAATCATTATTTAAGAAAACATAAGAAGGACTAAAATTTTTTATAAAAAATTAATAAAACTGTTGGTTAAAATGTTTAATAAATAACAAAAAGGTTAATGCAAGTTATTAACACGGAGTTCTTGAAATTACTACTAGTTACTACTAGTTATTACTAATAGTTATTATTTTTTTTTTGTCCCATTTTATTTTGTATATCGTTAGTCAATAAAAAATTCCAAATCGATTTTTTAACATATTTGATTATGTTTTATTAAAGTGTAAATGACAATCAATTGAAACGAACTCATAAGCAAAGACAAAGCACAAAAAAACAGAAAGCAAATATAAAAGAAAGAACAGGGAAACAAAAAAAAGGATTTAAATATAAAAACAAAATTAATTATCACAATTAATATAATTTCTAATACCCCATCAAGAAATATTTGTTAGACTCTTTTAATAAGGCGCAAAATCGAATATGAATATAGCTTTCTCACACGTTTATTAAACTCGATATGCTCAAAAACATGGCATATAAATCTACAGGAAATCCATTTAAAACTATAGTACATATTAGGGGTTGACAACCATATTACCTGCCGCATTTTAAAGGATCCTAACATCGTTGCTCACACCATTAATTTAAAAAAAGAGAATGGAACTATATTCGGTTGTGCTGAATCTTATAACGTCACAGAAAATGCAAAACGCCCTATCTAACAAACAAATTAAAACTCGCTTTTTGTAAATTATAGCCTTCAAATATGTACGTCTTCTCGCAAAACACTTTTTTTTCAGCAGAAATAAATTTGTTGATCCTTTTTAACTAACATATACGGCAAAAATTTGTGTTAATTGTAAATATATTTCTCATTTACACAAAAATGCTTTCCCCTTCTAAAAAATTTTTAAATTTTAGATAGGGCGTTTTGCATTTTCTGTGACGATATACTCTTCACCCTTCACCCTTTTAATATACCCAGCTATCTTTTCTAGCCGAAATACTTTGTACTGCAAATATTATATTAAAAATACCTTATGCCGGGTTTAAAGTCCATAGAAATCCTAGTTATCGGAATAGAAAACTTTACAAAGTTTTTAGGTTCGTATAATAAAAATACCATGTAGAAGGTTTTAGATCGAGAGTCTTAGAAGTTTTAGACATTATTCAAATTTAAAGTAAAATAAAAATTGTTAATTTGAATAGGGGGTTCTGGTCCCCCTGCTCTTCTCTAATTATTTCTTCCAAAAATGTATAAATTATTTGATTATTACATTTTGTAGAACATTCGAAGTCCATAGCAGTTACAATTTCCCAGATATAGTGTATGGAAAATCTCATAAAATTTGTTCATTTGTAAGGGAGCTATCCCTTCTCCTGCCCCTTCCCAAAAATTTTTATTTTCAAAATGTAGGTCTTGTGGTTCAATTACTTTTTTTGGATTATTTAAAGTCGATAGCTGTTATAGTTTCTGATATATAGCGTGCCGCGAATTTCATAAAAATTGTTCATTTATATGGGAGCTACCCCTTCCCCTGCCCTAACTTAAAAACTTTTTTTTAAAAAGTGTAGCTCTTATTGTTCAATAACTTTTTGTAAACCATTTGAAAACGATAGCTGTTACAGTTTCTAAGATTTATCACATGAAATATTTCACAAAATTAGTGCAATTGTATGGGGGAATACTACTTCCACTGATCCTATCTAAAAAAATTTTTCCTTTTACCTATGTTTTTATCTCCAAAGTATTCGTTTTGTGGCCATAGTGACTATATATACTGAGATAAATAAGGATATATGCACGGATTTTGTCCAAAAAATGGGTTATTTTGGGGTTTTGCTTATATCTCGTTCAATAGTGAACCGATTTTGCTGGTTTTAAATAGCGATTGTCTCAAGGATATTTTTAATAGTTTTACATTAACAACTGGTCCGTGTTACTTTATTTGACTCCATAAACTGAATTTCAACAGACAGACAGATAGACAGATTGCCATGGCTATATCGACTTCCTTATCTATAGGGATCCAGAATATATATACTTTATGGGGTCGCAAATGGATGATAAAAAAATTACAAACGGAATGACAAACTGATATATGTTTACCCTTATAACTAAGTTAAGGGTATAAAAATCGAACTGATATCTTTCAATTAGCTTAGAGGGTAAGGAAACGCAAATGCAGCACTACAATCGTTAAACAATAATTTTTTTAAGTTAATTTTTTATATAAGAATTTTTTGTATAAAAATAACTAGCCGCTATTGCCTACTTTAACTTTTCAATTGTTGATGCTATTTTATGTAAAGTTTATACATTAATGTTCTCTTTTTTAAATTTATTGCCATTTTTCTGCAACATGTTAATTTAGCCATAAATTTATAACATTTGTTCATGTTTCATATAAAGTACTTAAACATATCGAAGTTGTATTAAAATTTACACACTCACATTTTATATAAACTCCTGTATTTATTCAGTCAAAAAAGATGAATTTTATAAAATATGTTGTAACCATTTAAGATAATATTGTTTCGCATATAATATTAAAATAATAATTTATGACTTTAAATAAGCATTAGATTTTTGATATCAGTTGAAAAAATATTTTACAAAATACTTTTAACCGAAAAATTTAAAAGCAGATTTAGAAAGTTGTAAGTACTAATTTAAAGAAAAAAAACACTTTATCACTCTCTTAAAGACAAATTATACTGAATGAGCAAACTATTTATGTGTTGTAAAGAATACGAACGTTTTTAAATTATCTTAGAGACAAATGTTTGAATTCAAATAATTATTTAATTTTTTATTTTCATTTACAAAATCATACTTTGAAAGCATTACTGATTTAACACATTTAGCAGAATTCAAATTATTACCAAAATCTTAAAAATTACAGTTTGCATGAACAAATTTAAATTTCTAGCACACGAATTTCAATTACTAATATTTTAATATTTTAGACAATTGGGGTATTCAAACATTATGCTATCAAGTCATATTGTCTTAAAGTTTTATTATTTTACAATAGTTTCAAAAAATTGTTGTTGTGCTTAAGAGGTATCACAAAGGGACCAAGAAAACGGACCCATTTGGGCTGCACAACTATCACTTCATCACTTCCGCAGCCGCCTGTTCTATCTAACATAACCTAAAAGAAAAACAGTTTTATAACAATAAGACTTTTTAAACTGTGTTTATTGTTTTGTCATTAACAATGGAAATTGGGCCTGGTGGCCGAAACTCTTTAGTGAAGCCATTGATCTAATTAACAAGTCGCAGTCATTAATTTTAAAATATTTTTGAAATTACTTATTTTTCTGATTTCTCCAGCAGCTGATTAAAATTTAAAATAGCACACTTAATTATGAGCGGATGCTCAAAACAGTAGTATTTTTTCGTTTTATTTTTTTAATACATATGACTTTATGACTACCTTGTGAATACCCTAAATAATTTTTTAAATGAATTTATATTTTCAATAATATTTAGTACAACAACATCTGCTCCTAACTATTACAAAAGAAGTAATTAAAAATGTTACAACAACAATCGTAAAAAATAAAATTAAAAATATTTCTATTTATAGTAAAACATAAAGTACATTTAATAAATAATTCTTTTTTCCAATTTTCTTTACTTCTCGATATCACAAATGCCAACAACTGTTTCAAATAAAAACAACAACAATAAAACTAAAAACACAACAACTGCTACTGTGCAAATTCAAACGAAAATCAAATGTTGGAAATTTAAAATCAAAAACAACAACAAACAATCCTTTTTAAAACTTGCTGGGAATTTAATGAATGCATAAATTTGGAAAAAAATAAAAAAAACTGACACGCATATGAACACATATGGTGTTCATATTAAACGATAACAATGCAAACACGCACATGTTTACACACGCCAACGCATATAAACTTCAAACGCACATACATACAATAACAACGGAAATGCAAATCTAAAACGGAAATTGAAAATACACCAAAATTCTATTAACAACAAAAACTACAATAAAAAACAAATAAAAACACACATTCATATGCGTATGAACGTGCACGTACACTATTGCAATCAACAACTAAAAATCTCCGAAAAATAAATGTGTTTTGATTTCAACGCCCGGTTATGTGTAAATGTGTTTTGTTGGTTATTCCCGTAGATACGCTTGTCAGCAGATAAATTAAGTTTCGATTTGGTACCCGACACTTTAAATAATGTTACCCTTTCGACTGTGGTCAAGGTAAATCGTGCCAACTCCTGGCATGCCGTAGAATTGGACTACAAAGGTGGTGTAATTAGATTTAGCGTTGACTATCAACATCATCGCAGCCAAATGTATGGTTTGACTTTTAACATTGGTGACAAATTGATAATTGGTAGCAGTCTAAAGTCAGCTGCATCTGGTCTGGTTGGTTGCATAAGAGATATTGAAATCAATGGTTACCTTATAGAGCCACGTCATGTAGTTAAAACGGAACGTGTGGTGGGCGAGGTGGCACTAGACAATTGTCAATATATTGATCCCTGCAAGCGACCCAATACCTGTGAACATGGTGGCAAATGTTTTGTAAAAGATGACCGGGTCACCTGTGACTGCAAGCATACCGGCTACATTGGCAAAAATTGTCATTTCACCAAATATCGCAAGACATGTGAAGAATTGGCTCTGCTTGGCTACACCAAGTCAGATGTTTATCTTATCGATATTGATGGCAATGGTGTATTTCCACCCGCTCATGTCAAGTGTGATTTTCAAAGTTTGGAGAATGCAACCAAAACAATTGTCGAACACAATTTGCCCAGCCAAGTTGATGTGCGTTCATCACATGATTCAGATTTCAGTTTTACCATACGATATCGTGAATTTTCACCGGATATGTTACAGGAATTAATATCGCATTCATTGTATTGTACACAATATATCAAGTATGATTGTTATAAGGCTCAGTTGGAGTTGCATTCGGCGACCTGGTTTACATCGTCAGCAAAAAACTACACGGTTGACTTCTTGGGAAATGTAAAGAGGTAAGCTGGCAAAATAAATTTGTTTGATTTTGTGTGTGAGGTAAATGAGAATAGAAGATAAAAAATGGTTTTATTTACCTGCTCGTACATATGGGCATGTAAAATATACAAAACTGCCTTAAAATATCATGTTTTTAAATTAATTTATAGACAAAAACAAAAAAATTTTATAAAAAAAATATTATTATTCTTTTCATAAAAAATCCAAAGCCTCTTAACTATAATGTGCATACTTTTGCATGGATACACCTTGTTTCTATGTAAGAAAGTTTAAAGTTATAAACAAAATATAGATGTTTAAATATTTTCAAAAATTTTTGTTTAGAAAAAAATGAAAACCAGTTCTCATAAAACCCCTGTTTCTTCTAACCAAAAAAACCAGATTGTTCTACATTAATATAATATTTGGAAAAAGTTTGTTATTGTGATTTAAAAAAAGGCTTTCGCATTTATTAAAAAAATCTAGCCTCTTACCCCACTGTAATATTTTATGGGTGTTAAGGGGGGGGCGTATGAGTGATATTTCGAAAGTGTTCATATGCTCATGTATGATCTTCATTATTTATATTTTATTTGCAGTTATAGTCAGGGATCGTAAGAATTATTCCAAAATAATAAAACTTATAGTTATCTATTTTTTCTAGTTTTTTGACCTTTTTTAATATTAATAAATAAGTCTATTTTTTTAAGCTTTAGGTCTATTTTTATATTTATTTTTTTGTACAAATTTTTCAATATTTCGCCACTCCGTTGTGTGGCATCATCAGGAGGTTATTTCAGTTAATTATTATATTTGTTATATTGGTTTTTAAATTAGCTTTTGGCTTTTTGAAAACTAATTAAAAACGACAATAATAACACAGGTGAACACTCTATATAAGGTCAAAATTTTCGTAGTTATTTTTTATACACTTGGTGCTGACCATCAGTGCATATAAATCACTTGTTTTGAATTGACTCTGTATCTCAAAATTTTTCCTAAAGAAGAAAAAGAGGATGCTGCATTACATAATTGGTAATCCCTCGAGAAATAATTATCCGATTAAAATAAGAAAAACACAAAAGAATAGGAAACAAAATAGCTTTTAAGTCATTTTTTTATAAAATTTCTATCGGCATTTTACTTTCAGACATATTCAGAAAGTTTTATTCGCAAAATAATTATTTAAAAAAATATGTTTTAATTTTTCAAAATATTGTTTTTTTAGCATAAGAAACTGTGTATGTTTGTGTCAAATTAAAAAATTAATGGCCTTGTTACGTAAAACGCAACGCAGAATAACGCAAACAATTGTATGAAAAAATTATACAGATATAAGTGGGTAATTGATTTGTAAGGTCACTCTAATCCTCAAGAGAACCCCATTTTTTTAAATGGAGACTTGCATTAATATATCAAAGTATAATAAGAGTCTTCAATCCATTGCTTTTTACGTTTTTTAAAATGAGATTATGGAATTTTGCATCCCACAGTCATTTTTTCTAATGGAATTTAGCTAATAGCTTTCCACAATGTAATACCTATGTATTGCAAATCCTTGTCCTATTTCAAGCGCTTTATGGAAGTACAAATTTCACATAAGTGTTACTCAAATTTTTATTTTCGACTAAAGATCCACAAAGTGCAAAAAAGTACCAAATATTTGAAAAATATTTTTTGTCCACTAAGTTGATTTTTGACCACAATTGGTGTAAGAAGTGCTCAATTTTATATTTTATGTTTGCAGGTTTATAACCTTAAAAAATACATATACGGCCAGTTGTCTCTTTTTACAATTTAAGGCTATAACAAAAAAATTTTTTCTTAAGGTAAACAGTATTGGTGTTCGAAAAATTATATCTTCCCAACAGCAAAAACGTCTAAATTTTAAAGCTTGTTTGATGCTACCTAAAATTTTTTCAGACCCTTTTTTCTAGTAAAAGAATTGTAGTTAGGTCTTTTGAAATTTATTTAATACGAAAGTAAAAAAACTGTGTATTCAAATAAAAAAACAATAATTATTTATTTAAATAGAAATATTACAAATTTTAATCACATGTGCGTTAATATGCTGCAGAATACTACTGAAAACCTGAAATTTAATTTTTTTTGGTCGTTAGTATATATGTTTTAATAGTAACCAAAAATTTTTGGTAACAAAAAAAGAAAAAGGCATGGAAAAAATTGTAATTTGTTTGCTCAAAAACCGGTTAATAAGTACAAACCCGGTTTTTCGATATTAAAAATTTATATCTAAAAAAAGTCGGTCAACTGTGGCAGCAAAAACCTAGATATTCTATAAATAAAGAAACCGCGGTGACGTATGAGTTTTATAAAATTATTACAAACCACTCATACGTCATGTATGACCTTAACTGCTTATATAGTAAGCTTTTGAGCTAATGTAAGGCAGAAATGGGTTGGAAAAACAACGAAAAATGCTAAAAGTAGCAAATTTCTCGCCTGATTTTGGTGAAAATGTTGGCCCGCTAAGGAAATTTAAAATTAATTATATTAAGAGGCTATTCACTGTTTTTCCTTATTTAAAGTATTAACCAAGTAGATTTCTGTCTCTTAATATTTAAAATTAAATTTCACTCATTTACATAATTTTATCACAAAAACTTACACAACATTTTAACAATCCATGTTCACATACTACTTTTAAACTTTTAGTTTCTTTTATAATGTTTAGGTGACCACTAAAAGAACTACTCTAAAAAAACTATTCGCTACAAATTTTAGGAAATTGAAAAGTTTAAGATACATTTTTATACAAAAACGATTGCTTAGAGGCTGAGAAGTAGATCGCAGTTCTTTCAAATATATTAGAGATAATTTATTAATTTTATAACCTTAAAGTATATGTGCATATAAATTAGGTTTAGAAGAAAAAAAAGTTTGTAAAAAATTTAAGATCTTTATTTGCGGAAAAGTTTTTTTTTTTTGAAATATTCGAAATTTACGATCTCATTTGTTTTGTTGTATTCAATAATTCTTATGCTGAAAACAAATTTAGTGTTAAAGCAAAACATATATCATTTAATAAAATTATTTTTAAAAAATCTCAATATTTACTAATTTAATTGCAGAAGAACACTTTAGAAAGCAACACAATATGTTTCAAACAAACTGTTACTAAACACAACTTAAAGTTTTGTAAAACATTTTTTATTTTGAAATGTTGATGTAGTATTTAAGTACGTTCCACTCCAATAGAGTATAAACAACGAGACACAAGTACATAAATTTCAACGGACCAACAAACAGTTACAATGTACAAGTGATTTAAAATAAAACAAAAATAAATAACTAAAGCAGCAAATAAAACAAAACATTTTTTAAGTAACATGAAACTTATTCACGAAAAAGAAACCAAAAATATTTTGTTATATTTTTTAAAATTTTTTCCAATTTTTCAATATATACTTTGGAATATTGTATCGTATCATTAATCTTCCGAAATGGACCATAAAAACACAAGTAAAGTTTTATGTTTAAAAAAATATTAAATCATCCCTTTTTCCTTAATTTTTTAGTCATTTTCATGTTTCTTACTGAAAATGCTAAGAATGCTGCTTAGGTCAGAATGTCGTCTTTTAAAACAACACTTGTCCAAACACTCACAGGAAACATTGCACAAAGTGTGTGGTCAAATTCATAGTAAACATTTCTTCAAGACTCTTACAAAAAAGATAGTGAAGAAAAAGTGTGTGACAAAGCTTAGAAAAAGGAGAAAACAGGAAATTGAAAATGGCAATCCAATCAAACGGATACACTACATTTAACCGATTGTACATACGTTCATTTTAAAAAAAGTCTAACATTTACATACATTTATGAAACAGCAAAGTAAAATTTTTATCCTTCTGTAAAAGATTTATGATCAGATAATAAATTTTAAAAAACTTTCTAAGTAAATAACCGTTTAAAATGATTGATGTTAGAAGTCTACAAAGAATGTTGATGCCTTCCATATATCCTTCTTAAAGCATATTTCAGTTAAATTATAAAAAGTTGCTTGATAGTTTAAAAATGTTGAAAAAAATTTTGTTCTTTACTTGAGTAAACTCATTAGTGCGTTTCGATACAAATAAAAAAACACGAATTTTATTTCACCAGTACAAAGCTAAGGACTCTAATTTTTATGGTAATTTTGAAAAAAATTCCTTATTTTAAGCTGGGTTAAGCCGTATTTATTTTATTTAAGCAGTTACGCTAAGCAGACAAAATAGATTAATACTTGTTAATACCTTGACCAGAAGTAACGTTTTTAGGCCAACACACAACTTTTGAACAAAAGCGCTCGCTTGAGTTATTAAAGCAGCATATTAGCAGTGTTTTTTTAATAAATCAATTAACCAATTAAAAATATTTAACATTTTTATAAATGGGGGATTTCATGTCAAGTGACCCAACTTTTTTTTTCGATTCAATTCAATTATTTTGTTTCTTAGCATAAAATATTTTTTTTTTTTGCTTAAGAGATAATTTTACATAAATAGGAAAAAAAATCAAAATAGAATATACGCGAAAATTTGAAAACCTCTACCTTGAGTTACAAAACATTATTTTTTATAGATATCCCACTCGCATCCCACTAAGCGACTTCCAAGCTCTTCAAAGGAAAGACCCAAGCTTTCTTTTGAGCAAAAAAAAAAAAAAAAAAAAAAAAATGGGCACATTTGGAAAAAAAAAATTTTTTTCTAATTATTTTATAAAAAAAAATAAAAAAAAAATTTGGTTTATTTTTAAAAATATTTTTTTCTGGAAGATTGAAAAAAAATCTATCGAAAGTATTTGGGACGAATTTTGTTAAAAGCAAAAGGTAATAAACTACATGTATTAGAAAAAACACCTATTTGCCGAAAACGTCAAATTTTGAACCCCTCTAGCTCAGAGAGTTCTTGACCGATCGTGTTAAAAAATTGTGTCTAAACTACTCTCTGCGAGAACTAACTTTGGTCCAAATTTTTTTCCAATTGAAAGACATCGGTTTTAAAAGTTGGGTCACTTGACATGAAATCCCCCAAATATATATAATATTCGTTTCATTTAGAATCCATAATATTTTTTGAAAGTTTGATTTTATTTAACAAAACTACGCAAACTTTAACAGCACTCCTGAATATGCCAATTATAATTAATTAATATTGCTCATACGCTAGAATGGCAAAGAGTTAATAAAATATGTATGTAACGGCCAACAGATAAAAAATTTAAATTGCTTTGTATTATATTTTTACCTTAACAAAATGCAAATAGTTAATTGAAAAAACTAGAAATAAGCCAATGAAATATTAACACTAAAAAAATATAGAAATCAAAGTTCATAAAATACAAACTACGTGTTCCTCTATGCCAGCCTAGTGCACGTTTTGTGTGTTTCACTGATCGATAAGCTCAAATATAAATACAGCAAACTCCAGATAAAACTCAAGCAAAAAATATCATGTAAAGCTTCATTTCCATCTAAATGGGATAGATGAGGCAAACCATATAACGATGAAAAAAACAAGACAAAAATATACACCCAGTCATCTGTTCCAGCTAAGTTGTTTTCAAATCGTTAACAAAAAAGAAGCCGTTTTTAAAAAAAGCTAACTTTACAAAATTTTACCGTTTGTATGGATGATGTTACTTCTTGTGCTCCTTTTAAACAAACTTTTCTTACAAGATAAAGAAATTAAAATAACTAAAAATACCCTGAAAAAGATTTGATGTTAACACCTCAAACACTTTTTGACACATTTGGTATAAAAATTACTCGTTTGTACCGGAACTACCGAACACCTATCTTCTGTCAAACTAAGCTGTAGCTATTGCTGTGCAATTACCTTAAAGTAGCTAGGAAGCCGATAGCTGTTACATCCTTGGGGTTATTTATTTTAAAAATTTCAATAAAATGGTCCTTTTCTGTGGGGTCTACCACACCTCTTGTCTCCATCTAACTAATTTTTTCTTGAAAATGAACAAATGTAATAAAAAGGAAACTAAAGTAATAATAAGTAATAATAAAAATTATAAAAATGATAATAATAGTTTCACTAAAATAATTATTTGTGGTCATAAAATTAATTATAGTAATAATAATATTTTAATTTATTATAAAATATATTGTAATTATATATAATTGTTTCTGCTAAAAAAATTAAACCGGGACCGAAAGTTATAATAGTTTTCGAATGTTTAAAGAAAAAAGCAGGCAAAGTAAAGAACACCATCTTTATAGTATTTAACTAGATCTTTGGAAAATCAAGTGCTTTTTAAGTTCTTGGTTTCTATTTTTTAGTATTTTTTTATTTTTTTTTTTTTGTTTTGCAAGAAATAATAAATATCTTTATTTAAAAATTATTTTTTTTAGCAGAAATGTTTATTATTCTCTAAATAATATTATTTGGATAGAATAAAAAACCACACTTGATAAAAGTAGTTTCCTAGATTTATGCACAATCTTTTAAAATTTATAGGGAAAAAAGTATAAAAGTTCTGTTTTCCTTAGTTTTAGCACCCCCTTATTTGGTTTTATTTTAAATGATTCTTGCTGAAAGATAATAAATAATTCACGTTTTTTTGGAAAATGGTTTCTAGATCAAAGAGAAATTAAACATCATTTATGATGTATAATAATATTAATTAAAATAGTTTTATCCTATTTTTATCATATGTTATGACAAACCTTTTGCCATATTCAACTTCAAAGGATTTTCTTTTTTATTTATTTTCAAAAATTTGCTATTGAAAACTTTTAAAAATATCCTTTTGAGTTATCAGCTTTTAAAACCAGATTTGCATACTTTTTGTAATTAAAATACATTTAAAAATTTTTAATGATAAATATCCTACAAACAAACTCTTTTAAAATTACTAACCACATGTTTATGAAGTTTGGTTTTAATCATCAAACAAAAAAATCTACCAAAATGATGCATCATCAATATTTGTTTAAAATACACTGCACTCATGTGTAAATAAATATGATTAAACATGAGAAAATTATTTCCCTAAATACACTAATACTTTGACTGATGAATTGTATACTCATGCTGGTAGCATTTGTTTGTAATCTAAAAAACTCTTCACTTTTTCTAATTTCCTGTGGACTTTACTGTATGCTGCTTTTGCTTTCACTCTTAGTCCAGAATTTCGTGCTTCCTTTTTTTCTAACATTTTATTTTAAATCTAAAAATTTTCTAGTTTTCCTGCTGAATTGGTTTTCATTTAAAATTTTTCTTGCACAAAAATAACTATTTACAGCGCTTTTTATTCATCTCGTCAAAAATTTTTAAAAGGATTATATGTATTCGTATTTGTACTTGAAAAAACATTAGTTTTTTCGTGTAAAAGTTTATCTGAAAAAAACCAAAAATGGAAATAGAAATCTTTACTAACTCATAAACCGTTTGGTTTCGTATTCAAAAGAACATTAAATTTCACTCAAAATGACCCTTAACGGCATTTTTATTACCACAAATGCATACAAGGACACATACAAATTTCTTGAACCCGAACAAATCGATTTGAACAATGTAGTGGTTTTATGTTCTATCAATTGTTTTTATTTTTGTCATTAGCTTTTTGTGATGTGTGGCGAGATGATGATGATGTGCCTGTGGTGTTGGTTTACTTAAATAGCAAATACCTCACATTTAAATTCATACATCATGTGAAGGGCAAACTACTGCCGAACACTTGCTGTCTGTAGTTTTTTATTCCCAATTCAAAGCCATTCGAAAGTTTTAAAAAATTCTAAGAATTTTTCTTAGATTTACTTAGTAAAGTTAAAGGAATAAGTGTTAAAACTCCCAAATAGAAAAAAAGTTAATTGAAAATTTGTCGCAGCACTTAAACATTTATAAAAAATGTACTAAAATATAATATTCTCTTAAAAATTTTGAAACTGCTTTTAAAAAACAGTTTATTATACATACAAAAATAACCAAATAAATTAATTATCTGTTATTATCAAGAAGTTTCTATAAAGGATGGATTAAATGTTCAAAAATTATATAGTTTTCAAAGTTTTCTGCAAAAAACGATATCAGGAAAGTTGCTTAAGGCTTTTCTTTAAGGACCGAATTAAATAAAATAATTCTTCTAAATATTTAATTTTTCACAATTTCTTTTTTAATAAATCAAAATGTTCTAAAGCTAAAAGAGAACTCGAAAAAGAAAATATAAGAATAAGCAATTATGAAAATAATTGTACTTCAAGTTCGACTCTACACGACACTTTGTTTCATATTAAGTATCACTTACTTAATATTTTAAGCTCCTGGATTTGGTTGAATCAGTAACAAAATGCTTTAAAGCCACCCTTTACAGCAAAGGGAATTATACTTTTGATTTTTAATGTCATATAACGGTTTCCCGATTATATGGAAGTTTTCTTTAATAAAAATACTTTGAAAGCCTGGGAAGAAGCTTTCGGAGGTGGAGCCTTACAGGCGAATCGGTTTGTTACTAACTATGTCAAACTTTTTCCAAAAATTGTTTGAAATCAAGTTTACTCTGTTGTTAAATAATAATCAAAATTAATAGTTTTTGAGAAATATTACAATAACAATAATCCAATAATATCCCTACGGGAAAGTGGACTGGTTCAAGACTATTGACGTCAACGGTTCTTAAAGTAAGGGACTAGTTCTAGTTTATGCATTTTATATGAAGAGAATTGCGTTGTAATTGAAGGGGGCATTTGGTTCAAAACTATTACCTCAGAACGCGTTACAGGCCAATCCTATATAAGCAAATTTCGCATTTCATGCATTTCATGCAATTCATGTTTTGTACCTGTAACAGCACGAGTACGCCGACTAATTGATACCAATTTCCCGCAGGGTATATACACACACGCGTAAATACAAACAAAGTAGATCGAACAGAATCTTAAACAATTAATGCAAAACTTGCTTATATAGGATTGACCTGTTACCCGTTCTGAGGTGTTAGTTTTGAATCAATGACAACGCAATGTAAAAGTGACAGGTTCTCTTCATATAAAGTGCAAAGACTAGAACCAGTTGCTATCCTAAGGAACCGTTCACGTCAATAGTCTTGGATCAGTCCACTTCCCGTAGGGTACAAACAGATGTATGTTTATCTGTAGGGACCAGTGGTTCTATTTTTTCCTCTAACCTCTTAAACACCTTTTAATCAGTTACTTGATGTGTTTCTTCTTAACCGATCACGACCAATAACTTTTGTCCAGTTCATGTTTTGTACCTGTAACAGGAAAAGTACGCCGACCAATTGGCACACATTTCCCACAGGGGCACAACAAACACACAGAAACACACCTGCATTAATGGTAATGCATACGCATCCTATACTTACGAACCCCTCATGCCCGTCCTTTTCTGCCTACTTCAGCAGCAAAAATCATCAATTAAGATCTATCCCATACTACAAGGGAGATGGAAGTAGATTTCCAGTCTCATTCCCATTATTCTCTTCTCCTTGGAAGCAAGTGTATAAAAAACCTTTCAATCTTGGCATGGGTGGCTATTAACACCCTCGCCACTATTCTTCTTAGCCACTAGATATTTCGCCGGAAGTGTAGCGTCGTTACATATATGGGCTTTAATTAATTTAAAATTTAAAACTGGAACTAGGCTCCTCAATTGGGTTAGGATTGCATTAAAAATTGGTCTGTTAAAATAAATATTTTATATTTTATTTACCCATGCGGGGCCAGAATTTAAAAAAAATACCAGAAACCTCATTAGTTTTTTCGAGAGCTGCCGATCGAAATTTAAATTATGTATCTCAATTGGTTTAATTGGTTTAGTAGTAACAAAAAGTACTAAATAAATTAAGAAACCTCTTAACCTCTTAGTATCAAAATGCCAAAAAAGTATCAACAATATATATATTAATACTTTTTAGGGCCAATATAAATATATAATATAAAATTTTCTACCATTTCTTACTCTTTAAACTCCAAATTCGTAAAAAATTCAAAAAAAACGGACTTGTTCATTTTTTGAGCAAAACGTGGTACTTCTTAAAATAGTTTTTTATCGTGCTTAGCCAAGGAGAACACAATTTTTTCTACCCATTTTTAACTCCTTAGAGTCTAAACTCCCTGAAATCTCTGTTAAGTAAATTAATACAATGGATACCCGTTGGTAAGATTTTAACTAAAATTTGTATTTTACGAAAATGAACTATTCAGTCTTTAACGTTCGATACATACAAATTTCTTTACATATTCTTAATTTAGCTAGGTACAACAAAATTTTTTCTGACGATGTGGAAAAGCTTATATCTGAAAAAAGGATAGCCAGAAGAGAATGGCAAAAGAATCACCCCAACTTAAATCTAAGCTAAAGAAATATACTAACGAATTAAAAAACTTGTTGGAGGCTCACAGAATGGCATCACTAAAGGAGTAAAGGAGTAGACACGATTCCTCAGACAAAAATTCCTTATGGTTATCAGCGAGACGTTTTAAAAGACCCGTTATCGCAAAACCACCACTGCGAAATCTGAGCGGATCCTGGGCTAGAAATGACGAAGAAAAATGCGATCTGTTCGCAAATCATTTCAAAAACGTATTCACTCCCAATACATGCACAGACGTGAGGGAATTACCGCCTGTTGTTGTTAGACATCCTTTAGAAATACGTTTTCGATTCGCAGATGTTG
The DNA here is from genome assembly GCA_963583895.1 of Melanophora roralis. Taxonomy (NCBI): domain Eukaryota; kingdom Metazoa; phylum Arthropoda; class Insecta; order Diptera; family Rhinophoridae; genus Melanophora; species Melanophora roralis. The sequence continues at coordinate 45,669,035 of OY757189.1, read as the reverse complement.
TAGAGGCTATCGCTAACCTAAATGGTAAAAAAGCTCCTGGCGTTGATGAAAAAAGCACCAAAATGCTCATAGAGCTACCTTTTACTGCGAAAAGAATCATTCTTTTTATTTTTAACGCGCCTATATGGAGTTGCCTTGGTAAAGATGATTCTTAAGCCTGGCAAAGATCCCTCGAAGGTAGAGTCTTAAAGGCCCATAAGCTTGTTACCCACAATGTCCAGGTTGTTCCAAAAACTGCTAAAAAAAAACAAGCTGAATCCGATCCTGAGTAACAACAACTGCATTCCAAATCAGCAATTCGGCTTTAGAAGTCAACATAGTACCATCGAACAAACTCACAGGTTAGTACAGGTTATAAGAAAAGCCTTTAAGGAAAAGAAGTACTGCTCCGCGCTCTTTATAGATGTCTCTCAAGCCTTTGATAAAGTTTGGCATGAAGGCCTTTTAAACAAACTAAAGCTCAACCTTCCAGCTAATATTTTCAACCTTTTAGAAAAATACATAATCGGTCGACAATTTATGATCAAAGAGGGAAACCAAATAAGTTCTTCTCAATCAATAGGGGCTGGTGTACCTCAAGGCAGTATACTAGGTTCAATTTTGTACTTGCTTTACACGGCAGATATGCCAACCAACAGTTTCACAAATACGTTGACATTTGCTGACGACACTGCCTTTCTTAGTATTCACAAAGACCCTAAAGAGGCTTCTAACCAGCTGCAACAACAAACATGTACCCACGTAACTTTTACCTTACGCAAAGAAACGTGCCCTCCAATCACTATCAACAACCATATGGTGCCTCAACGAACCAAAACAAAATATATTGGTATTCACCTAGATCACCGCCTTACATGGAAGCCTCATATAGATGCGAAGCGGACGCAAATGAAACTTAGAGCTGCTCAAACCCACTGACTAATTGGTAGAAACTCTGTTGCTACGTCTGGATTGTAAACTTCTACTTTACAACTCGATCTTAAAACCAATTTGGTGCTACGATATACAATTATGGGGCACTGCTTCCTCCTCTAACATAAAAAAATACAATGTTGTCAAAACAAAATTCTAAGAATGATAACTGGTGTCCTTGGTATATTAAAAACAGCAACATCCACAAGGATCTAGAAGTTCCTCTTGTAAAATGCGAAATCATGAAATATGTGGACAAGTATTTAAATAAGCTGGAATCACATCCAAATCCACTCGCTCGAAGCATCCTGCAACACAGTGGTCACACCCGCCTTAAAAGAAGGGATACTATTGCTCTTAGATGAAACCTTTAAAATTAGTTAATTTTATTGTGAGAACTTAAATTTTAGTCTGGTAATGACTGGACTAGTATTAATTACTTAGTTCTAAGATTTGAATACTTATTGTTAGTTCGCCTAAGCGAAGACTCAATAATAAAATATATGAGAAAAAAAAAATATTCTCAATTTTCGATTTTTTTTAAAATTTTCCAAAGCAAAAAAATTAAAAAAAAAATTCTTTCAGTGCACTTGGATTTCCCATATTTGTTTCGATTTTAATTTTTTTTTCTCCTTATTTGTTTTCGCTTTTGTCTCTGCATTTGTTTTCGTTTACCATTCATGTCTTTATTTCTTTTTTGTAGGGGTGCTTGCCCGTGCTCTGTTAACAAAACATGTGTGGATCCTAATCAATCATGCAATTGTGATGTTAAAGAAAACAAATGGTATTCAGATGAAGGATATTATTCCGAACCCCATAGTTTGGGCATAATAAATATGTATTTTTTGCAACAAAAAGATTTGGACGAGGAGGCACAAGGTAGAATTACTTTGGGTCCATTGGAATGTGTGGAGACAAGTAAGTTGCATATAAATATAGTTTTGTAAACAATAAATTATTAATTTCTAATTTATTATTCCATTCATTTTTCCATATGCACAGATACCCAACGTTATGTAGTGACCTTTACAACATCCCAATCATATATTGAAGTGCCTGGCTGGCGTAAGGGTGATATTGCCTTCTCTTTTCGTACAACGGGTGAAAAGGCCATTTTGTTATTCCAACCACCAATACGACCGTATTATCCTTCGTTTATGGTGGCCTTAACCGGTGATTATCAATTGACTTTCAATTTTACATTGAGTACTGGTACTGCACGAGAATTGGTAATTAACTCACATCGTAAGCTAAATGGTGGTGAATGGCATAAAATATGGATTGACTACAATGAGTATCATGTACGCTTTATGATAAATACCGATTATCAAATGGTTGATCTTTTGCCAGAAGAAGAGTTTGGCCCATTTGAGGGCAGCATGTATATTGGTGGTGCCACAGCGTAAGTACACTTATTAAGTACCCACTTACACTACACAGACAGACACATTTTTTAAATTTATTCTTTATGAATATTTTCAATATCCTGATATGAAATATGGTTGAATATTAACAAGACATACATAATACTTATGTCCGCAGTAAATGTCTGTACTGCATTTACATAAATCTGATGGGAAAGTATTGTTCTAAATATATTTATTGCTTATTTTTCGTTGTTTTACAATATGTTTTAAAGGTTGATTTAAAAAAAACAAACTCTGAGAAAATTTATGTTTTTTTAACCCTGGCATGCTCAATTTGCTTCGAGGACACCCTGAAACATTAATAATACAGGAAGATAGTGTGTTTGAGTTTAACATGGACATCATTGTTTATTATAAATTTACTTGTATGTCCTTAAGGGCTTTTAAAAATATATATGAATTTGGTTTTTAATAATTTGTAGCTTCATTTAAAATCAATTCGTTGATTACATAAAATATTACAGCGTTTGTGATTAAGGTATTGTTGTTGTTTGCAAACACAAATACATAGACATACATACATAAATGCAGAGAATATATTAAAATATACTTTAATATATGAAGAGTTTTATTTAAAAAAAGGTTAAAATGAGATGAGTGGATATTAATTATTTACTTAAAAAAAAATATAGGGAACAATTAATAAAGAGATACTAAGCGTGTAAAATAAGTTATAAGGAGGAACAATAATTATTAAAATATTTTTATGATTGCCCATACATAAAGAAGGATTAGTTGGCAAACAGACAATACTAAGAGGAAAAATATCGTTACCACAAAAAGTAAGAAAAAAAAGTATCACACACATTACTCATGTTCCAGTATCGATGTCTCCATGATAATGATGGGCCCAGAAGCACATTACGATGTTGTTGTTGTAATTGAACTAAAAGATATTAGTTTTGCAAATAGTACAATAGAAACGATAATACAATAGAAAAAATGATATTAATCAAGAGATACAATATTTTTACACTCACGAAAAAGTGTTAGAAATAAACAGTATTTTACATGATAATTAATAGCTAATTTTTACATAATAATTTACTAAAATTTTGTTTAACCATTTTTAAAAGTTAATTTAAATGAATTAATTTAAATTTAATATACAGGATAGCTGATTAAAGCTGCTACCAAATAGATCAATGGATCAAAAGCCTTAGTTTAAAATGCCACAAATGTAAAAAAAGTGCTTGGGGTTCACTTATATAATTGACTTTCGACCTTAATATGGATCAAAAGTTCTGAAATTCATTTTTCTAGACTCACAATCTTAAAATATTCAAAAAGAATAAAAATTGAGGAGTACTTTCCCTCTACTTAGTTAGCTTTCTATGGCTATAATCTTGGAAGAGGCAAAAAGTATCAAAAAAGTAAAACAGTACTGTTTGCCCACTTAGTTTATTTCCTGCCTCTATTTGGGTCACAGCTCTGTTGTATCATATATTTAGAATTATAATTCTAAGAACAGCAAGAAAGTACCAAATATGTAAAAAGTACTTTTTGCTTACTAAGTTGACTTTCCACCTCTATATAAGCCAATAGTGCTTAATCCTATCTCTTGATTTATATTGCCTGTCCCAGTAAAACTGGACACCAAAATTCAACTTATTTTAAGATATGGATTCGGCTATTAAGGAATAGAATATTTGGCTGATGCTTATAGCCAACCCAAATCATGATATAATTTTTGTAAAAAACTCGTTTAAAAATTAATAAAATCTTTGCTTTTTGTTTGCTAATAAAAATTATTGTTTTTTTTTCTTTTTCTACTTTAATTTAAGGACATTATCCAGAACTGCTGAGTTTACCAAAAGTGTGATTTCACACAAAAACACATAATGTCTTTTGCACCTGCCATTATTTAAAATCTCATATTAAGTACTCGGTCACCACTTGAAAATTTATGTAGAACACTTGTATAATTAATTTTAACAATATGTTGTTATTGTAATTACTTTTCATCGAACAAACAAACACACTTACACACATAAAGATTTAAAAAAAAATCACAAAAAATCTTTAACGAAAAGGTGATAAATTTGAAAACAAGTTAACATTCTCACATAATTAAAAATGGAAAAAAAATTCAATAACGACTGATGTGTTATTTTTTATTTTTTTTTTTTTCATTTTTGTACATAAATATATTTTCCATCATTATGTATGTTTTGTTAAATGTATGTATTAAGCTCGAACATTTGTGCATGCGGGTAAGAGTGCTCAATTGAACATCTGGTGGCTTAAGTGTTCATTAGTGGTTTAACAATCTTAAAATTGCAATGAACCGTAAATAAGAATGTCAATCATTTTGAATATAATGAAAAAGTTAAAAGAAAAATTAACAAAAAATTAAAAATATGCTCAGAAAATGCTTTTTTAAATGAAAAAAATTTTAAAGAAGATAATTTTGTGTTTAACTTTAATTGAAATTTAATTTAGTTAAAGAAATATTTAAATGAAAATTTATTTCAATATGTATGTATAACAAAAATAAAATTTTAATTCCTGTTGGTGCACAAACTTCCTTCTCTTTGTTGGTTTCAAAATTGGGTCCTAATTTCATAAAACGCAACGCATTAAAACAAAGACAATTGTTTAAAAATATATTAAACTTAAAAATTTTTTTCAAATTATTTTGTTTTTGGTGACTGCGTTTAAGTTAATAAAGGTATTTTTTTTTTATTATATTCTAAAATTTTCTAAATTAGTTTCATAATTTTATTTTTGCATCTCTAAATTTGCCATTTGTATATAAAATTTTTTATTTGTATTCCAAATGTAATTTAGAATTTTCTGATACGAAATTCTAATATTATTTGAATTTAAAAAGTCTAAAATAAATTAGAAAATTCTGAAACTCAGAAGGAAACCCCTAAAATAGGAATGAAAGTGTTTAAAATATAAATAGAAAATTCTGAAATATAATTAAGAAATTCTAAAATTAAATTGAAAAAAAACTATATATTGATACTGCTTTGGTCAATTGTTAGGGGGCTTATTATCTCTGGATCAAAATCAGTACCCTTTTCCACTTTTTATAGCCTGAGCGCAACCTTTAATTACAGCGAGTTAAAATCTCTTCCGGAGTCGATTAAAGCATGTCTGTCCGCCCTCTGGTTGTCTGTGTGTTCTTGTTATGAAAGAAAAGGTCGCCAGTCGATATTTGACTCAGGAAATAAATTTATAAAAAAAATTATAATAATTTTTTAAGCGCTGGCAATCGACCTTAAACTAGATTTGATAAACAAAATTAATTTTTACACCCTTTCTGTTATTAACCAAAATACTTATTTGTTTAGTTTTGCTCTAATTTTACAAGTTTTTAAGAAATCATTACGAATGGTCAGCCAATCCATTGTGTTACTTCTTAAGCAATAAAAATAGAAGCATTTTTAAATTTCCTTGGAAAGGTTTGAAAAACTAAAATTTTTTGACACTTTTTTAAATTAAGACCTTAATTGGCGAAAAAAATTATAAAAAAGTGCTAGAACTATTTAGTGGAATTATTAGAGTCCTTTTTGTAACGTCTGCCACAATAAAGCTAGAAACAATATTCAAATTGCATTCGACTTCAAAAAAATATTGAAACTTTTTTTTACTTGTTTTAAATGTTTTAAGCCTCAGAGTCAGAAAAAAGGCTAGAATTATGTATTGGCTCTTTTTTGGTACTTTGTGCAACTTTTAACTCAAGGACTTCTTTTGCATTTTTGGTACCTTTTGGATTTTGTGCGACAAGGTGTCAATAAGGTAGCCAAAAAAAACTTTTTCACATACTTGATACTTTTTAACTTTTGAGGCTACAATTCCAGCAATATAAACTAGTGACGTTTGACCAAGACTTAATTGAGCTCGAAAGTCTTTTGAGTAACCATTAACTTAGACTCAGGTAAAAAGTTAACAAGTATTTTTCGCGTTTTTGTATTTTTTTATTTTGTGAGATTATGGTTTCAGAATTATAAATTTAAAGGCTTTCGCCCCAGATTGAATTCAGTTACTCCAAAAATAAAGAACTATAGATTCTGGATTAATATTTTATAGAAAGTCATACAAATATTACCCTTTTGTGCTCTCAAAACTCTCTTGCATTCAGAGTTACTTTGTTTTAGTTAATATTTAAGATTTCGTCTACGAAGTAGGGGGTAATTGCGAGGAGCTTATAATTCACTTACAACGTCCTGTATATACATGTTTGTTTTCAGTTATAGAACCCCTTGTTTTATCTAAAATACATTCTTACTTAGTTCGTTTAACATCAAATCAACACACAGTTCATTAGTTTTAAAAAAAATCTTAATTTCTTTTATATATTCCTACCACTACTTTTCCACGTTACATGACAATTATTGTAAATGGCACCTTATGAACAACTAGAAGTGTTTTTGATGTTTAACCATGTATTGTAGGCAAAACAACTAATGTTTTTAGTCTAGCAGTTGCCTTCCGGAAGATCATCCTAGCTTAAATAGCCATTGTCGTATTAAGTAAAAACATGTAAAACATGGCCACAAAACAACAATACCATACTATTAGTGTTTTGCGGCATTTTAATGATTCAACATGAATCAATGAATTCTTGAATATTTGTAGGCATCATACAAAAGTTAAAATAGCAGCAGTAAAGGACAATAAAAGTATTACAGAAATAACAAAAACAAAGAAATTAACCAAAACAAAGGAAATGATTGTCAACAGGAGGTAAAATTAATTTTGCTTGTAAAATGTACTCGTATAACGAACTGTACTTTTCATCAATGAAATTTTTTAAAAGAATAACAACAAAGACTTTTATTGAAGGGCCTATTGTTGCACTACACCAACAACAATAAATGTAATTTGACTACAAAAATGGAATTAAGAATACGTTTAGGCAGATATTGCATGTTTGTATAAGATTTTTTTTTAAGGAAATCTAAGATGCATTTATAACAATTTTTTTTTATTTTTAATACTTATAAAAGTAACTCTAGCCAAATTTCATATTAATTGCAAATTTTTGGCATTTATAGGGTTAAATATTATTTCTAAAAAGTTTTGTGGGAAGCTTTATACATTGTGAACAAATTTCGATGAAATTGGGTGAAGTGATTGATTGCGTATTTGGATAATAAAGTCATTTTATAAAAAATTTTAGAAGAAATTCCGCTTTTTTCAAAAAATGTACTTCTTCCTTAATCAAAAAATATTTAAAACACTTGAATTATTAAAAAAAATTGCTTGCGTTGGTTACACCCACAAATTATTACAGCACAATCAGTTGCTGTCTTCCCTAAAGTTACATTTAAATAAAAAAATTATTAAATTTTTAACTGGCTTAAAAAGTTATTCCCAACAAGGGCTACATTAAAATATTGATTTTCAGTTGGAGTTATTTTTTTTAGTTATTTTTTAAACAAAAAGTCAAACGACTATCATGGGTAGACAACAACAAAACACCATTTAATTTTATTCGTGTTTTTTTTGACAACTTTTGTTTTACAGTAAAGTTAAGAAAATAAAAACAAAATTAGTTATATGTCTTTTCTAAAGAAAAAAAGTTCATTAGACCTTGATCTACTAACAAATAAGAAATTCCGTTTGCCTTTCTGGATAACATGTTAGTTAAATGCTGTATACAGTCAAAAACACTACTACCATTTAAAGAGTATTAATGATGAAAATCCGTAGCTTTAACTTTCAAAATTAGTGTTTTTCAATTAATATTTATTAAAAATATTATTTTGCTATTAGCAAAATTAAATTAAAACTACAATCAAAACAACAAAAAGAAAATTTTTCAAAATTACTTTTTTTATAAAGTTCTATTATTTTCAAGTATAAGAATTAAGAACTTTAATGAAATTCGGAAACAAACACTCGCACCATTACTGATGTTATATCATTTAAAAAGAATAAAAAATTATAACGGTTTACGAGTTGTACTTTTTTATGAAGAAATATCTGTTTTAAGTGAGTGCAAAAAATTTTACAAAACATAATTTTAAAGTCAATATCATTTTAAGCTCGAATTTATAAAGTAAGGTCTGCCACTGTCATCTATTAAAAATATGAGGCAAAAATAATGCCTCTTTAGCGAAATGTTTAAAATGTTACCATTCTTGGGAATTTTTACTTAATAAAACACAAGAGATCTACCTGTTTGCAAAATGTAAAAAAACTGATTGAATATCAATATGTGAAACAAGTATTTTTCTGGTCAGTAACTCAATGGGAATCTGTTTGCCACAAAGTTGTATAGAATCTTTCGGTCAGCACTAGAACCTTTTACAATTTATTATATTTTTGTGATAGTTTTTAGTTTTTAGACTTTGTAAACGCTTTACCTTATTTTTAATGATACAGGATTTGCCTTTAAAAATCCCTGTTACTTTAATGTAATTTGATTTTGCTTTTCCTCCTTATAGAAAAATTTATGTTCACATGCATACCTACTCTTGACCTGTATGGATAAATGCATTTTTCTGTTTGTGTCCCTTTTCCATTAATGTGCGTGTATGTGTGTGAACATAGATAAAAACAATATAAAAGTGTTTAATTGCTTGTGATGGCATTGAATAAATTTTTAATTGTTTTCACACTTTACATGTTTACAGGCTCTAATAGGATTTTCACAATAACGGTAATGTATGTATATATCTGTGTAAATTTTAAATTGTTCGCGTTATGTTAATTTTTATTTATTGTTGAACTAATTGTTTTTAATACAAATTTTTAATTTTTAGTTTGGCTTTAGTTCATATAATTTCTTTTTTCATTAGAAGAAATTATTATTTTCCGTTAATGTTGAAAGAAACTTTCAATTTGAAAAAAGCTGATTTTTCTACCGCTACTAGCCGAGTAGAATGCATTTTCGAAAGCAGCTACGCAATTTCATCATCAGTACTCTTTGAACGGTAGTAGTGTATATGGTTGTAAACATCACCTATTTAACTTACATGTAACAGAGAAAAGTATACGGTATCAGTGTTTTCCTTCTGTTTTTATTTTGTAAGTTAGGACGAAGTTTATTTTTCATATAAACTATGCTTTTTTCCATTAAAAGTCTCTTTGGCAACACTTGACTAACGGACAAGCATTTGTCCATCTCTCAGATGGAACGAAACGCTTTTTATTATTGTATATCATACAATAGGGGTAATCACTTTTTAATTTCTTTTATTGTCAACGACAAATTGATAGAAATTACTAAAGATCATTTTGCACCGTGCCATGTGTGAGTTATATGTTAATTTTTATTTATTGTTGAACTAATTGTTTTTAATACAAATTTTTAATTTTTAGTTTGGCTTTAGTTCATATAATTTCTTTTTTCATTAGAAGAAATTATTATTTTCCGTTAATGTTGAAAGAAACTTTCAATTTGAAAAAAGCTGATTTTTCTACCGCTACTAGCCGAGTAGAATGCATTTTCGAAAGCAGCTACGCAATTTCATCATCAGTACTCTTTGAACGGTAGTAGTGTATATGGTTGTAAACATCACCTATTTAACTTACATGTAACAGAGAAAAGTATACGGTATCAGTGTTTTCCTTCTGTTTTTATTTTGTAAGTTAGGACGAAGTTTATTTTTCATATAAACTATGCTTTTTTCCATTAAAAGTCTCTTTGGCAACACTTGACTAACGGACAAGCATTTGTCCATCTCTCAGATGGAACGAAACGCTTTTTATTATTGTATATCATACAATAGGGGTAATCACTTTTTAATTTCTTTTATTGTCAACGACAAATTGATAGAAATTACTAAAGATCATTTTGCACCGTGCCATGTGTGAGTTATATGTTAATTTTTATTTATTGTTGAACTAATTGTTTTTAATACAAATTTTTAATTTTTAGTTTGGCTTTAGTTCATATAATTTCTTTTTTCATTAGAAGAAATTATTATTTTCCGTTAATGTTGAAAGAAACTTTCAATTTGAAAAAAGCTGATTTTTCTACCGCTACTAGCCGAGTAGAATGCATTTTCGAAAGCAGCTACGCAATTTCATCATCAGTACTCTTTGAACGGTAGTAGTGTATATGGTTGTAAACATCACCTATTTAACTTACATGTAACAGAGAAAAGTATACGGTATCAGTGTTTTCCTTCTGTTTTTATTTTGTAAGTTAGGACGAAGTTTATTTTTCATATAAACTATGCTTTTTTCCATTAAAAGTCTCTTTGGCAACACTTGACTAACGGACAAGCATTTGTCCATCTCTCAGATGGAACGAAACGCTTTTTATTATTGTATATCATACAATAGGGGTAATCACTTTTTAATTTCTTTTATTGTCAACGACAAATTGATAGAAATTACTAAAGATCATTTTGCACCGTGCCATGTGTGAGTTATATGTTAATTTTTATTTATTGTTGAACTAATTGTTTTTAATACAAATTTTTAATTTTTAGTTTTAAAAAGTCATACGTTTCACAACAGCAAAAACTACAACAACAATTTTTTGTATAAAAATAGAAAATGAAAAGCTTTTAAATGTGCAAGTCTTCATGGTTTGTCGTGTTTTCCTATTTTATAGGATATTTACGGGAAAACATAATGTTTTTCCATTCCTGTTACAAATTTAAACAAATTTTATTCCGAAAACACAATATAAACTATAGACAACACACATACACCCTGCACATACCACAAACTATTTGCCTGCGTCTTCTATATGCATGTTTTAAAGTGTGCGGCTTAATTCCTATCGCAACACATGCAACATTTATGTCAAACACTTTTTGTCTATGTCACCTCGACATGCACACATATACAAACAAACACACATACTTACATATTTAATGCATAGATGCATCCTTTTAAGCACATGCATGCATGTACATTAGACCGAACTTAATTTTTTTTTTTTTGCAAAAAAAGTGTACCGCCCCCTCAAATTATTCCTTTTTACGCCAATAGTGAAATTCCAAAATCTTAGGCTGATTGCCTTAGGTTAAGGCGTGGCACATGACCACTAAAGTGGCTAAAACTGGTTTATATGGACTTTTCACAGGACAAGGCAAAAAATTAAAAGTAAAATGTTTCATATATGTTTTTAATATATTATTTTATTGAATTTAACTTGCGTTTAATGATTACTATTCTTAATAAACATTTAAACTTAATCGCAAAGGTCTGATTTATTAATGCTACCGTACTTTTTCCTATAATCAGTTACTGTTTGCAAGATATATTGTTTCTCTTCTTCGTTTTTTGTTAAAGCTGCATTATATTCTTCCATAAGTTTTACAAAACGCTCTGCAGTATCATTAACAACATGTAAGTTTTGTACAATATTCATTCCCTTTTGAAATTCGGATTCATTGGGCCACTTGGAAGGGTCAAGTTTTAGAAAGTTAGTTTCAATATTAAACCTTTCAAAAAAGCTCAATGTTTTTTTATTAACAAAGTCTGAAATATTTTTTTGGTTTAAATCATTTATGTTGGTAACTATTCTTTTATTCTCATTATTTTGTTCTTCTTTGAGATTTTCAACCATTTTCCTCTTTTCTCCAACGTCTACAGCATTATCAAAAAATGAAAGACCCGCTGCTTCTGGTGTCAAGTACCACAAGTGGTTCGAAAACTTGCTCGTTACTTCATTGCTTACTATTTCATTCACTTCGTTGAATTTAATAATATTTTTAATAAAATTTAAATCATTTAAAGGTGCTTTCGCGGCAATTGGCGCCTCAATCCACGGCCTCAAATAAACTTTCAAAATGAACACACTTATATCTTGTATAGCATTTGCCTCATCTGATGACATTGAGAATTGGTGGCGGAAAAGAAAAATCTTGAGCGTATATATCGCTTTAGCCATCCATCGGGCATGATGCATCGCTCCAGGTGATTTAAACCTTATAGGCTCTGTGTTTCGACCAAGAAATATAAGACTCAATTCCAATAACTCCTTGTAGTCTGCCCTGGGATGTTGTTTAGTGGCATAGTTTTGAGCAAATTGGGCTAATTGGTCTTGTTCAGTTATGTTAAGCGCAAGATTTATTTTTTTATCCACCATTCCACTTGCAAATTTTTGTTGATTGATTTTGGGCCAATATTTTTTGAAACGCTGGAAAATATCTAATGACGGTCCACTTAATTTTAAATCATATTTCACGAAAGCACTTTTCAGCAAGAGTTCATATATGTGATGACGGCAAGGGAGATATAACAATTCTCTATTGAGGTGTTGTTCTAATAAAATGCAAGTACCTTGTAATCTACCTGTATTTGTCGCTGTAGTATCAAAACATAAAGCTTGTACCTTGTTTGGAAAGAATGTTGTTTATATTAACTGTTATAAGAAATTGTTTTTTAAATACCTTTTCTGTTAGATTCCATTCATTTAATAGTTTGAGTATGGCGTCTGTCTGTTCTTTTCCAGTACCAGCTGACAGGGCAGGTACTCCAAGTAGATGTTCAATGCCATTTGTTGTTATCACAACTGGTAATCTGTCTACTTTTGCATTTCCTGTGATCGATGGTAAAATTTTTCCATCCCAATGTACAGTAATTTGATTTATATCTTTGTTTTTAAAATCCATCATCAGGTTTGCAGCAGTTTCCGAACGTAATTGTTTACGGCAAAGCCGAATCGATGTCTTACTGATTACTAGTGTACTGATATCATGTTCCAATGCTTCAGCCGCAGCTATCAGAATACGTACTGCATCCCTGTCACTTACCTTGGCCTTGTCTAAGGTCGCAACAAGCTTGGAAGTGATAAAATGTTTCATTCCTCGTTTTCTGTTTTTTTGTTGAGAGTTCGAGTTCGCAGTTTGGTCAGTATTATCATCACTATCGTATTCATCAATTAGTTCTTCTGTATTGTCACTCAAATCATTCGCTGTCAGGAATCCTTGGAATTGATCTTCGCCCTGCTTTTCTTTTCGCATTACCTCTTTTTCAATACGAATATTTCTTCGCTTTTCTTTTTCAAATAATGAACGATCGCATCCCACCATTGCACCAGGTCTACCTTCTTTACGTTGATTCTTCAAAAACTCTTTATCTTCTTCTATTTTAATTAAATCTAACGCATTCCCGTGCGCAATGTCAAATAAGTTTTCCATATTTTTAATAAACTCATCTTCTCGCCTTTTTTGAAGTGGTGTGCTGCGTTTGCACGTTTTTTGCAGATTTTTCCATTGGTGATATAAAGATTCAACTTTTTGAACACTTCTATCAATTTGACGAAATGGAATACGGGCTTTATTCCAAAAAATTTCGACCTCTTTGATAACCAGATATGCACTTGAACGAAGATCCAATTTCACTTTGCGCATGTTATAAAACAAAACTTTCAAAACTTGTCCATTGGAAGGCAGCTTAGATCCAACAATTTGGCTTTCGTCATATCCTAATAAATAAATTTTTTCACTAGCTCTTGTGTCCATTTTGCAAATACCATCAATATAAATTCTCTTTTTAGCAATAATGTTTCTATGATTAAAAGCTCAAAATACCTGCGCTTCACTCTTTACACACTTTTAATTGCCCCGTGGTTGACTTTACTCTGTTGTTGCCAACACTTTATTTAGCAAATCAAATATTTGTTTACATAGACGGTAAGAATGGGGGAACTGTGTTCGATGTACTGAGTTAGACACGCTTTGGTATTGTCAGTAATCAACGTAAACAACAACAAATCGTGAGCATACAAAAAAAAACAAATCGTGAGCATTTGCCGAAGAATAGTAATCATTAAACGTAAGTTAATTTCAAAAAAATAATATATTACAGACATATATGAAACATTTTACTTATAATTTTTTGCCTTGTCATGTGAAAAGTCCATATAAACCAGTTTTAGCCACTTCAGTGGGCATGTGCCACGCCTTAACCTAGGGCAATCAGTCTTAGATTTTGGAATTTCACTATTGGCATAAAAAGGAACAATTTGAGGGGGCGGTACACTTTTTTTGCAAAAAAAAAAATTTCCCATACAAAAAATGTTCGGTCTAATGTACATATACAGTTTTTGTTATTTTCATTCACAGTTCGAGTTTACTCAAACAAATACTTGCCTTCTCCCCTCTCGCTTTCTGTTACAACACACACACATAGACATTAAACACAGTTTGACGGAAATGTAGCTGATGGTGTGACTCTACTTAATGCGGAAATTTTTCAAATTGCAATTCGAGGCCTTTAAAGCAATATTTTTTTAATCTTTTTTCATAGTTTGTTGTTTTTCAAAGTAAATACTTAAATTAAACAACTCATTAGATAAAACCAAAAAGATTAAATGAAAAAATAATTTCAAAGGAAATATATATACATATATTTATTTGTGCTCACTTTTTTGTTTTATGTATAAAACATTTAATTTAAAAACATGTATTATATTGATAGCTTTTCTACCCTGCAGATAACGCCATGCATATACATATGCATGTACGAATGCGTGTTTGTGTATATAACTAGTTCATATCAGCCAAACCTTAACCATATGTTCTTATATTTTTTGCACTGTATTTGTGTGTTTGCTATATCTGCAGGGCTGGCACAAAAATAATCAATTAATTTATACATAAAATAAGTCAAAACTAAGATTGTTTGAAAAACAATACAGGGCGTTCTTTAAATATATAGTTTTCTAAGGTACCTAATACTTGCCATTTGGTCTTGTGTACTTTTTTTACCCGGCCAAAAAAATCAAAAATGTAACCGCGTAGAGAGTTTAGTATTTTTGAAGAAGTGTTTGCCAACTGCATCAATGATTTTTTTTACAAGGCATGAGACTCAAGTAATCTAATTTAAGCTACTAATATAAATGGTTATTTATTTTAATGTTAATTGGAATGCAATTGGTATCTAATGCAGAAAGGATAACTCGCAGCTTGGAATGTATTGCATTTTGTGTCCAACTTGCTTCAATTTTAAAGTCTAAATTTTTTTACTGGGCACTTAGGCACTTGTTGAACTTCAAAAGATTTGCTTTTATACACATATTAGTAGGGGTATAATTGGTTTGTGCAAATGTGTGTATTACCAAAGTAAATAATCTGGAATCGACCTACAATTTAACTTGACGGCTTAGTATCACTTCCTGAACCTGTTTACCTGTTTGGATGTGGGCTAATGCATTCTTATGATCAATGCACAGGGGGCATTTAAAAATTTCCTTTAACCAAAATTTTTTATCATTTTTTTGTGTTGGAAGCTTTATTAAAGTATGAACTTTTAATATTAAATCTTAAATATAAAAAATATTGTTGATTCAGCCAGTACCAGGCAAAAATTTGGGATCTTAAAACTGAATAAACATAAATTTCGGTTGGTTTATCTTGGCTTGCCAAACGGCCTGTAATGGCGTGGATTTCCCAGGTAAAGACAACTAAGTGGCCTACTTCTTTGATCAAGAACTTTCGGCCGGATTGACTTTAAGCTGGTGCGATCTTTTCTTTTGACACTCTCCTCAAGCTTTTTTTTCTTAGAAAAAATCTAAATTATATAGTCTAGCTGTAATTGCAAGACACATATTCAATGGCACTTATATTATGCGTTAGGACTCTTAAGACACTCATCGATATTTTTCGGATTTTCTAGCAATACATAGATGAAAATAATGTTCTAATATCAAGAGTTTATATTAATTCATGCTCGAAATTTAAGGTACTATCCATTCTAAATTTGTCTTAAATTATGTCTTGTTGGGGTTACCTCGAAAACTGCAGGTACAAAAAACATATTTGTTTTTGTAATCTACATTTATTTTTTTGGTTTTTTGTTTTTCTTTATCACTTTAGCGTTTAAAAAAAAGCGTTTCAGTGCCTAGATGTTAGCGCGCTAGATTTGCAGCTCGATTGGTTTTGAGTTCAAATCCCAGCTATAACTCCAGAAAAATATTTTTTAAATAATTATATTTTTATATATATATAAAATAATTAGTCAATATAAAACTACTTTACTGCAATAAAATTAGTTCTCATTTATGGATTAATCCCAGTTGCGCTTGATTCAATTTTTAAAAAACTAAAGGGGCAACTAAGTGACAAAATCACAATTTTCTGGAAAATTTGTTCAATGCAGATATTAGTTGTTAAATAAATATAGGTTTCGGAGGGGCATTCTACTCGGCAAGTACCGATAAAAAAAATTTGCTTTTCCAAATAAAGTTTCTTTTAACATTAAAAAACTTTATAAATTTCTTCTGATAAAAAGAAAATAAAAATTTAACTTTAACCAGAATAAAAAATAAAAATTTGTCAATTCGTTAAACAAAAATTAAATAAACATATTTATCCTTTTATTTATTTTTATATTTAATTTTTCTTTTTCTATGTTAAAATTTTGAACTAAACTTAATCACTTTTTTATTTTCACTCTTTCTCGGCTTTTTATACACAGAACATGTTTGGTTTTATTTTACTTTTTTATTCCTACTAACGCAAATATGTTTTTATATAAAGTTCAAAATGTATATAAAAGAATACACAAAACACATATAAAAAATATATGCTAATGACTTAATAGGATGTCGGTGACTTTGTCAGCGATTTTTAGGTTGACGAAATTAGTATGTGTGTGCATATATGTAGATGAAAAGGTGTGTGTGTGTGCGGATGCACATGTATAGAATATAAGTTTTGTATGATAACACTTACTTATACAACAACGAAATATAATAAAAGTGTTGACATCAATTTGTAAAGAGTGATTGTAAGTAAATACTTAGGGTACGGTCAGATTTAAGCAAACCATTTGTTAAATGCGTTTTGACCTTAATAAAGGTTATTTGTAATCAAACGCGGTAAAATAAGCGGCAAAAGTGTTAATCGATACTTTGGCACGGATAAAACATTTATCCTTAAAAATTAAGGAGTTTTAAACGATAATTTTTAGTGGTCACGCTTTTTGAAAGCAATATTTAACATACCGTACCCTATTGCATTTAATACAATTTTTTTCCTTCAAACTGGTTTAAGCTTTTTATGTATTTTTTTTATTTCTGTGTGTTCTTCTAACAGTTAAAACACTTTTATACACAAATTAACAACTTAAATTCCATTTTAAAAGTGTTTAAGTATTTTTATACAATTATTTGATTTTTTTTTTTTTTTAGTGAACTCTTAAAGAAATTATCCGTTAAAGCGGGTTTAATTGGTTGTTTCCGTGGTCTGGTGGTTAACGGGGAAATACTTGATATCTACAGTTATATGTCAGTGCATCTTTCTGAGATAATTAAGGATTGTAAGCCATCTTGTGTACCAAATCCCTGCAAGAATGGTGCTGAATGTAAGGAACTATGGAGTACGTTTAAGTGTGTGTGCAAAAATTCTTGGGCCCATGTTGGCGACTTCTGTGAAACAAGTAAGTAGATTTAATGTAAAAGGATTACAGCACTGATTAAAAACTTTTTAATTAGTAAAATATTTTACTTACATTTTACCCTCATACATACATATATTAATAGAGCACTTAAATAATTACATACGTATGAAAGTTTTAAGCTGCAACACTTATTTAATTACTCTTCTTCTTTGTTTTTTACCACAGATATTAATGAAAAGGCACTTACCTTCATTAATCGCCAATCATTTTTGATGCGTAATTACTTGAGTGCCACTGCACAGCCTACTGCTTTAATGGGCTTCATTGAGGATGAACGCGAAATGTTAAAGGGCATTCTACTTAACAATATTCTTATTAATTTGCGAACTTACGATACAAATTCATTGGTCCTCTATGCCAATGATCATTACAATAATTTTGTACATTTGTACATAAATGATGGACGCGAAATTGTCTTCTTATACAACTATGGTGATGAAATTGTCAATTTGACAGTGGTCGATGATAGTGTCAGCACTTTGAAAAGCATTCAGATTGCCATCGTACGTGAGCAGCAACAAACGCGTATGCACGTTAACGAGCAGACTGTTAGTGTTGAACGTGGCACACTGCTATTGGATGAATATGCAAATAAACCATGGAAAAATCCGGATAAAGGTAAAACTAAAAAGTGATTTAGGTTATTTAGAAAGTTTTTAAGCTGTCAGGCACTTTCATATATGTAACATTTAAAGTGTATTTTTAAAGAGTGTTTTTGTTTGTGTTTTCGTTTCCATAAAACACACGTAAGTGTTTGAGGAATAATGCATTTGTGCAGATGCTTATTATGCTTTAAAATAATAGGCCGTTTTAATTTGGAATCACTTCCTTAAGAAGGCGAAAGCTTTTTTAATAAGCTTTTTTAAAATTCTGTACAAATCTCGCTTTCTACCCATGTCGGTGTGGATGGCATTTGTGCTTCTGTTACAATCAGATATCCACTGTTTACTTTCGAGTGTCGTATATCCAATATTATTGGCTGCAGCCCCCCAGATAATCTCTCCTACATTCTCATGGCTGGTGTGTGTGTTGCTCCACATGGTAGCTTTTCTTGCCCATAAATTGTAAGTTCGGTTTTAAATGACCTCAATGTAACATAATCATTCCATTCATTGAATCTATTGTCTCCACAACCCGTACCTGTATTAAGACCTGGAATACTAGCCGAGAGATATTTCGACAAATTATTCAACCTGCACCTTAATATGCAACTAAGAAGGTCTGGTGTATAACTGTCCAAAAACCTGTGTTTCCTGGCTGCACATTAGCAGTAGATTAAACACCATCTATTATTCCTATCCCTAAAGCTACCACAGTGGTCATAAGAAGGAAGTCCGGGTCTTCCCACATGATAACCCACCACACATTGAAACGTAAATTATTCAACCTTGATATATCCCTCCGATCACGGCTTTGTAATCGGATCGTACGTTTGCAACCAAATAAGGCTCACATTACCTAAGAGACTCTACATGTATCCAGGTTGCGCCAATTAATCTTAGCCACTTAAAGAAAGTGTCTGAAGTTTCCGATGTAGAGCCCAACCCAGTTTAGCTAGCTCGTCGGTTGTTCCTCACAAAAATGCTTCCTACGTACAAGGACCCAGACTGAAGGAATATTACGTAGATTAACGAACTAGCCCAGGCAACTCTTTCTTACATTGACTGGCATTACGGAGTGTGCGAAATAAGCAACAGAAGCGCTGATTGACTGTAAACAAATATCACAATAATCTCTCAAACATTGCCATTAAATAGCAGCCTGTATGAATTAGAGACAGCAGATATTTCAAAAAAGCCGCATCTATTAGGCAGACAGCATGAGAAACTGATCCCAAGATCCATCGAGTAGAAGACAGGTCCAACACAGTAATGAATCTTGAAGTCATCTGTATAAATCTTGGTGGCACTAATTTTTTCTGGAAGATATAAGAAACCTGAACTTCTTATCAACCTACCAGTTTGGTTAATACTTCACCATTTTTCGTTTTTTTTCTATTTTCAGCCCATCTTCATTTCGTGTTATCATCATCAACTTGGGCACTAAAACAAATGTTACCAACAATATGTCATCCTTATTTGTATTTAAGACTATGCTCTTGAGAAAGCTATAGAATTTCTCTTCCAGTATAAATAAAGTTTAAGTTGGTTTACAGCACGACATGCATATGATTTTTACATGCACGAGTTCGACTATGGAGTATCGCCACAATGATTCTTTTAAAGTGTCGATGTTAACTATAAGATGATAATCCCTCTCCATTAAGTCACTGTTAATCTTAAAGTTTTCCACAGTTATCATTGTTAATCCATAAGATTTTGAAAACTCTTTAGAATTTGACCAAATGATTTTAAAAACGACTAGCCTTAGGGAAAGGCTTTATTTGAATGATTCCTGGCAGATTGATCCAACAGCGTTCTTACTTTCAAATAGCTTCATTTAAAACTTAATGTTGTCACTAAAGGGGTTGAATGGTTGCTGTCTTTAATTTTGTCTGTAATCGGTTGATTTGAGATGACTGCCGAGTTTGGCTTCTATATTTAATTTTAGAACTGGGGCTTCCAGCAAGGCCTCAAGGCGAGCCTATTTTAAAGTATATTTATATAGCGAGCTGCTTGCCCTTACATTGGAAACAGATGCTCGCAGTAGATGGCCGTTAGTTATTTAAAAGCGCTGTTGGCCCACCTTGTAGTTCAAACTATCTAAAACACTCAGATCTTGGGGGAAACTAGTGCCACCCGCACAGCCATTTGTTTGAGACTATTGACGCGTTCGATAGCTCTTAGCTGTGCTTTATATAAAATTCACTTGGAAATTGAAATATAGGAACAAGCTAATGTGAAATCAAATGAGAAGACAGAGACTACTTCAGCCGCTTAAATTTCATTGAAAATGCTCTTTCCTAATTAAACAATAAGTAAGGCCCTATAACTTCTTAAACGCTTTGTTTCAATTAGCGATTTATTTATTAACAATAAAAAAGAAGTTTAAATGAAATAAGTAAAGTATTGTCGGCTACTACACATTGGGTTTGCTGTCTGGTTCTCTACCCTCCTGTTTAATGTCGTAGTAGTTACTGTTTAATGTCGTAGTAGTTACTGTTTCATTCTCCTTGTTCCAATACTCGTCCGTGTACCTAATCGCAGTAGGCACCCTACATATGGTTGTGCCGAATCTTATATACTGTTCAAATTGGTCTTTTTGTGAACCAAGTCATCTGTTTTTGAACCGTAAATATTATTAAATTTGAAACCAGTTTCTCTTAATTCGGGCTAATATTTTCTTGCCCACAATTACCAGTTTTTCCTTTAACATAATAATAGAATTCTGCGTAAAAAGCATAATTTTTTCCAAAAAGAAATATTAAGCAATTTAATTTGCCGTTCTCCAAGTATCCGAGTCAAATTTCGTGGTCCATACTTAACTCGTTTTGCTGATTTTAAGCAACTATTCGCCTAAAAGTATTTCCATTATTCTGATACTCAAAAGTGGCCCATCGGATTTAACTTGGCTCAAAAAACTCCGAAAACAGACGGACAGACAGACATGGCTTATATTAGTAAGAAAAATATTTAAGGATATCGAAAACGGAAAACAAATTATCTCTATCATTCGCAAGGATATTTCTATTAGGCAATTGTGAGACAAATTAAATGAAGTCTCAAAATAGTGTTGGTTTCTTTATAAAGAAGTGCTAAAAAAACATCTTCCATTACCCAAAATGGAAAAACATTTTTATGATTTGAAATTGTCTAACTCGATTTTAACATTTTCTTAAACAAATATCATAAAAAAAAATTTTAATGTTCACAACAGTGTGAAATAAAAGTTCCTTCGCAAAAAGTATTTTTAAACATTAAAACCCTTCCCTTAGATGTCACTTAAACAATTTTCAAACCTTAAGAAAGGAACACATTTTGTATTTCATAAACACACAAAATTATATCTTAACGTAAGTATAAATAGTTGATATTTGAAATATTAAGCAAATTTTTTTTAAATTTTGACATATTACTTCTCACATAGTAACTAATCTTTAAAAACTTCGTTCAATTTGGCATTAGTATGGCATTGCAGTTTTCAGCTTCAAGTGCTTAACAGAATTTCTGGTTTTTAATTACACGTCATCAAGGTAATTTAAATTAAAAGTACAAAACCTCAAAAACAGTTATAATATACCAGTATAATTTCCTTCTAATCCTGCAGTCAACAACACTTTTAATTACACTTTGCATAAGAGGTGGGAAAAAGTAGAAGAGAAAGAACCGAATTAGTGTTCATTACTTCTGTATAATAAGTGATGACTATAATGTCATCAGCGTTAGCTTGATTTATATAATAAAAATAAAAATTCTTTTCTTAAAATTTTATCTTCTAAAACACACGCAACAAACAAATACGCACCTTTATTGCTTACATATGAAGTATGTGCATCTGCAACTGATAGATATTATTTATAAAAAGAAAAATTTAAAAAAAATTGTTTATTAATTCAGTGATGATGAATTTTTTCTTTTGCAGAGGTTTTGTCACCACATCGTCCGCCAGCACCACCCACAGAATATTTTCAATTTAATATTGGCGGTTATGATCCTGCAAATTTATTGCGTACAAATTCCGATGCACCCGCTCTAGATGGTTATATTGGTTGTGTACGTGGCTTAAAAATTGGTTCGAATCTTATTGATTTAGCTGACATTAATGAAAGGAATATTGCACCAAGTAAGTTAAATGCATACAAATAACATAAATATCAACATAGAAATATTAAATGTATTTGGGCAAGTAGAAACCTAAGAGCTAAAGAAAATTCAATATGACTGAATATTTCAATTGCAACTGCAACAAGAGCAACAACAAGGACAAGTGTAGTAACAAATATTAATGCAAATATATGTGTGTGTAGATGCATAAAGCTACTCCTTCTATTAAATCGTATACTCTAAAGCATGCTGACATTATGAATTTATTATCCTTTACAATATTTGTTTGCAATTTCCTTTATGACTGCCCCAAAGTGTTTACGAGAGCATCGAATAAGTCATGCAATAAGGGAAATACATATGCGTAATATAGACTTAATATATGTGCCTGTGAGTGTGTTAGTTGGATACTAAACCTAAAATGTTTGTAAACAGTTGAGAGCACAAAAATATGTATCGAGTAACGATGAACAATAGACCAGGCAAAAGTTAAAAGGTTTAGTTAAAGCTGAACTAAGTGGCAACTTTCAGTTATCAGAATCGTTCAATTAGAATGCTTGAGTTTTCATTTTAAATCTCCAACCGCTTTAGAACTTTTTAATAATTAAGCTCTTTTAAAGGGTTTGTTGTTGGTTAAGTTTGTCTATATGCATTTCATTGGTTCTTACACCAAATCATCAGTAGACTTCAACCCAAATTCTTAAAAAACCTCATGAATATGATGATTTTGTGTAAGAACCAATAAAATGCATATAGACAAACTTAACCAACAACAAACCCTATAAATAAAGAAGAAAACTGGGATTAAGTCCTAAATAATATTTAAAAAGTGTTGTTAATTAATGATTATGATTATTATCTTAGAGACCAGTCAGCAAATTTTCTACTATCATTTGGCTTTGGCTTTTAAGTCAGTTCGAAATTTTTAACATGCAACTTCAGATCTTAACGCAATACCGTCTACTTTAACGTCCCACTTATTGCAACCGTTGGGAAATCGAGAAACATCGCACATCGGCGACATCTGCCGCTGTGGTGGTTATATCTTCGTCACTTCAAACATTTTTTTATGGCTTATATATATAAATATGTAAATAAAGCGATAATGTTACTGACTGACTAAGTGCCAGACTGACCAAAATTTGGACCGTAAGGGGTAAAAATGGGCTAAAAACAAGTAAGAGCGCTACATTCGGTGGTGCCAAATCTAAAAAGCCTCTCACATTTGCCTTTTTATATACCCAGCCGTCTGATCTATCCGATTTATTTCGTACTGAAAATATTATAATAAAATAACCCTATAAGGGCGATTACAGTGAAGTTGTAGGGGTTTTATTCTAATTTTTTTCAAATTTTGTAATTCAACCCCCTTAGGGGTGGAGAAAGTGGGTAAGTATGTTTTAGGAAAACATTTGCAACAAAAAATGAGTTGGGGTTAGTCCTATATTTGACCTATACACGGGCACCCTGGAAGCTGTAAAGGGCGATTTAATACAATTTTTCAAACTTTGTATGGGTGTCCTTAAGGCTATGGGGTTAGGGGGTAAGTGTATTCAAGGAATATGTTTGGAAATGGAAACTAATAGGGGTCGATCGTACACTATATTTATCTAAGGCAGACTCTGAGGAATTTATAATGCACATTTTTGTAAAATTTTGTATGTCAATCCCCTTAGTAGATGGAGGTTGGGGGTTAGTATGTTTTAGAGATATATTTGGGAGGGAAAACTAATGATGGTTTGTAATACATTTTAAACCTTTAAAGGCGACTCCGGGGAAGTTGTAGGGTTTTTCACCCAAATTTGTTTAAATTTTGTATACCAACCCTGTTTGGGGCTGAAGATAGGGGGTAAATATGTTTCCCTAAAATGTTTGGGAGGAACTATTAATTGTGGTCGGTCTTACATTTGACCTTTGTAAAAGCACCCTCGAAGCTGTGGGAGCGATTTAAAAAATTTTATAAAAATAAGCTTTGTATGGCAACCCTGTTGGGAGGTGGAGATAGGGTGTAAGTATGTTCGACAAACATGTTTGCGATGAAAAGTTATTGAAATCCGGTTTCTTTTGTCATTTTTATTTTTATTAATTAAAAAAAGTAAAAAACTATAAAAAATAAATAATATTTTCCCTCATACATGTGCTATTATTATGCACACAACTATTTCTTTTGCGAACTTATGTTTTAAGTCAACGGTTTAAACTTCTTTAATGGGAGTCATAAATGTTTAGCCACGGGTCCCCGGACTCACATTTTCCAATTTATTTAAATATAAAATATTTTACAATATTTTGGCGTAAAATATTTACAAATTTTTCTATTAAAACATACTCACTCATCCGGCAAAGATGGTTGCAGAATAATTTAAATTTAATCTCTTTATGTTTCCCAACCCTGTCAAGACTTCTAACCAATGCAGTGGTCAGCCACATGCATAAAGAAGTAAAAGCAAGTAGAATTTATAAATGCTTATCGGACACAAGTAGCAATATACCCAAAATCATTTCCTTGAACTTTAGTTCAGTGTGCAAGTACCACCCACTGACTGGCGCCACAAGGGATTTTTGAATATTTTGGTAAATTGAATTTTCCATCAAGGAAATCCTTAACAAACTATTTACTCCCAAATGCAATTACCATAAAGTAACATTTTTTTAAATATATAATATTCTATGAAATATAAAATACGATTTAATTTAAAAAAAAAAATATTTTATTTAGAGAAATACTACAGCAAAACCAAAAATTTTTTTAAGACTAAAATTACTTATTCCCGTAGTTTTTTCTTTTGCAGCATTTAGCGGTGTTTTACCAAATTGTCAGATTAAATGTGATGCTGAACCCTGTAAAAATGGTGGCATTTGCCGGGAAAATTTTGCCAAACAAGAATCGACCTGTGATTGCGAACATACCAGCTTCTTAGGAGAGTTTTGTATGGAGGAAAAAGGTGCTGACTTTAGTGGTGAATCAACGCTGCAGCGCAAATTCGAATTAGCGGGCAAAGTCGATTATGTACGTTTACAATTAGCATTCTCATCGCTTGACTTACGGCGGGCAAATCGTGTTATGCTTTTACTGCAAACAGCAGCCGATCGTAGCTATTATCTTATGATTGCCATTACCGCCGATGGTTTTTTGCTGTTTGAAGAGGATCGTGAAGGCCCAGCTGTGGGTGCTCGTATTGATAGAAATTTCTTAAATAATGCCCGCCATTCCATTTACTATCAGCGTAATCTAACGGAGGCAACACTGTACATTGACCGCGAACAAGTGCCATTGACAGCAATTAGTGCTAGAGCTTTAACACCATCCGCTGAAACGAGTGCTAATCGTGTGCAAATCGGCGGCATTAATACAACAGATTCAAGGTTTGCAGTGTTTAAAAGTTACAGCGGTTGTTTGTCAAGTAAGTATACAAATGTAAACTGTGTTTAAAGGGTTGGGGTTTTAAAAACAACAAGACATTTGATTAGGTACAGTGAATGTTAATATTGATAACATAGAAAAAAAAAACGTTAAAAAATTCATTTCAAATCCGTAAACGCAACATATTTTGCTTTGATAAACTAGAACTAGATCTAATTTATGTTGTAATGATTTTCTGGTTGTGGCTAAGACATACTTTAAATTGGATTATCTGTCTTGTCACCGTAAGTAAAATTCAATATTAGTAAAGAACCATCTTTATTATGGCAGATTGAGTAAAAAAATAATACAGGGTGTCTGGTGGCAAATTTATATTTTTAAAAACGACTATTTTAAAAATTAATAAAGGGGCGGAACACGGGGGCATCGATTTGCGGATTTGTCAGTAACGATGTCACAGTGGTCGAGGGAACATCGCGAGTTCGCTGTGGAGACATTTTTTGAAAGTAATGATTTTTACGTAACTACTTGTTGACAATTATATTCAAAGTTCGTTATTCGGCAAAAACGTGATGGACCGATTGTAAATTTAATTTGTTCGTAGGTGCAGAGATTTCGCGCAACTGCTTTGGCTATGAATGTCCTACGGCCGAAGCCAAGTCGATCTTCAATGACTCCCGAAAACACTGAACTAGTTGAAAGCAGTTTCCGTGAAAAGAGCAGCCTCCCTCGGCCTTCCAAGAGCGATTGTTCATGAAATTTTAAAAAAGGATCTAAAGTTATATCGTCTTAAAATTCAAATTGTTCAAGAACTGAAATAAGGGGACTTTAATTTACGAAAAATTTTTTGTGAAACGATGTTAAAGCGTCTTCGGCCTGTTAATCCCTTTTTTGTCAACGATATAAACTGCCTTCACTGGTCTCCAAAAACCTGCAACCCTCGACTGAAACATCAAAAACCATTTCACTGCCCCAGGGTAGCTGTTTGGTGTGCTTTATCTACGCATGAGATAACTGGACCATTTTTTTCGAAAATTTTCGAGGCCAGGTGATGAATGTGAACGGTAAAAACCATCGACGCATGATTGCAGGATTCTTTTTGCTAAACCTGAGAGCTTATCCATCGTACTCTTATCACACGTAGTTTTTAACAGGATAGGGCGAGTGCACATACAGCTTGCTTTCGGGAAAACTTCCCCCAAAAACTGATCAGACGATTTGAGGACATCCCATGGCCACCGAGGTTGCCCAATCTAACTCCCATGGACTTTTTTACGGGGTTTAAACTGGCCGCCCCCCATCTCTTGTAGCTTTTATGGTAAATATACGTAGTGAAATCAGGTCAATTAAACCAAGCTTACTGCAGCATTTGGCGCAGGACACAAGGCTCCGCTTTAAACAGTGTGTTCAACTCAACGGAAGACATCTAGATGACATACTCTTTAAAAATAAAATCCGTATTTCCATTCTATCGTTCAATTATCTTAACAAAACTTTGTGTTAATTATCACGTCTGCCACCACACACCCTGTTTTTGAAAGGTTTTTGTTGCACGTCTGGTTAAACTACAGCCTTCAAAGTTATGGCTGACGGACTTAAACCAGTCCCAAGTAATTTTAGGCTAAAACTGAATAGTTCCAATGAACTTCAACCGGATTTTTTAAGTTCTTAGTGTTACCAGATACACAAAACAATAACCTGGTAGGTTGAAACAGTTCAGTGCAACAAAAGTCGTCTAATAAAAAAATCTTAACTACCGATAGAGAACTCTAATATATAAAAAAAAAAAATTCTGAATTGCAATTAGAAAAATTTATTTGAAAAAATTTTAATATAAATTGGAAAGTTCAGTTAATTAATGGTAAACCTTTTGATATACATTTGAAGATGTTAAAAGCCAAAACAAAACTGGCAACAATCTACAACCAAACTTAAAATAACTGAAGTTTATTTCCCTAATCTTTCAACTTGTTGTGTATTATTCTCTACACACACACACACAAACATGTAAACATATGTCTATATCAAAGCATTTCTCAGCACCATTGGTAGCAACACAGTCTAATCCATGAAGCTTAAATAATTTTGTCTAACATAAATCCCTTAAACGTGTCGTTTCTATCCATGGGACTTTGGACGTTATATGGTTAAGTTAAGTTGTTAAGTGTTTTTGACTGTATGGTCTTCTATAACGATTTGCCAAAATAAAACTCAAAATTTGTTTTGCAATAAAAAAACAAAAAACTTCTATTTATGCATATCTCCTATGCACTTGAGCTCAGCAAACGATATGAAGTTCAATAAATTTTAACAAAACGGCAATTAATTCTTTAGGCTTCAGCAAGTTTTTGAAACGGGTTAAAATTGTAATATTTAGTAGTTTTTGTTGAGAGCATTTTAAGGAAAATTAATGGGATATTTTCTTTGATATTTTATCTAAACAAAATATTGTAAAGATGAAAAGAGTAAAGAAATAACTTTTGAAAATAAAATAAAAAAAGCCCATGAGGTGGTCAATGACTTGACCTTTAAACTTTAAAACTTATAAAAATATATTATTAAAAGCTTTTTAATTTATTTTAATTCCAGATATTTATATACAAGTTAATCATTATATTATGAAACCGTTGGAGGAATATATGTTCTTTACAAAATCAGGAGCTGATAACATTACGGTCATTAATCCGCAAGGTGTGCGCAGTGCCCAGTGTGTAGCCAAGTTTGATATAACAGAACAACCTTCCCAAGAGCCAATGGTCAATGTTAGTTTGGTAAGTAAAATAAATCAATATGTTCTTTAAATATATTTTCAAATGTTTAATTACAAATTAGTTTAAAATACTATTTCTGTTTTTATATGAAAAATATTTGTTTTGTGTAGAAAGTTATCTTTAAATAAGTGGTTGGTTATATTTTTAAATGCGTTATATTTGGAAAGTTGTAAAATGTTTTAAATAAAATAGTCAAAAATTAACTAAGAATGAACAATAACTAGAAAGGGTTTTAGTAAAACAGCTTACTGGAGACAGAAACACAAAATTTTTAATGACGTGTTACTAAAATATTTTTATTAATTAACATTCCATTATTTAAAAAACAGGTAATGAAATTAACAAAGCTTCGAAAGATAAAAATTAGGAAAAGGGATAGGTGAACAGGAAGGAGAACAGGAATAGGGCAGCAAGAACATCTTATGCTGTAACCGCTTTGTTGTGTGCTCCTTGCAAGGACAATGATTGAAAAGAGAGATATAAAGAGTTAAAAGTTCCCTTAACGTTTCCACTTTTATACCCTTCAAACGAATCACATATGGTGTAATATCAGAACCAAAACTTTGGTTTGCGTAAAAGCTGAGCAGTGGCAAAGCAAATATGCCTTTGACTTGATGGCCTCTCTGCGTACCGTCCTATTGTTGTTTTCTTAAATCCTCTACTAAAAAAGGTGTGGCCATATATTTGAGGGATCCATT
Organism: Melanophora roralis; assembly: GCA_963583895.1. Classification (NCBI taxonomy): domain Eukaryota; kingdom Metazoa; phylum Arthropoda; class Insecta; order Diptera; family Rhinophoridae; genus Melanophora; species Melanophora roralis. The sequence continues at coordinate 45,639,833 of OY757189.1, read as the reverse complement.
ATTACGCCCACACTCGCTTAATTCAAGTTTTCCAAACTTTGTTCTTTCCTTTATTATATCCTTATCCAGGTCGCCCTGGAAAATTCCATTTATTTTGCCAACTGTTTTGTGACTCCATAGTGTCCTAGAGGAAATATATGCCCACTCCTTCAACTCGGCTCTAATTCTCAAAAAGCTTAAAAGTTTTTGGTTCCATCTACAGCGTTCTCTTTTACCTGCACGATCAATTAAACAAATTTAAATGAAAATTTAAATAAAAATTTAAAGAAAATTGTATGGGCGTTCAGGATTAATGTTGGCGGTAGGTTAACTCCACAGTGCATTTTGAACAGGGTGAATACGGTACCCATGGAGACAGTTTATAAACTTGCCAAATTACCAGCCATGAGTATTAATTTAAATACTCCTCTTGGTGAGGAGCCGATCATGGTAGCAAGAGCTCCTTCTGCAATCTGGATTAAAACCCAAACTATCACTAGGGACTCCACAGAATTCAGACTAGAATAGAAACTCTAAAGGCTTTTGACACCCATGGTACCAAAATTAAGACTTTAGCTTGGTCTCGTAGCCGACAGTTTGTCTAGTTTAAATATAGTGTGGCACCGGCAAAGACAACCCCAAACAACATTTAAACGAACATCAGTGAGCAATAGGAACCCCCCACGTGTAGCTCACTGCCACTCTTGACCAACCCATTACCAGCAATAGAATCCTAATACGCCTGATGTTCGTCAATGGCAGGAAATAGCAATTATGGTGGCAGCAAAATGAACAAAGCGGTGGACAGCGAGATAGCGATGGCAGAGACAGAGCTACCACTGCACCACCCTAATGAATCTTGTTGAGATTAGCTTTCACCAAGTGTGGTCCTTTTCCTATTTGATACTTGGCAAGTAAGCGCGCCCAAACTAGCAAATATTCTATTGTCCTTCTAGCCCTCATATTAGCTCCAATCACTGCCATCAAAAAGAAGCACCAGTTCCCTGCAAATTTCTGATTCCATCATAATTGACCCCTTATGTCAGAGTGTATCTTACGTCTTAAGGTCCTCGACTCAGTTCAAAGTGACAGATGCAAGAGTGCATTGAGCGAGCAATTCTCCGTAAAGAATAATCCCAGGCCAAAGCCAAGGTCTGTGCGATGTCATACGAACCTTGCGTCTCGTATATAACTATGCTTTACCCTATCCTTGTCACTTTTCGTCCAAAATCGCATCGGCATAGCGTCAAGCTCCCCCACGAACAATATTTACCGAAAAAGCAACAAAAATCTAATCGTAAACAAGAATTAATAGGCCTTTTTTCCCTTAAAAGTGATAGCACAGCATTTCCTTTTAAAGCCAAGCGAAGCTGCACCTGGCAAGGCCAGAAAAGCGTCATTGCACAGACAGTACAGACAGTGATACAGACAGTACTTCAGCTTAAGTCACAGTGACTATAATCGCCATTAATATTTCCCTTACATAGGGAGGAGAAACAAAAAAATACTCCCTCTTGCAAAGAGTCTCTGGCAAGATTGAACCCGCAAGCCACTAACTGGTAGACTTGAGCACTAACTTCAAGATGTATCGGGTACTCTCAGAGAGTAGGGTAACAAGCTATTGAAATTTTTTTTAATAAAAAATAAATTAAAAGATCTCTCTAATTTATAAACAAACTTAAAAACAGTTTAGGAATCTCTGTCAGACACTACTTAGCATTGCGATAAAGCGATTTGCTTTTATCGTTTACTTAACCTTGAAATTAAATTTCTTTTTACTTATAACATCAATGAATACAGAGTGCTGAGAATTGGGTTGAAGAACCACCGCAACGTATAGCATATGTGGCCAAATATGTGTACGATGAATCAACAAAGGAAGACTCAACCCAAGTAGTTTTCATAACTCTAACAGCCCTGTTTGTTATTATTGTAATATGCTGCCTTCTCGAAGTCTATCGCAGTCATTTGGCGTACAAACGGCGTATTGAACGTGAAACCGATGAGGATATTATTTGGTCAAAAGAACAGGCCACAAAAATGCATGAGTCTCCAGGTACAGCTGGACAGCCATATGCTTACAAAGCGGTAAGATTATTGCAAAAATGCAACCACACACAAACATGCAAATGAGTGCTTAAAACGAAAGTAACATTTTTAATTTAAATTATTTTCTCTCAGTTGCCAGTTGATGAAAAGAAACCAGGTAATGGCACACCTTTGGTAGGCATTTTAAAGAACGGCAATAGTGCTAGCAATGGTAGTATTAAGCGAAATGGTGAAGTACCATTGGGACAAAATGATGCACGTATTGAAGAAGAGGATGAGGAGGAGCAAGAGATAAAAACTGATAAAAAGCCACAAGAACCACAAGAGGCACAAAGTATAAGAAAGGAAGATAATCTTCAAGATGCTAAAGAAAATGAAAAGGAAAGCGAAGAATTAAATAAAAACAAAGATGACAATGAAGAAAAAAAAGAACCAAAGACACAAACCAGCAATAATTTAAACGCTGATAAGCCTATTAACATTTCTCCAGCTGAAGGTAAAATATATATTTTTGTTTTTAATATTTAAATCAAATGTTAAAATATTTGCGTATTTTCTGGCAGATCTCCCCACCAATGAATCTGCTGATGTCACAGATACATCGGCTAATAAGTCCAAAGACCTTAACTCCTCCCCATCTTCTTCAGCGGAAGTAAAAGAAAATGGTTTAAATACTTCCGCTTCAACAGCCACACTAGATCAATCAACGGTAAGCATAACAACTTCTTTAAATTCTTTTGATGACATTGCATCCCTCAATAAAATGGCTCCCATCTGCACGTTGAGTGAAGAAATTCTTTATTTTGATTAATTTTTTTTTATTTAAAAATATTCTACCAGTATTAAATGTTGTTGCTAACACTATTTGTTATAATTATTATTTATAAGCCGCATATTGCATATTTATACAACTTTTTGTTGATTAATTTTTTTTTAATTTTTTAAGTTTTGCTTTGCTTGCCTTGTCATGATTTTTTTATGTTATTGTTTGTGTTAAAATAAAATTTTTAAGCATTTAATACTTAACATCAAATAAAATAAGGAATAAAATTTATTAGATTTTTCTACACAAGTTTGTAATAAGTTTTTTGTCTTTAGAATATCTTAAATAGCTTCTTATTTTATACATAATTTTCAAACTGATGGAAAATTGAAAATATTTTTTTTATAAAAAGAACTTCATTTACCTAGATGGTCCTGCCTTTAAGGCATCTCAAAAGGCGGAAACAAGTTAATAGTTGGTCGTAAAGGGCATTCTAGGAGCAGGTAAAATATATTACTGGGAAATTTTCTTATACAAATAGTCGAAGAAGAATGGTGCAATATTATTTTTAAAGCGCCTTAAGCATCTTTCACATTTTAAGAAAATTTCAATTAAATTTGCAGTTGTTAAATTTTTTAAATTTATATCCCCTTAAAGTCCTAAAGAAACATGTTACTTTTTAAAAAAAAAATTTTTTTTGTAAAGTTTTATTAGAAAAAGTTTATAAAATGTCTTTTTTTATTTCATTATACGTGGCATATTATATTGATTTCATATAACGAGTATCCAAAAATGGAAGGAGTTATCATAAGGAAAAAGAACTTGACACACATATCTAAATTGATAAAATATGATTAGACCTAAAAGTTTATTACTTCAGCTTAAGGACTCGTTTCCTTCCCATATATCCTCAAAATGAAAATAGGCATAACGCAGACGAAAAATGATAGATTATTAAAATTATATACAGACATTAGATGTTACATGTTTTAGAATATATCTAAATTTGTTTCAATTCCGAGCAAGGATATGCCCACTTCGAAAATGTCCTTTTTTAAAAAAGTTAAAAACGAGCCTAAATTTCAAATATTCCCTATTTTAATATAAAAAAACACGAATATTTATTATTTCTAGTTTTTTGACCTTTTTGTTATTAATTAATTAATATATTTTTTCAATTTAAAGTTTCTATTTTAATAATAATTTTCCAAAAATTTTGTAATAGTTCACTACTCCGTTGTGTGGCATCATTCGGCTTTTTTTGTTAACAATTATTTTTATTAAAAATTAAAAACTCTTAACAAAAAAATCCGAAAGCTAATTTTAAAACTACATTAACGAGTATTAATTAATCTTTAATAAAACTCCCTGATGATGCCATACAACGGAGTGGTGGGATATAAAAAAATTTTTAAAAAATAAATATAAAAATAGGCCTAAAGCTAAAAAATAGACTTATTAATTAAACACGAATATTTAAATTAATAAAATATTTAAATTTCAAGGATTCGTGTCCTTTCTATATATCCTTTAAGTGGAAAATGCCATAACAAGGAGACAAAAAATTATAGCTTAATGAACCTTTGTATACGTATTAGTTATAACATGGTTGGTGACTTTCGCAATTTTTTTTTTAATTATAAGCAAGAATACGCCTACCACAAAAATATCCTTTTTCAAAAAGTAAAAGATCAAAAAATAATACAAAAATCTCGTCTCTAATTTACCGCACATACTCTGATGGATACAATATAATTAAAATCTTAAATTTTATCACTTCAATTTGAAGGATTCGTGGCTTTTCGGCACAATTTTTAAGTTCAATCCAACAATTAAAAAATCATGTATTTTAATGGGAGCTAAAACTAAAGAATTAGAAAAGGGTGACAATTTTTTTCCGGTCTAAAATCAGTACCCTTTTTCAGTTTTTACAGTCTAAGAAACAAAATATTTTTTAAAAATTTTTGGAGAGCTTTAAAAGATTAAAATAATTTTAATACACTTTTTTCTGCTATAGAAATACCTTACTTTCTAGTTTTCCTATAACTTAAGGTGCATTTATACGTGACTTAACCATACCACAGTAAACAGCTGTTCGAACCAAACTTATGGGCAAAACTGTATTTGATTATAGGTAACTTCCTATTACGCCATAACAATAACCTTAGAAACCAATTGAGTTTTGGTTTTTATGGCAACGGTTATGGCGTTATTAACCAATTGTTAAAGGAAAAATATAAAATTTTCCATTTATCTTGGAAAATCGGTACAATCAGTACATTTATTTAAAAATCGGTACATTTTAGTACATATTTTAAAACAATCAGTGCATTTCAGTACACAAATTAAAATTCAGTACACGAAATGAAAAATCAGTACATGTACTGATGAAATCAGTACGAATGGTCCCCCTAAACTTGTAGTAAATAAAGTATATAAAAGTTCTGCAGAATATATTGAGACGATTTTCTAGGCTTCTGTCAAAAATTATGATTTTGAAGAGACATTATTTCTGTTATTTCCTGATGTACATTAATATTTTAAATTATATCAGAGTAATTTAATGTTTTTTGTTGTTGTGCATATTTAAAGCTCTGCAACTTTAGCCAAAAATAACACGTTTAAAAATTTTCTGATTTCTTTAGAATAGCATCAAAATATTTTCGCGTTTCAAGCTTGAAAGGGGTATTATGCGTTTAAGCAGATGTAAAACTAAATTGTATGAGACCCTTCTTCAAGCATGCCGATTATCAGAATAACTTCCATGCATCATTGTGATCAGAGTATATTTTTGAAGATAATTCTCACAGATAAGTTTTTTTCATATGGGGACCAAGCCTATTGTTTGTGGTCATGATCGCTCAATTTTTTGATATAGCCCACAAATAAATGTACTCCCGAAATAAGCCTTTTTGGATATAACTTCTACAAATTATACTCAATCGCTATATTTTGCATCTTAATATAAGTGCAGTTGGCTAATTTTTGGGCATATCCCCTTTACAAACATTCAGAATATGTATTTAAGGCCATAACTGCCTTAAGAATTACTCAATCTTCACAAAATTTTGCTTAAGGATATCGTTTTATGCCACCAATTCTTAAATAGAAACCTACCAAAGCCGATAAGTGTTTGGCCTCCGGAAACACTCTTGTCTAACTTTGCATTAATCACTTTATTTTTGTTTCTTCATATTTTTATTATTGAATCTTTGCTTACGCGAACTAAAAATAAGTATTCAAATTTGAAAAAATTATTTTATAGATATTAGTCATGCCAGTGCCAGACTTAAATTTAAGTTCTCTTAATAAAATTAATTAACTTCAATAGTTTCATTTAAGCGCGATAGTATCCCTTTTTTCAGACGAGTTGCAAAATGTTCCGAGCGGGCTGGATTTGGATGTGTTTCCAGTTTTTTTAAATTCTTATCCGCATAGTTTAATATTTCTCACTTAATTATCTATTTTTTTCTAGTTTTTTGACCTTTTTTAATATTAATAAATAAGTCTATTTTTTTAAGCTTTAGGTCTATTTTTATATTTATTTTTTTGTACAAAATTTTCAATATTTCGCCACTCCGTTGTGTGGCATCATCAGGATGTTATTTCTGTTAATTATTATATTTGTTATATTGGTTTTTAAATTAGCTTTTGGCTTTTTGAATAACGATTATAATATTAACAAATTTTTTATATAAACAATTTGTTAATATTATAATCGTTATTCAAAAAGCCAAAAGCTAATTTAAAAACCAATATAACAAATATAATAATTAACTGAAATAACCTCCTGATGATGCCACACAACGGAGTGGCGAAATATTGAAAAATTTGTACAAAAAAATAAATATAAAAATAGACCTAAAGCTTAAAAAAATAGACTTATTTATTAATTTCTCACTTAATTATCGGAACTTGTAGATCCTTGTGAATGTTGCTGTTTTTAACATACCAAGGAGCACAAGTTTTCATTCTTCGGATTTTGTTTTGACGGCGTTGAATTTTTTTTATGTTGGCTGAGGGACCAGTACCCCATAATTGTATACCATGGCACCATATTGGTTTTAAATCGATTTGTATGGTAGAAGTTTATAAACAAGACAAAGCATAGTGTTTCTGCCAATTAGCCAATGAATTTGTGTAGTTTTAAGTTTCATTTGCGTCAACTTTGCACCTATATGTGGCTTCTATTAAAGGCGACGATCCAGATGAATGCCAAGGTACATGGTCTTAATTCGTTGAGGCACCATATGGTTATTAATAAGAGTGGGTACATTTTTGTTCATTTGTTTTTATTTCTGATAGCTTTGCCCATTTCTCCACTTGGGTTACGTGATATTGCAGCTGGTTCGAAGCCTCTTTAGCAGCGATGCTACTTTGGTGCTTTTGGGGTATTTTTCGGTGCTTTTTAGCTTTGCGTACCCGTGCATTTTCTAATAATACCCGTATTGATATTTATACTAGTGCACCGGTGTTGCACCGGTTATGTACTTTTCTAATAAATTGAAAATATTAGCTGAAAGGTTCAGCTTTAGTTTGTTTAATAGGCCTTCATGCTATACATGCTATATATATCAAAAGCTTGAGAGACATCGACAAAAACGCAAAGCAGTACTTTCTTGCTTCAAATGCTTTTCTTATAACCTGTACGAACCTGTGAGTTTGCCTTTTTTGTTTATAGGACCGATTTTAAACAAAAAAAATTATTGATTCAGTAAAATTTTTTACAAATATCGGACCTATAAACAAAATTGTAAAATCAAATAAACATTTTCGTAAATTTTTTAAAAAACTATTTGAGAGAAAATGCCCACCATTTTCGGTAAAAAAAAATTATTGCTATTGAATAATTTTTTTTTTAATTTTTCGTTTATTTTGTTTGACATCAAAATCAGATAACAAATTATTTAGGATCTAATAAAATATTACCTGAAAAAATTAAAATTTTGAAAAAACTTTTGTTTGAATGAAAATTTGTGAAGTTTTTTCTGTGTACTATGTTGACTTCTAAAGCCAAATCACTTAAATTGAGAATAAATAATTTTATTTAAATATATAATTGCACCAAATTTTGTTGACCATACCTGCCATGTTAGGCATTTGCCCAAAAATTATATTAACCCTGTTCACGAAAGTTAACTTAACCTTCGAAGATTTTGGGCATACGATTGTACTTAATATAAATTAAACTGTGGTGTAGAGTATAATATGTTAGGGTTTGAACGACTATAATTTTCTTACTTGTTTCAATACTCAATATGTATATATGCATGCGTTTTTACAACAACAAATACACTTTACATAATTGAAATATTTTCTAAAACAAATTACATTGATGGCTGACATGTGTTTGAATACAAGTCAGGTGTATAATTTCTATATAAAAAAATAATTTTCAAAACATTATTAATAGATAACGTGTTTAGCACACAATGTAATTAGTTATTAAATGAGGTATTAATATTGTATTTTTCCATAACACAATTAAAAAATATAAATTGGTTTTATTTAAATTTATAATACTCTCATATTTTTAGTAATAATATTTTGAGTTTTTTTGCTTAAACAAAGACTTAAGCAATTTGCAGGATATGTGTTTATCCTGTTTTATGAATTTCACTTTTAATTTATTTAAAAATTTAAATAAAAATTTTTTAACACAAAATCTTTATATAAAGTCCATTTTACAATGGTTCATTGCCTTTATTTCAAAAAAAGTAAACTTAAGTTCTAGAATTTCGACTATAATATTTTTTTATTAAATATATTAAAGAGTATATGTAGTTCAGACTTAAATTTTTAACTTATAAAAATTCTAATAAATCAACTCTTCTTTAAACTTTGCATTTTGTAAAAGAGTATTAATAAACTTTCAACCTTTAATTTGAGTAACAGTTTGCATTGCATGATTGAAAAATTCTTACAGTTAAAATAAATTATAATTCTGCCTGATATTCAACGAAAACAGCATGTTTTTACAAATTATTAAACTAAATTGAAAACTAAAAGAAAACTATGTATATAGAAATGAAACAACTTGTTTAACAAATCAAGAACTTTTATATATAAAATTACAGAATAAAACTCCACCCAATACTGATAAAATAGATCGTAAACCATCAGTTAAACGACAAGTTTCATGGGGTCCACCCACGGTAGCGAAAGCTGATGCAGAAACGGTTAAAGTCAAAAAGGTCACAAAACAAAATGGTTTTTATATTGGTGGTGGAAATGAAAAGGGTTATATTCCTACAAAAAGTAATTAAAACAATAAAAAATAAATAAAGAAGTTTTAAAAATAGTCATAAATAACTAAAAAAGAAAAAAAAACGAATAGTGAAACTATGAAGTGTAAAAATAATTCAACATTATCCTTTAGATTTTATAGAAAATAAACTGGAAACAAAAAACTTTAATAAATACATTAAAAGAAGACTGATTAAAAAATCTTCTATTGCTTCATGATTCAAATATTTTAAAAAAGTTAATATTTTCTTAAGGACAATTTAAATGTCAACGGACATCCTTTGATTAAGTACGAAAAAATATATATTTTAATTTAAATTTAATTTGTGATATGTTTCTTTTCATTAAAAAAAAAGTAAAACAAATTTTAAAATTAAAAAATAAAAAAACTTAGTTAAGTACTGGTAACAAAAATAAATAATGAATTTCGTATAAGTAAAAATTGCTTTCGAAAGGATTTGACTTTTAATTGATTTAAAATAAAAAGAAGAGCTTGGTTAAAGCTTACTTTTAAATTAATTAATTTCTAAGGCCTTTTTAGCTAGGTAGCACATTTTGAAATGATAAAAAGAGCTTGTTTAATTAAATATCAAAAATTTTGAAAGCAAAATCTAGTTAAATACATCAGGATGAGGTAGTCTACTAGACCTTTTGATGCTTCCATGTGTCTGTTTTTTAATATAAATTTAAAAATAATTATTTGCAGTTTTGAAAACATTTCTTTCATATACATTTATTTTAAATTATTAACCATCATAAGCTATTATCTTTTTTTCATGTTTTTGGTAACATATGTATTCCGCAGGCAGCGAACTGCTAATATTTTAAAGCTTTAAATAAATGAAGCCGATTTCATAAAACCTGTTTTGAAATGAAATTCTCTTTAGTAAAAACTTTACACATTGAGCGAAACAAGCGATAGTCGAATGGGTCAAAATCTGGACTTTAAAGCAGGGAGGAGAACTCTTTCAACCAGTTTATGTAGAAGTGCCTCCAACACAATGAAATTTATAACATATTTTTAATATACCATACTAAGCGATAGTCGAAAAGGACGACTATAAGGCAGGGGAGCCTAAACTTGGATAAGCTTTGGAGAGAATTTTTCATGCGTTAGTTGCAATCTTCTTTAGTAGGCACAAAATTTAACCAATTACCTTTTTTATTTCCTCAGTGAGAGCTAATTTTAGGCTACCATCCTCTACAAGTTACTCGAGACACAAACCATGTGCCCAATCCCACGAAAAATGCATTTGTAATAAAAAAAGAGGATTTTACTCTTTTTAATAAAAATCTATAAATATATTTGTAGGTAAGTCTTGGTTATTAATGGTAACGAAGACAAGCACCGCCTCTCATACATCTGCAGGCAAAGACTTTAATGGTGCATTGTGCATTCCTAAAAGCAATTTTAAGGCATCTAATATAAGAGAACAAACCAAAAAAAATGGGTTGATATTGATAAGGAAAAACTACTTAAATATCTGTCTGAACTTGCTTTATTCATTGTCTATCCAGTCTTCACTCTACTTTTTGAAACATTGCTTTGGTGCTTGTGAAATATTTTACCCAACCACTTGACTATGATACTAATATGTTGAGCCATGAGAGACAAAATGCTTAAATGCTTCTGTTTCTTCCTAACACATTCAAAAATAATAACCCCATTTTTCCATCCTAGGCCCACTTGGACAGTGACTTGTAATACACATGCTCGTATGCCTGAGATCTAATCTTCCCAGTTTTATGATAAATCTTGTGTTATATATGAAAGAGAATGAATAATATCGACAAACAGAAAAAATAATAAAAATGCGCAAAGTAATTGTGTGCGTGATACAGAATATTTAACCAACCATTATCTAAAGAAAAAATTTCTTCAAAGCTCGACTTTGTAAGATTTCACTCTATTTGTTGGCATTTCGAGCAGAGTTTTTAATCTTTTAGTGTTTTATTATTGTTAAATGTTTAAATTATTACATCCTTGGAAATCACAGCATTTTTTTTGGAAAAAATTTAAATTAGTTCAATATAATTTCTTTGCTTCAATTACTCTTTTTGCATTGGAAGATATCCATAAAAATGGTTTTTAATTTAATATCTGATTTTAAAAATCCCTAAAAATATTTTGAAACATTTATTTGGCATTTTTGTTAAGCAAAAACTTCCTTTTCTTCTTCTTCTTAAGTAGATGATTTTTTAGTAATAAACATGAATGTGTTTAACTGTTTTACTGTTTGTTTACACTTGGCCAACATAAAAGTGTTACTACTTATGTATGATTAGAGTGACCATTCATATAGATTTCATCAGTACATGTACTGAATTTTCATTGGGTGTACTGATAAACATTTTTTGTTTTTAAATAAAATAACTTATTAAAAGTAATAATTTTTCAAGATGGGTTTATATTTTTTAATAAATTTTAGACACATATTTGCTTTTTATTCTGAGTTAAGTAGATTATTCAATTTTCTTCATTAGCATATAAATAATTTTTTTTAAAAAACTAGCAACAGAAAGTGAACTAAAATTAATTCTATCTCTCAAATCTTGTTTTGACACGATTTTGAAAATTTATTTTTAAAATCAAATATCATTAATATATTTAATTACAAAAATACATAGACACCCAGACGGACGGACAGACATGCTCGACTTGGAAGTGATTTTAATATGATCGTTATAATTAAAGGTGGTTCTATGACTATAAAACCCAAAAAACATACTGATTTCGATCTAAAAATAAATGGCCACCCTACGTATGATGCAGTCGAGTGTAATTACATGTCACTCATACGCCAAGAAGAACACAATGTGTAGCATAAAATTAAACAACAAAAACAAAAACTTTTATTGTTATTGTAGTATAAGTATACATGCACTTGTAAATATCGAGCCTTTGGTGCAATACCGTAGTAATTCAAAAAATCGTGAACCGAGAAAAATGCATTTGAAGTTTGGAACCATCTTTTTAATAGTATTTTCGTTTACTAAAGTTATTTTTTTACAAGTTTTTAAATAAAAAAGGCCAAAAATTATTAAAAATATGAAATATTTATTTATATTTAGGTAATTTGTATCAACCTATCAATGATGTATCGTTATTGTCACAAAACCTATGACAAAGTTAAAAATTAATTCGAAATATATCGTTATAGCAAATAAACTTTTAACTATTTTTTTTTCTAACAAAGTTGTAATATGAAATAATACGAAGAAGTAAAAAAGAAATCAAATTATGCAGTTGTGTTTTTGTGCCTAAAACGTAGCAAAAAAAATATTGCTTTATACTTCTTTCGTAAATTGCTTTCTGTTAGAAAATTTCTTGTCATAAAGGAAATATTTCGTTATTGCAAATAAATATTGTTTGAAATACCTAGAGGCAATAAAGACATTTTAAGCTGTAGAATCTGAACAGTTAGAGGTGGAATCGTAATCTTTTTTTCTTTAGATAGATATTTCCCCAGAGATAATTTCTGCATACCCAGCTCAAAAAATTCAAATTTTGAGTTAATATGGTATTGCACCAAAGGCTCGATATTATATCTTTGACACTGCAGTTTTAATGTTTTACCAAAAATAAAATGTTAGTTCAAAGGTATGTATGTATATGTAAGTAAAAAATGTAATAATAAAAGTTTTTAGTTTGTTTGTAAAACACCCTGCTTATTATCTCTAAGCAATGAAAAACTTTGTTTAAATATTAAGTAAATTAATTTTAAGTTAAATTAAAACACATAAAATTATTTAAAAAAAAAAGTAAAACAAAAATATTTTTTAATTAAAAAACTGTTAACATACAGTCCTTAAACTGAGGGCCTAATTACGTAAAACACAACGCAAAATAACAAAAACAATTAAATGGAAAAAACTAGAATTTAAACAACTTTTCCATGCTATTTGTTTTGTTTTAGGGCGTTGCGTTTTAGGAAAAAGGGGTGTGAATAAACTTAACGGTTGCTGTTGCTGAAAAACCTCTTTGGTATATACCAGAAGTACAGGACAGCACCAGAAGAAAAAGTAAATAATCTTTTTTATCAGTTGCAAAAATTTCCTAAGATATTCTTTTAGTATCTTCTACGGTAACTCACGAGGGATATCGTATGATGCAAATCCACCCTAAGCCAACTAGGCACATTTTTTAATCATCAACATAATAGACATCATTAGCAATCTTACCATGATTTGTGCTTCTCCATGAATTATAAAGGACATATTGAGAATATTTCCAACTAATTGTTTCACAAATTTTAACACAAATATTTGTAAAAATGCAAACAACATTACAGGAGCGACTATTTCAATAATCTTTTCAGTTTTTTTTTCCTAACAGCAAAGCTGAAGGTTTTGATAATGTCTTCCCCCATATAAGTATTATGAATGCACTGGAAAAAGAGGGAACATTATCACAATTATAGGGGTTGTATCACAATTATAGAGGTTGTATAAAGGAAAAAGTTTAAATTTTGTAATGAAGAGCAAATCATATATTATTTGCTCTATATGTTTCACCTTTAAAGACTATAATATGCTGCCATTTACAAATTCGAAGATGCCTTGACGCCGTCGCTAAAGGAAAAATTCACTTTGACAGTTTGACCAACTTGGGAAATAACAATTATTTTAATAGATGCACATGCACAGCAAATATTTTATTTCATTCTTAAAGGAATAAAATGACGAAAAAATGAATTAAAACGTTTCTGCAGGATTGATTTTTTCCTTTAGCATTGACATTTTATTTTAAAAAATGTTCTCAAAACCCGATGCGATAACTGTTATAGTTTCTGGAAAAACACAAACGGAGGATGGTATGATAAATATTACACCAAACTTCCCAAAATAAGGTAAAGTAACTTCCATTCAAAGAAGAGTTGAGAATGCCTTGTTGCATCTCGACATATATGGACATATATATAATTCGGGAGTAGGACCTACATATGTATGGTACCCATGGCAAATTTTGCAACCATTATATTTAAATTGTAATTGCTGAAATTTTGAAAGAAGAGTATTTAAAGCAGTTATAACCCGAAAATATATTTTGGGAAATTCTTTGTTTAGAAGCTGTGCTTACCTATGCCTAATATTATCACAATATCCTTTGAAATGCGACCTGTACTTTGATCCCAAGAATACATGGACACCCAGCCGGACGGATAAACAATCCATTCTGTACCCAACACTACATTTCTAAGATGACCGATATCATTTGTATTTGGTATAATAGTTGGCGGCATACAGAAAGAAATGAGTGCAAAATTTGATTGGCTAAAGTTGTCCAAATGGGGTAATATTCGAGTCAGTTAAAGCCCGAAACACTTATTCTGAGAGGACTATATCAGCAAATGGACCGATAACATTTGTATTTCGTATTCTAGTTGGTGGAATTAGGATATGCATATTGCCAAAATTTTATAAAGATTGAGTACTATGCGAGTCAGTTATATCCCAAAATTCCGATGACGGGAGGGCAAATGTATTGGGGCTATGCAAAAATATAAATCGATCAACACTAAAAACAATAGACTTAATGCCAGTGCCAAGAAGTTTATTTGTAATAAATTACATTAAAATATCTTTATCAGTACTTAGGTTACAAGAATACATGGACACCCAGCCGGACGAACGCACGGACATGCTCAAGTCGACTCAGGAAGTGAATTTAATTACATCGGTGTACTTGAATGTAGGTTCTAGACCACTTTTTTGGGGACGTTACAAACATTTTCATAGTATTTTTATTACGTTTTCCATATATGTGTATAAAAATTGCTTTTAAACGGAATGTATTTTCCATAAGACTTGTGAAATTTTCCTCTGCAAAATTGAAGCATATCGTGTAAGTGCATTAAAAAGTTCCATGCATGCTGGTAAAAAAAAGCAAAAGTATATTTTTATGCTGGTTTTTAGGGTTATGGCAGACGAACCGTTATTTATATGTATGTGTGAGAGCAAATATAACACACCATCTGTAAAACGACAATTTTGCCAGATACATACCATGTGAAAACAGTTTTTCAAACAACAAAAATTGACAATGTGTAATTTTACCCTATTTGGCTCTTTTCTTATTTGGCTTTGCTTCGGCTTTTTTTCTTCCTTTTCTTCCTTTTCTTTTTATTCTGTATTTATTCTTTCTTTGTACTTGCAACAAACTTAAAGGAAATTGTAAAATAATTTTTTCATCGTTGCATTAATTTTAATTAAATGCCACTCATACGACAAACACCTATAAACACAAAACCTGCACGATTTATTTTAATCATAGAGGACCAAAGTGTAGCACATGATAATAAAAATTTATTCTCCAACATTTCAACTACTAGACTTCAAAAAAAAATATTAAAATACATCATTATGTTAAACTGTATAATATATTTTTTTTGATTTCCAGATCACATAATTAATTAAAGTTTATGTCCAGATATTTCTATAATTATAATAAAGTCAGAAAATATATCTGTGTTTTGATTTTTCTTCTTAAAAATGCTGCTTTATGTCACTTCCATAATAAGCTAATTGTTTTTAATGCAAAAAATAAAAACACAGTATTTATTAACTTGATTTTGAGTTTTATAACACATTACCTGCAATACAAATATAATTGATGGTCATTTATTTCGTTTGTATAACACTTACTACTTAAGGGTTACAGCACATTATTGACACGACGACACAAAAGAAAGGCTTTTTAAATATTTTTAATTTTTCCCGTGGTTTCAATTAAAAAAGTTTTCTCTCCCGCACCAAATAAATGTTGAATTTATGTGCGAGTATAAAAATAAAGAAAAACTCATTGAATGCTGCTTTCAATGCTTCTCCTAGAATTTTGTGTATAAAACATTTGCAAAGATTGTTAAAAAATTCGGAGGTTTTTCTTTCTTTTAGCTTTAAACTTAAAAACATTTTTGACGCTGCAAGGCAAATGAAAAAAAATACAACAACGATAACAAAAATATAAAATGTCCTTTAATAAAAAAATTTGCAGATTTTCCTCTCTTTTTGTTGTATTTGACAACAAAACCATAGTAACCAACCCATTATCAGACCAAACATTTTTATTTAAAATTTTTGCATCTTTACACACACTTAACACATAAAAAACATATTAAGGATTCACACAATAGCAAGGACATTATCTATAGTGCATGTTTGTGTGTTGCGTGGAAAGTGTCACAAGAAAGAGATAAAGGAACGTTAGTGTCATGTGTTAGTTGAACGTAACAAAACTACAGTTTATTGAAAATTTTGTAAAGAGATAAACTTACGTAAATTTAACATTAAACTTTCTGTTGTGTTGTTTGAACCCTAAAGCGTAGTTAAGGGGGACTATACTGCATTGTCCCTGGAGCATTAAGCTTGAACCTTTATCAAGGCAGTGCTATCATAAGTATTAAAAGTAGGAGCCAGAATTTAATAAGAACTGAATAAAGTCCAATTTTTTAATAAGAACACACCATGGAACACACATAGAAAAAACGAAATCGGTGGAATGTTAACAAATTCAAAGAAGAACTCTACTAAGTGTTATCATTAATTTGATTCAGTGATAAAAAAAAATTATTTGCTAAGGGGTTTAAGATATTACCTAATCTGGATTAACATTTAAAAATTGTTTATAAGGCCAAGAGGGAGATGTTTGAACATCAATGCTTTACTTACTTAAGTGGCTGTTAAAGAATGTTTGTTTTTTAGCCAAACGTAGAATCAATTCCCGAACGCTTTGGCATTCTGCGCTTCCTCTACAGTTTTTACACCAAGTTTCGAAACTTCTTTCTCCACTTGACCATTCAACCAAAGTTTCGGTCTTCTTGTTTGGCGTGATACGTCATTAGGCTTTGCATTTAAATTACTTCCTAGCTGGAGCATCTTCAATCATTCTCACAATATGGCCCAGCCAACGCAAATATGTAATTTTTATACACTTGGCTGGCTATTTAAATATCGCCACACAGCTCATACAGCACGTGGTTCAAACAGCATTGGCATTCTTTGTCAACAAAGATTGGTCCCTAAATCTTCGGAAAAGTTTCCTCTCGAACACTCCAAGCACTGCCTTATGTGCTTTCGCAAGTTTTTATACTTTGTTTGTCCGGAGGTTGCATCTATTTTTCAATATTGTTCTTCTTTTTATCTTTCAACGGGTATTTTTTGTTTTGTTTATGGCAGTACCGAGATTGACTATTTTAAAGAAGCAGTTTTCATCTTTAACTGTCTGCCAAAGTCGACTGGACGCCTTATGCGTTGAGACCATCAATTTGGTTTTATCTGCATTTACTGCCGGACCCATTTTTTCAAAGGTGAAAGCTACTACTCGTAATGCTTGCCCAATGGTGTGAATATTATTGGCTAAGCGAGTAACATTTGCGATTTTGTGTGTAGGGTGCCAGTTCTTTTCAAATTTGTGTCTCGTATAATCTTTTCCATGAGGATGTTAAAAGGATCACTTTGTTTTTGTCTAAAACCTCGTTTGGTACTGAAAGGCTCAGAGATATTCCTGCTTATATTGATTTACAATCGTGTATCAATTTAGGTCATCCTGCAAAGTCGTATTAGTTTTGCAGGGATACCAAACTCACACATAGCTTGAAACGCCTCGAAGTCGACAAATAAATTGTACATATGTATGTGTGGATCTGATTTTCTTGGGGGTTTTTTTGACGAAGTGCGTATATCAAGTCTATTGTCGATTTGTCAGGTCTTAAACCCGCTTGATATGGTCCAGTTATCTCGCCGACTTTAGATTTCATCTTTAATACAAACGCTTGACAACATTCTTTAGGCATTTGAAAGGATGCTTATCCTTTGTAGTCTCCTCTTTTGTATACAGCACATAAACGGTCTTAAACTGTTCAGCTTGAAACCCATCGGCTCCTGTTGCTTTATTTTTCTTAAGCCGGATTACATTAATTTTATTTTTATTCTGGCTAGGCAGAAGGAACTTAATACCGTCTTCTGGAATTGATTCTGTAGTATTTTCCTTGCCGCCACTATCGGATGGTAACATACGTGAACAATTTTTTTCCATATCCTCATCACAGTATGTATAAGTCACTAGACAACCTTGTTCATCTTTGCAGAAGTTTGGTGTTTTTCTCGTTGGTAAAGTTTTGGACATCTTTCTGTCTCCTAATTATCTCGAAATGCTTAAATCACAGCTTTTAATTTCGCTCTTCTTTCTGTAGAATAAAAATTTCTTTTTTCTCTTTATACCTTGCCTCCACCATACCTATCGCTACTGACTTCCGGGTTGCCCTGTATCTACATTCTTTACTACAGTATCATTACAAATCTTTTGGGGGAAATTACGGTATTTGACTCTAACTGAAATTTCACTCGATCGATCGAGTTGTCAGTGTTTTCAAAATGGGGATCTAATCCCAATACCCAAGTACGGATATTACTACATCTTCAATGGAAATTCTTGTTTTTTGATCTGGTGACAGCCACTTGGGCTTATGTTTATTGAGATCTGGTTCTGATAACTACCATATTTAGGCAGGGCGAAGTCTACTAGCCTCGTTTCGTTATCGGCTTTAAGCCGGTTAGTGTCATGGCTGGTCATATGTTTCCTCTAGACGCTTATAAAATACGCATATCTTTGTTCTGTGGCCGCAAACAAAATTAATAATAAAGAATAAAAAATATCTAAAAAATCTAAATTCAATTAAAAAAGTACTTTTTGTTCACCTATTGATTTCCGGTCTCAATCGCTGTCAATATGATTTTTTTTCTAAACTCATTATCTCAGAAAAAACCAAAAACTTATTTAAACCTCTTTGAGACCTTTCGCAAACACAATTTGTATTACGTTTCTTCTTTTATTGTTTACAAGTTACAAAAACTACTTAAAAAGAAAAAAATATATTTTCACTTTTTTTAACCACTTAGGGCCAAAAACTTCTAAAAAGTACTAAAAATGCACCAAAATATAATTATTGCCCTGTTTTATTTCTTAGGGCTTAAACCCTTTTGGAACATAGCAAAATTGTCACCCTTAGGTCCGTTTATTTTTGAAACAAAATACTACGCTTTTGAAGTTTTCTTTGACAGTTTACATTTAAGAAGATATCAAATTGCTGATTTTTGCTACATGATCCATTTTTAACCCCTTAGCGTATTAAATTCCCGGAGAGGTACCCTAACCCTAATTTAATTTGTTAATTTTACGCATTTGGTCTGTCAGTCATTAGCACTATTCTTTCACATAAATTATTTCATTGACTCTTAATAAAACTCCTTCCAAAATTTTTAATTCATGTACGCTTCTGTTCTAGTTTAGAAAAATTTTCATAATATACGTTGAAATATTGTTATATGCATATGTGCAACATATTTGTTATTAAAAAAGTTAAGTTTTGTTCGAATTATAATTGACCACAGATGGTGAAGGAAAACTTTTTATATCAAAGTACAAAGTTTTCAAAGCAAAAAAATAATTATACTAAATTTTCAATGAAGAAACAGTTTAAAATCGCATATCTTTTAATAAAATTATGTAATTAATAATTAAGAAAATATAAAATTATTTAAAATAAGTGCTTTAATTGTTTTGTGTTTTTAAGCTTCGCTTTTATCTGTTTCTAGCGCTTTGAATAATATAGAAATTTAAGTAACGACACATTAAGGAAGAATTTGATAAAAGGTAAACTAAATAATATTTTTTTTTATTTAAAATCTTTTATTTACCTATAAACATATTTATAATAAAATTTTGTTTTATTTATTTCTTTCGCCCCTCATGCAAACATCAATTCCCTTTACTTACCCACCAACACTATAAAACATTTTCACCTACAAACAATTAACAACAAACATTTATAAAAAATTATGAAACTTTTCGCACAACAAAAGCAAACAGACCTTTCCTAAGCTACTAACAACATATTCTAACCAAATAACCCAATACTCCTCTTACCAGCCCTTTATAGCAAATATTATTGTAACGCCACCGGAAGAGTGTTGCACCACAAAACCAACAACTCCAATATTGCGTAGCAAAAAACCACCACCACGAACAAAAAGAAGACCCTCGGTTACATTTAAATTACCTACAGATAATGAAAGCGATAGAGAAGCAAATGATAGGCCAGAGGATATATTAGAACCAAGTGTTCGATTATCATTAACGACCCCATTCACATTCATAACATCTCCAACAGATGCAGTCGAAAGGTTGAATAGACAGGACACCGAGTCAGGTAATAATGTTAATATTAACAACAACTGCAATCATAAAGAAAAAACAATGATGAGGATGAAGGCTAAAAACAAAGCTACTGCGGAAGATAATGCCTTAATGTTAAACCAACTTCAAGACATTAGTGCAGTTGTTGTAAAGGAAATAGATGATGTCGCTGTAAAACCTTTTGTGGCCAAACAAAGTACTCATATGCCTGTGGCACCAGCATACATTGATGATGTACATCGACAATTTTCCAATCCCATTAGTTATTTAGGTGGTCCTTTATTAAAACCACGCAACAGATACAGTATTGAATCAATTTTATCATTAGATTAAAAGTTTTTTGTTTAAAACAACCAGAGTCCAGTAAAACATATCAGAAAACTACTTTTAAAATATTTGGATTAAAATTTTGTAAAAAAGTTAATAAATATAACCCAACCGAAAGTCATGAAAAACATAACTAGTCTAGATAATTTTTATTAGATTAGATTTTAGTTAGTAAAAAAATATTGTAATAAAATCAAATATCTCTGTAATATAAATGTGGGCATGAACTACTTTTGACTGGTCATGGTATGTAAGTATGTATTATTTTTAAAATTATTATTTTTGGTTTTAATTAAATTTTATTTTTTATTTTTTTTTTTATTAATTTCTTTTTTACTAAGAAGAAATTATTATTTTTCTTATTCCATAATGTTGAAGAAGCTTTATTTTAAAAAGCTTTCTATCAACACAAGACGAGTAGAATACATTTTCGAAACCAGCAACGGACTTTCATCATCATTACTTTTTAACGTTCGTAGTGTGTTTGGCTGTAAACATCACCTATTTAACTTACATGTTAAGTATTTTGAAAAGCAAACAGAATTCCTTTTTTGTAAGTTAGGTCGAAATTTTTTATATTCTTTAAACACACTACGCCTTTTGTATTAAGATCCTAACTTCGTTCTTACTTACTGAAAATAAATTCCGTTTGCCTTTCTAGAAAGCAGTTAAATTAAATAGGTTATGTTGACGGCCAAACAGACTTCTAGGAAAAAAATTTAGGAGGCTTTTAGGCCTATTGTGAAAAGAAAAAAATTAGAAAAGAGAAAGAAAAAAGAGCAAGAGTGCCGCCCGCAAGAAGTCCAAGGAAATCAGAAGTCATAGGACCTAAATCACCTACATATCCGCCCAGCCACCCAACTGCCTTGATGAAACCTATGATGCTCCCCAGCCCACAGCAAGGGACCTCACCAAGTCCTTCTTAGGAGCGCTCTCCTAACCACCTCTTTCGGCGGATCTGCAGCCCAGGGCAGTGGTCGACAAGATATTCTACTATCTCTATCCTCCTCATTCCCGAATACCCTGCAGAAATCTGGACAGTTCCCGTCCCATTTGGTCGTCATATATCTCACATCACAGTGCTTCCTGAGAGTCCCAATAATGCACCTCAGAACCCCCCATGATCTCCTTGAGCATCGGGTTAGTGCCCCTCCTATCCCGCCTGGGCCATAAAAATCTAGAGATCCTGCAATCAGCCCTTCCCTTTCAGCCCATAATATAAGCCCAGTGGTGGCCTCAACGGCTCAAAACCAAGTCCAATATCCCAGGCCGATTCCTAATAAAAATGTAATGATGATGAAAATCCCTTTTGGATTTCGAAAATTCAAATAAGTAAGAGCGCTATATTCGGCTGTGCAAAATCGTATATACCCTTCACTTTGATCGTATTGTATTCATAACTAAGTTGTTTAAAGCCGTACATAAAACAAAAATACTTTGTGGCTGGTTTGAGGTGGAGAGCTTTCCCACTTTTTGTATTAGAACACATTACAAAACTTTAATGTTTGTATGGAAGACGCTTCTTCTTGTGCTCCTATCTTACACATTTTTCCTTTAAAATGAAAAAAAACATGATAGAAATACCTTGTTACAGGTTTGAGATAAAAGCTCTTACAGTTTCCGAGATACTTAAGCTTAATACGTAGCTTTTCATAAAAATTCTTTGTTTACAATAGGGCTACCGCTTCCCCTGCTCCATTATTTCCAAAACGTTAATATTGTTGTACAATTATTATGTAGTAAATTTGAAATCGAAAGCTGGTTATAGCTTCCGAGATATAGCGTATCGAAATTTAATTCAAAATTATATGTTTGTGTGTGACTACCGCTTTCTCTAGGTAATCGAACTTGCTAATTTCAAATAGCGTTCTCTTTAGGAAAATTTCCAATAATTTGACACACCATTTCCAATTGTATTTCAGAACTTTCTAATTGTATTTCAGAAATTTCTAATTGTATTTCAGAAATTTCTAATTAATTTTGAAATACAAATAGAAATTTTTGAAATTGAATTAGAATTTTCTGAAATTGAAATAGAAATTTCTGAAATTGAATTAGAAATTTCTGAAATACAGTTAGAAAGTTCTGAAATATAATTGGAAATGGTGTAAAACGTGATGCATTAAATTTGCCTTGGCTTTGGAAACTTGTTTTCAAAAGGCAGACAGGCTGACATGGCTAAATTGACATTTCTATTCTTAAAAATCCCTGATATATATGCTATACATCCACCAGTATTGTGGTGAGATTTATATTATAAAGAGAAAGGTTTTTGGATTTGCTATGTGGTTATACTTCTCAATTAGTAACTGTAACAACCCTTTTAAGTTTTAATAAAAAAAAGCTTTTTTTCATTTATACAACTCACCATTCGCTATGGATTTGAGGCAGAGATGAGCGAAACTATGATTTTTAAAAATACGTGCGAAGTGAATGTTATTTGTAAATACATAATTGTTATTTTAAATAGTGACGGTTAAATTAAAGTTGTGTCGATTATGAACGACCTAGCTCAATTGAACAATTCTTTTTACTGAGCGGTTGAAATAGTTCCATGATTGTTTCACATGATTGTTTTCTTTTACTTAATTATTTTTCTTCTTTTGTTTTACTGGATTTCTTTGCTTATATATATAATCTTTTTTTTTACTAAAAACACCTAAAACAAATATTTGTTTTAATATATTTTAGAAAGTTCAACAGAAAAGAGACTGATTGATATAAAAGGTGATTTGAAATAAAAAAAAAATGGCTGTTGAACTGAAAGACCGGCCTAGTTTACTAAACTAAATTGAAACAAAAATACCAGTCAGTGAATTGAACTATTAAAGTTAGCTTTACATGGTAATACAAAGTATTTAGATTTTGTATAATCAAAATATTATGAAATTATCTCCGTGTTTAAAAAAGAGAATAAAAATCTGTGTTAAGTATTTTTCATGTTTACACGGATGAGATTGGTAAAATCAAATATGGTTGTTACCTTTTGGAGTAACGCCATATGGTTAAGGTTCTACAATATTAACAAGAACAACATGTAAAAACTCTGCTTTGATTTTGATTGTTTGTGTATTGTTTCATTAGGTGTAGCCACCTTCATTAGATACTGTAAGTGATGCCAATTTTTCACACCTCTGATGTGATGAGAATACACAAGTTTCTAAAATGGTTTAGAAAATAAACATTTACCCAACACTTGTCAAATTTTGTATCCGTATTTGCTCCCACTCAATACATTGTGCTTTTACATGATGAGATTTTGTATTATTCTACAACATATTTTGACAAGTCATAGTATATGTATTACCGTGTAAAGGTACCTTTAGCTGTCATTTCAGTTTCCACCATTTTAGCTTATAATTTTTGCAATTCCTAGGAATAAAATAGTAGAAATATAGAAAAAAAACTGGAGAAAATATTAATTTAAAATATAAGAACGCTCAATTTAAACATTTTCTCCCTTATTTTGTAAAAAACGTTTTTAAACAAAAACAAAATATATATAAAATTATGAAATTGGCAACTGTTAGCCGTCAGTTGCCATTGGTAATAATATTTCGGCAACTGGCAACCAAATTAAAGTTGGGCTGCCATACTTAATCGATGCATCGTCGAATTCAGTTAAGAGAACAGGGGAAATTTTTTAATAAAAGGGATAATACGACTTTCTTGATTGGGAAACTATTTTCGAAAGCCTTATCCATTCGAATCGAAACACATAAAACTCCCTGCTTTTGATATAATGTCGTCTTGTTGCGACACTCAAATGTTTCTCGTTGTCTTATCGATTGTAGCCAAAATATGGCATTAGAGTAACCCCCTTGCTTTGTAAAATGAATCAAATATAAGTTGTGTTCAATAGGTGTGTTCATTTACAGAAAATTATCACTTATTTTCGATAATTATTACTAGTAAGTGTTCACGTACACAAAAAATTAGCAGCTAGAGAGCCAAAAAAGAGCGTAATATGTTTAGAAACAAAAATGTTTCTGATAATTTCTGCTAGTAAAAATTTTACTATCAGAAATTATTCAAACAGTCTTTCTGTCATTATGCTTTGAAAAAAAAATTAAGTTTTAAATTTTTATAAGTTTACAATAACAAAATACATTTGCTTGCAAGTTTTGACTGTAAAAGTGTTCATTTACTTTTAGATATTTTTGAGAGCAATTTTCAAAATATTTCCTTTTACTCTCTCGTTGCTAGTAATTACTGGAAAGTTATTGAACACAGCTAATAACTTTCCAGTAATTACTAGCAACGAGAGAGTAAAAAGAAATATTTTCAAAATTGCTCTCAAATATATTTAAAAGTAAATGAACACTTTTACAGTCAAAACTTGCAAGCAAATGTATTTTGTTATTGTAAACTTATAAAAATTTAAAACTTAAATTTTTTTAAAGCATAATGACAGAAAGACTGTTTGAATAATTTCTGATAGTAAAATTTTTACTAGCAGAAATTATCAGAAACATTTTTGTTTCTAAACATATTACGCTCTTTTTTGGCTCTCTAGCTGCTAATTTTTCGTGTACGTGAACACTTACTAGTAATTATTATCGAAAATAAGTGATAATTTTCTGTAAATGAACACACCTAATAACAAGGAATTTTCAAACCCGAATAAGTTGAAATTTGAACCAAAAACAATCACCCTTATTGTGATTGGCGTTGGCGTATTCGTTGTTAGTTATATAAATAGCACCCTTGTCGAATTCGACAACATTCGACACGACTACGACAGACACATCAAGGCCCAATTATAAAATTCTACAACACAAAGAAAAAAATCTGAAATACAAATTAAAAAAATTTAGAAATAAAAGTAGACGTTTTCGAAAATTGAACTTGAAATTCTTAAAACATAATTAGTAAATTTTGATATTAAATTGGAGAGTTCTGAAATTAAATTAATATTTTCTAAAATACATAACAATAGGAAATTTCTTAAAATAAATTTTTAAATTTAAGTGTTGAAAAACAGCAGGAAATGGTGTTAATTTAAGCGCCTATTAAAATGATAGTTTTCATGTAATTACCTCCAAGATTTTTTTTGTTTGTAGACAACAAGGGTAATGAAGAGGCTACTTTTCTACACCCGTACATCATATAAATTGGCCCCGAATTTTGATTTCCTTAAATAAAGTCTATAAATTTAGGGTCATATTCATATTTATTAAGGGTTTATTTGAGAAATTTTTATTAAATAATTGTAAAATAAGCCCTCAATAAACCTACAGTAATTATTCTGAATATGGGCATTATAATGTAGACTTTTCATAAATATATTATATAAATAATAAATGAATAAAAGTAGTTTTTAATTGTTTTTTATTAAAATTTCACTTTTTTAGTCAATCATCTTCGAATTAATGCTGCTTTTGTTTACGCTATAATTTTTGATATTGATATAATTTTAAATTTTTAGAAATATCTATTTAGTTTTACGTAAATAAATAAAGAACACATATTTTTAAGTTTGTATACTTTTAGCTTCTTAATTTACGTTCCATTAAAAAAAGATTTTTGCGAAAATTTTAAACATTCGATTTCATTAAAAAATGGAAGATTTAATGAAAATATGTAAGTATGTATGTATTATGCTTAATGATTTAAAAAGAAATTGTTTTTCCTTTTTATAGAATTTAAGTGGATGCTGTAATTTGTAAAATACTTTAGAAGAACTCTACCTGTCTCTGTATGTTTGTTAAACATCTTAACTTAGAATTTTTTATATTTTTTTTTTAGTTTTTTTTTAATTGATATTTTTTAATGTTTTTTTTTAGTTTCAAATAGTTTTGCTTCTTGTTGTGTGAATTTTGAAAACACGTTTATGATTTTTAAATGGTAAGAATAAACAATGGTACTTTTCAAGGTACTTTTAATATAAAAAATTTTTAAAATAAATATAAATGTACGGACTTTTATATAATTTTAAGAAACTAAAGTGTTTACGTTTGACATAAATATTTTAAATGTAAGTTAAAATAAACGCTATGTTAAATTAGGTTTAAATTTCGATGTACGTTTTATTGGTTTCTATAACCAATTGCGGCCACCACGTCATATATTGTTCTCTTTTTTGGCATCCTCATTTTTAGCAGGTTCTTCATTTTCGGTTGTATCCACTAGTAAGTTACGAAAATCAAAACAAAAAAAAAAATGATTTACTAGAAATATTACTAGATTAAATTTTCTTAAAGTTTCTTACTTTTTTCCTTTTCCTCTTGAGTTTCAGTAGTCTCGGTATTTTTACTTTCTTTTTCCAGGCGTGGCCGTTTTCTTTGACCCTTATAGGAACGATTGTCTCTTCGGCCACCTTCACCCTCATCTTCTGAATCGGAAAATTCATTATCGGGTACTATACGCTTGTCTTTATCTGCTTGTGTAATGCGCTCATCTTTGTCTGCCTTATCTTCATCATCTGTTTCATCATTGATAGCATCGTCTGGTATGCTTTGTATTTGAACACCAGGGGCATGCGGCAACATACGCAAGTTCTCAAAAAGTCTACAATTGTAATAAAATAATATTAGACTTCTAAGCAATTTCTATTTTAAAACTAAGGTGATCTGCCTTAATATGCACTCTGAGCCAACGCCATAGTATTTTTTGTTGACTACTAAATATCTTAACTCACCTATTTCTAATTTTTTCCAAATATTCAGAAGTATTTTGATTTGTCATATTGCTAGGACTGATGTGTAGTTTAAAATCGGGTCCGAAATATTCAAAATAATCATTATAGGGTAGTTCATTGGCTATTTCCACTCCCAATGCTACTGAAGTTTCATAAGTCCAACAGCGAGACACATTACGTATGGTATAACCACCACCACCCACCATCAAGAAGGGCAAATTGTATTTCTTAACAAAATCTACACAGCGCCCATGACCCTTTACGGTTAGGTTAAAGCAGCCTAAACGATCGCCTGTCAACGAATCAGCACCACATTGCAACACAACAGCTGCTGGTTGGAAAGTTTCCATTACTTTTGATATAATTGGCTGGAATATTGACTCATATGCCTCATCGTCCATGCCATCACGTAGAGGTATATTAACAGCATAATATTTGCCCTTGCCAGCACCAATATCACGCAAATCTCCTGTTCCAGGAAAATATTCACCATATTTATGAAAACTAACCGTCATTACACGATCCGTTGTGTAGAATGCCTCCTCAACACCATCGCCATGATGCACATCGATATCAATATATAGAACACGCTGGTGATATTTCAACAATTCCAAAATACCCAAAACAATATCGTTAACATAACAGAAACCAGAGGCTTCAGACTTTTTAGCATGATGCAAACCACCACCCCAGTTTATACAAATTTCGGAAGCTTGTTTATTTAACTTGACAGCAGCTGCCACTGAACCACCGGCCGAAAGTTGGCAAAATTCATACAGACCATCAAAGACGGGACAATCCTCACCAACATTAAACCTTTGCATTTGCTTATTGTATTCCGTCATATTGTCTGGACGTATCGAACGAAGAAAGCGTACATATTCATCTGAATGGAACTTTGTCATTTCATCCGCTGTGGCCTTATGGGGGCGCTAAAAATGAAATTAAAAACATTTCAAAGAAGTGTAATGGTAAGACGATAAACTATCGCAAGCATGGCAGTTAATGTTTAAAAATCTTATTAATTTTTTTTTTTATTTTAAAAGTCTATATTTTATAGTTTAGCAGACAGAGGTTCACATTTTAATAATGAAAACAAGCCCACGTGAAAGACAGATCTGATTATTGAACGTTTTACAAATTTCCTTTTTTAATTAAACGTTGATACAATTTGCATAAAATTTAAAAATTGAAATAAAAATCTTATATACATATGTATTAACAACATACATACGTACGGAAATTTTCTTTACTTACATAAATTTCCATTTTTCTATATAGGCCATAGTTAAGCAACAGATTATGGGTCATACGTATACGGTGCGGCTTCATGGGGTGACCCTGCCCATAATAGTAGTTGCCAATATCACCTAAAATAAGTAATTACATATTCATTTTTACTATAGTATTAATTTTTTTGAGCAAATATTTAAAAAAAAAATATTTTAAGCATATACAGAAAGTTCAATTTTTTTAATTTTAAAATTAGAGTTCCGGCAGCGTCACCATGAAAAACACAGAACACTTTTCAATCTCATAGAACGACCGTAAATTTATTACCAACCACAACTTACAATATACATATAACATACGCGCACACGAACGAAGAAATAATTAAGTTTTAAGGGCAAAGACTGTAAGAACTACAACTTTTTATTAAAACATTAAAAATAAAATTATTTTTTTTAATTAACTACCATATACCTATATGAATTACTTAAGTCTTCGAATTAAACCGTCAATTGTTTTTTACGGACCCTGGTCGAAACGCAACAAAGCACACGTCTTAATACGGTTGTTACTGTCGAGCAAAGTGTGCTCCGTAACAAAAGACGATGGTACAGTCGAAATAAATAAACGAAATTAGAAAAAAATTTAGGAATCTGAAGAAAATTTTTATCAATACAAATTAGAGTATAACACCAAATTTTTTTATATTAATCAGTCTTATAAAAACATGTTCTTAAATAATATAACTAAATCACTGTAAAATTGCTTTGAAAATTGACTTACTATCATAATAGTAACAAACTCTTTTTTTACTGGCGGACTGCATTCTGTATTATTGAACAGCCCTTTCTTTCTTGATATTAACTTTAACACTTCACTTTTGAATTTATTAGTTTCTTAACTTATTACAGTTATCAATATCTTTTACGTTTTTAATTTTAATTTACGTGCTAACAAAAAGCGCGTCTTTCCTTAAGATGTTCTAAAATATCAACTTCTTTTCTATTTATGATTTGCCTTTGCGCGAACAGTGATAACAAAAGAGAATAGCGTTTATATACAATGTGAAGTTGGATGCAGTTGTTTTATAACTTCTGTAGTCCGCAGGGCTGTATTTAGCTAGGGTATACAACTTTAAAGGAAGTTGGCAACGCGCAAGTATTGAAAAGAGGGCAAAATTCTCTGAACTTCTGTGTCATAGAGTCTCTGATAGTTTCTGTGCAGTGGTTTAAAAACAAAAAAAAAAAAATGACAAAATTGTGCCATATTTGGCACAATTAAAAGTTTTCTGGCACGATGGCACGGTAAATAAAATTTTGGCACTTTTTAAAGTAATCCAAAATAAAAAAAGGATATATATTTTGTCAAAAAATGCTTTAGAGTATTCTATAAGCTTTACGTTATCTTACATTTTTTTTAAACAAAATAACGTATCATTAACATTTGCAACTGTATTAAAAACAGTTAAATAAAAGCGTAAAGGCAGAAATCTTCCACAGACAACCTAACCTACCTAACTAAACCAATAAAGAAAATATTTTGCATTATATAAAAACTATAATTAACAGTTTTCAGACCAAAAAAAAAAAGCTAATGCATTAATTATTGTTTTTTTTTAAGAAATAAAAATTTATGGCATATCTACAGTACTATGTAAAAAATATAGTTTCAACTAAATGGAGAACTTTCCTCAGTCATATCCCTTAACTTATTTCGGCAAAAAAGCCCAGTTCAGCAAAACGGAGTGGGTTAAGCCAGTAGTAAATAAAACACAAATATTGAAAAAGTGAATGCTACCAGAGTGAGTGATTGTTGTAATGATACGTTATTTTAAATATTAGTTTTAAGTTGGTTGTTTTTGTGATAGCAGAAGTTTAAAACTTTATACACTTTGTAAATGTAATTTTGTGAATCGTAGTCAATAAAAATGCTAATTTTTAATTTTTTGGTGATAAGTTATTTTGCATTTAGGCCCGAACTTTTCCGGGCATCAACAAAAAAAAATAAAACAGTTTTGTATTTGTTTATGAGGTTTGTTGTAGGTTTAATTCAGAAAAAACTTTTTCAAAAAAAAAAATTGCTTTAACGGCAACAATATACATACTTTTAAAATAATTCAGTATCAAAGTACTTGAAATAAATATGTAAGATAAGAATTCTGAACACGGGGTACTTAAAGTAAGTAAGAAAAAACATGATAAAAAGTTGAAACACAATTTTTACAAGGTTTGCATTTTTTTTTTAACAATAAAAGATACATACTTTTGGAAAAATAAAAAAAGGATTGTTTCCAAATATTTCAATTCCATAAATATTATTTTTAGCCGTTGCATTTTGCAAAATAACTTAATTAGCGTTTGTTAAAAAATGTAGGACTTTTCCGCGCGCCGATTTTTTTCGAGGACGGATGCCCAAAAAAGAGAACAGTGTCCGGAAAAAAGAGGACGGTTAACAACCCTACTTCTACATAACATGTATTATTTTAACGGTTTTGGTCTAATTTTTGTAACTTTTTGTACGAGTCATTAAATAAAGTGTAATTTTGGCGCAGGAGATATTTTTGAGATCTTTTAATATACATTACTAAATTATATAAAAGTAGTTTTTGGCATTGACCATCCTAAAATGGGGATCTTAATTGTGACGCGTGTGCCAGCTTTATTAACTTTTTTGGTTAACACCAGTGATCTGCGAAAATCACATTTTTGTTGATTTGTGCATGCACACAAATTTTCATATACAATCGATCAAAACACTCGATCGAAAAGTTGCGGGAAAAATCATGCACAACATGCAATTTAATCATACCGAGTGTTTACCACATTTTCAACTATGCATGTTCGACACTCGGTTTTAATATAAAGGCTTGATTTAATCATTTAGAGTTGATGATGAAGTTTTGCACAATACATGTTTAATACTCGGTACAAATATACATACTTTTTGCGTTGTTTGGTATGATTAAAGTTGAAAAACGAACTTAAAAGATTAAACAATACAAATACATACATACGTATGTATACAAAAGGCATTAAATCATATTGTAGACATTAATGCGTAATGTTCTGCGGTAAACCAAGGGCCTATTTACGTAAAACGCAACGCATTATAACTCTAACAAATGTATGAAAAAAATATAAATTTAAAAAACATTTCCATACATTTTGTTTTTGCTCTAGGGCGTTGCGTTTTAGGAAACAAGGGGGAAAGTCAGGCATTAATTTTTTTCTCTAAAATAAAAGCAAATATTAAAACTTATTTTTATTCAAAAACAAAAATAAAATGGGTTTTCTTTACATGAAAAGTGTAATAAATACTTCTTATCTTAATGTTAAAATTCAATAAAAATTTTTTTATAAAAATAGGTAAAATATTTTATCACAAAAATTAAGAGATGCTCTATCTAATTTTAAAAAGATTTTTTACGACGAAATGTTTTTAAATAACTAAACTACCAACACACACTTTAACATTCACTTCTTTTTTGTAGGCAGTAAATTATTTAATGCTAACACAATGATTGCTTTCATTTCTATGTTTTTGCATTATTGCATGTTGTATTTCGTTTTTCATCTTAATCATACCAAACAACGCAAAAAGCATGTTAATTTGTACCGAGTATCAAACATGCATTGTGCAAAATTTCATCATCAACTCTAAATGATTAAATCAAGCCTTCATATTAAAACCGAGTGTCGAACATGCATAGTTGAAAATGTAGTAAACACTCGGTATGATTAAGTTACATGTTGTGCATGATTTTTTGTGCAAAGTTGAAACACAATCATTATTCTGACACATTTAAAATGAATAAACATAAGGAGTGCTACGGCATATTTAAAAGATGACGTAGAAGTAACTTGTTTTTTTGTGTGTTGAATAATGCTTACTTGTTTTTGAAACACCGGCTGCAGTACTCTGGTTAACACTCAATAGTTTTAAATTGTAAATTATAAAAAAGGCAATGGTTTTTAGGACGGTAGAAAACCGATTCTAAAACATTTTTTGTTTCAAGGGTTTTGATTCCACTGCCTTATTTTTAGGTGCACTTTTGACTTATCTACACAAAGTTGTTTATTTGTATCAATGTTCTTCAAAAGTCTTTAGCCATTTTCAATTGCATTTTTAATATAATTGCCCACAATTCCTGGCATTCTAAAACAGTTAACATATAAACATCAGCGTTATCTGCACTTAAACTTAGCAGCGCAAAATTTTTTGCAGTAATTGGTCGTCAAAGTATTTTTTCAAGTGTACAATGCGACATGTTTTGAGAAGAGCAACCTTATTATTTTATTTGGAAAAGTATGAATAACTTTGTAAAAACAAACATTTGAAAACTAAACAAGTGCGTTGAGTGCATATAGGGGAACAACACTTTTGATTTAACAAACATTTTCTAATGTTAACACCATTATGTTTTTACGAAATATGAAAATGGGAGTTGCGCCGCAATACCTTAAGGATGAAATAAATTATGTTGGTGAAATACAGCCCTATCAGTTAAGAAACGCTGGGAATTTTAGGCTTCCAAAGGCAACAACTACAGCAGCACAGCGGTCATTTTGCTTCAAAAGGACTTCATCTATTCAACATGCTTGTAAACTTTGTAAAAGTAGAAAGAACAAATAACTAGGGGATTCACAAGGTGTTCTATTTGTCCTATTGTTATAAAATTTCCACAATGGTTTAAAAACCTTTACCAACTATTGCACACCCCGCGCAGGTGTATTTGGAGTTGTTGTGACAATTTAATAAGCATATTAAACGACGTGGTATTTTTTAAGAACTATTTTTGTATGGAAGACAACAAAACCATTTTAAAATATTATAACAATATGACAATAGGACACCTTGTGAATCCCCTAAATATGTTTAAGAAACAAAGTATATGTTTTGTAAGATATAATACACGACGTTATTTTGAAAACATTTTTTTATAACTGTTTTTATATTATATAAATTATGCTAAGAGTATTTTCAATACTACTATTAATAAAATAAAAAAAAAAAATAATTATCCAATTCAATGAATATTAATGTAACTTTTTTTGCTAGATACCCTGGCAACGCTGATTAGGTGAGAAAACGGAATGAAAATAAATTAACTAAAATGGCCGGTTAAAGAGAGAAGCGAAAAAACATTCAGACTTGCTTAAATTAGTACCCAATAATATTGTTATTAATATTGACAATATATATATGGTTTAAATAATTTAAAAAATTTATTTTGTGTAGGATTAATTTTGTTTTAAATGATTAAAAAAATTATCTCTAAAATTGGTTTTATTTTACATAGCTGCTTTTTGTGGCATTAAATAATTTTTACAACCAGAGCTGTACACATATGTACTATTTACGGCGATTTTTCTTAGTTTCGTTCAGTCTGATTGTTGCGGTTCGTGTGTGAAGATTTTTTTCTTCTGCTTCCTAGAAAAATTAATACAGACACGGTTTTTTTTTTTTTGTTAAAAATAAAAAGTATATCCATATAGCAATATTTAAGTAAAACTTACTGCTAATATTAATTTAATAAATTCAAATTGAAGGATTGGACAAGTTAATTTTGTGCAAGTGCTCTTGCATGTGTTTGTGTAAAAGTAAGTGTTGATAAAAAATGGTTTACAGAATGTAAAAAATTTATTTATTTAAAAAATTAAAGAAGTAATAATAACATAAAAATGAATACATTTTATTAAATATACAAAAAATAAAGTTATATTTTACTGAAAATTAAAATTTTACAAGTTTAATTGAGGTTTACAAAAATATATATTAAAAATTTGCAAAAATGGAGTCAGAATTGTTGAATTAAAAGTGAATGCGTTTGTGTGCAAGAAGGTGGAGACCGGACATAAATAAAAAACAAAGATATTGGTCAAAATTGTTATCACAAATAAATTAATTACAATTACATATCTTCTATCCTTAGTCCGGTTTTTATTGTTATCCATTGTACTTTTGTTGATTAATTTATTATCTTTGACGCAAAAGAAGTTAACAAACAATTTGACAGCTGGCAAACAATTTGACAACTGGCAAACAATTTCTACAGAGTTGCATAAAGTGGAGTTTTTCGGTAAATTTTACTCAATAAAAATTTCGGTGCCAATATTTTTAAAAGTTTTGAATGAAAAAATTCGTAAACACTTTTAAAGCGAACAACAGCTAAATGTGAAGAGTAAAAAGATTTTAAAAAAGTACGGACGACCCTACAAAACATTTACAACCAGCCGCTTTAACTCTACAAACTGTTAGAAAACTCTAAAAGGATTTTGATAGCAATTTGTTTTAAAAAATTCATTGTGCATTATAACGACATATGGCAGTTAATATAAGATGACAAAATGATTCCAAAAATGTAAAGTCGTCCCTTATAAAGACTAGCAGATGGATACCATAACCCAACAAACAATTCATTATGTGACAAATCTAAGAAAAAATGGTAAAAAGTTTTTATAATAAAATTTTTTAAAATATTCGTTGAGCACTATAGTGGCACATATCCACTTACAGTAGACTAAAAGAGGTTTCCGAAAATGTATAGATGTCCTTCCCAAAGACTGGACGTTAGACGCTATAGTCTTGGACAAAAATGATTTTATAAAAAATACTATAGAAAATGGTAAACAGTTTTTATTATAAAAATTTTTAAAATATTCGTTGAGCACTATAGTGGAATATATCCACTTACAGGAGACTAAAAGAGGTTTCCGAAAATGTATAGATGTCCTTCCCAAAGACTGGAAGTTAGACGCTATCGTCCTGGAAAAAAATGATTTTTTGAAAAATACCATAGAAAATGGTAAAAAGTTTTTACTATAAAAATTTTTAAAATATTCGTTGAGCACTATAGTGGCATATATCCACTTACAGGAGACTAAAAGAGGTTTCTGAAAATGTATATATGTCCCTCCCAAAGACTGGGCGTTAGACGCTATCGTCCTGGAAAAAAATGATTTTTTGAAAAATACCATAGAAAATGGTAAAAAGTTTTTACTATAAAAACTTTTAAAATATTCGTTGAGCACTATAGTGGCATATATCCACTTACAGGAGACTAAAAGAGGTTTCCAAAAATGTATAGATGTCCCTCCCAAAGACTGGACGTTAGACGCTATCGTCCTGGCCAAAAATGATTTTTTTGAAAAATACCATAGAAAATGGTAAAAAGTTTTAATAAGAAAAATTTTTTAAATATTCGTTGAGCACTATAGTGGCATATATTTATTTATAGTAGACTACAATAAGTTTCCAAAAATGTATAGATGTCCTTCCCAAAGACTGGGCGTTAGAAGCTATCGTCCTGGAAAAAAATGATTTTTTGAAAAATACCATAGAAAATGGTAAAAAGTTTTTATTATAAAATTTTTCAAAGTATTCGGTGAGCACTATAGTGACATATATTCACTTACAGGAGACTACAAGAGGTTTCCAAAAATGTATAGATGTCCCTCCCAAAGACTGGACGTTAGACGCTATCGTCCTGGCCAAAAAGGATTTTTTTAAAAATACCATAAAAATGGTAAAAAGTTTTTATAATAAAATTTTTTAAATATTCGTTGAGCACTATAGTGACATATATTTACTTATAGTAGACTAAAAGAGGTTTCTGAAAATGTATATATGTCCCTCCCAAAGACTGGGCGTTAGACGCTATCGTCCTGGCCAAAAATGATTTTTTGAAAAATACCATAAAAATGGTAAAAAGTTTTTATAATAAAAATTTTTTAAATATTCGTTGAGCACTATAGTGGCATATATTTACTTATAGTAGACTTAAAGAAGTTTCCAAAAATGTATAGAAGTCCCTCCCAAAGACTGGGCGTTAGACGCTATCGTCCTGGCCAAAAACGATTTTTTGAAAAATACCATAAAAAATGGTAAAAAGTTTTTATTATAAAAATTTTCAAAAGATTCGTTGAGCACTATAGTGGCATAAATCCACTTACAGTAGACAAAAAAAGGTTTCCAAAACTGTATAGATGTCCCTCCCAAAGACTGGGCGTTAGAAGCTATCGTCCTGGAAAAAAATGATTTTTTGAAAAATACCATAGAAAATGGTAAAAAGTTTTTACTATAAAAACTTTTAAAATATTCGTTGAGCACTATAGTGGCATATATCCACTTACAGGAGACTAAAAGAGGTTTCTGAAAATGTATAGATGTCCCTCCCATAGACTGGGCGTTAGGAGCTATCGTCCTGGAAAAAGTGATTTTTTGAAAAATGCCATAGAAAATGGTAAAAAGTTTTTATAATAAAATTTTTTTAAATATTCGTTGAGCACTATAGTGGCATATATCCACTTACAGGAGACTAAAAGAGGTTTCTGAAAATGTATAGATGTCCCTCCCATAGACTGGGCGTTAGGAGCTATCGTCCTGGAAAAAGTGATTTTTTGAAAAATGCCACAGAAAATGGTAAAAAGTTTTTATAATAAAATTTTTTTAAATATTCGTTGAGCACTATAGTGGCATATATCCACTTACAGGAGACTAAAAGAAGTTTCCAAAAATGTATAGAAGTCCTTCCCAAAGACTGGGCGTTAGACGCTATCGTCCTGGCCAAAAATGATTTTTTGAAAAATACCATAAAAATGGTAAAAAGTTTTTATAATAAAATTTTTTTAAAT
This sequence comes from Melanophora roralis, assembly GCA_963583895.1. Taxonomy (NCBI): domain Eukaryota; kingdom Metazoa; phylum Arthropoda; class Insecta; order Diptera; family Rhinophoridae; genus Melanophora; species Melanophora roralis. Next base: position 45,602,772 of record OY757189.1, on the reverse strand, counting down.
ATTCGTTGAGCACTATAGTGGCATATATCCACTTACAGGAGACTAAAATAGGTTTCCGAAAATGTATAGATGTCCTTCCCAAAGACTGGACGTTAGACGCTATCGTCCTGGAAAAAAATGATTTTTTGAAAAATACCATAGAAAATGGTAAAAATATATGTCACTGTAGTGCTCAACGAATCTTTTGAAAATTTTTATAATAAAAACTTTTTACCATTTTTATGGTATTTTTCGAAAAATCATTTTTGGCCAGGACGATAGCGTCTAACGCCCAGTCTTTGGGAGGGACTTCTATACATTTTTGGAAACTTCTTTAAGTCTACTATAAGTAAATATATGTCACTATAGTGCTCACCGAATACTTTGAAAAATTTTATAATAAAAACTTTTTACCATTTTCTATGGTATTTTTCAAAAAATCATTTTTTTCCAGGACGATAGCTTCTAACGCCCAGTCTTTGGGAGGGACATCTATACATTTTTGGAAACTTATTGTAGTCTACTATAAATAAATATATGCCACTATAGTGCTCAACGAATATTTAAAAAATTTTTCTTATAAAAACTTTTTACCATTTTCTATGGTATTTTTCAAAAAAATCATTTTTGGCCAGGCCGATAGCGTCTAACGTCCAGTCTTTTGGAAGGACATCTATACATTTTCGGAAACCTCTTTTAGTCTCCTGTAAGCGGATATATGCCTCTATAGTGCTCACCGAATACTTTGAAAAATTTTATAATAAAAACTTTTTACCATTTTCTATGGTATTTTTCAAAAAATCATTTTTTTCCAGGACGATAGCTTCTAACGCCCAGTCTTTGGGAAGGACATCTATACATTTTCGGAAACCTCTTTTAGTCTCCTGTAAGTGGATATATTCCACTATAGTGCTCAACGAATCTTTTGAAAATTTTTATAATAAAAACTTTTTACCATTTTTTATGGTATTTTTCAAAAAATCGTTTTTGGCCAGGACGATAGCGTCTAACGCCCAGTCTTTGGGAGGGACTTCTATACATTTTTGGAAACTTCTTTAAGTCTACTATAAGTAAATATATGTCACTATAGTGCTCAACGAATCTTTTGAAAATTTTTATAATAAAAACTTTTTACCATTTTTATGGTATTTTTCGAAAAATCATTTTTGGCCAGGACGATAGCGTCTAACGCCCAGTCTTTGGGAGGGACTTCTATACATTTTTGGAAACTTCTTTAAGTCTACTATAAGTAAATATATGTCACTATAGTGCTCACCGAATACTTTGAAAAATTTTATAATAAAAACTTTTTACCATTTTCTATGGTATTTTTCAAAAAATCATTTTTTTCCAGGACGATAGCTTCTAACGCCCAGTCTTTGGGAAGGACATCTATACATTTTCGGAAACCTCTTTTAGTCTCCTGTAAGTGGATATATTCCACTATAGTGCTCAACGAATATTTTAAAAATTTTTATAATAAAAACTGTTTACCATTTTCTATAGTATTTTTTATAAAATCATTTTTGTCCAAGACTATAGCGTCTAACGTCCAGTCTTTGGGAAGGACTTCTATACATTTTTGGAAACTTCTTTAAGTCTACTATAAGTAAATATATGCCACTATAGTGCTCAACGAATATTTAAAAAAATTTTATTATAAAAACTTTTTACCATTTTTATGGTATTTTTAAAAAAATCCTTTTTGGCCAGGACGATAGCGTCTAACGTCCAGTCTTTGGGAGGGACATCTATACATTTTTGGAAACCTCTTTTAGTCTCCTGTAAGTGGATATATGCCACTATAGTGCTCAACGAATATTTAAACATTTTTTATTGTAAAAACTTTTTATCATGTTATATCGTCATATTATTTGTGAAGTTTCACTTGAGCTTGTGGGTACAAATACATTCGCAAAATTACCACGTGCTCACACATATACGAAAATAGTACATTTTTTGCAACCCTGAAAATTGTTTGCCAGCTGTCAAAATTGTTTGTTCAAATTGTTTGTTAAATTCTTGGCGATTTATCTTTGTATGTTTTTATGTATTTAGTATTTTTGTTATATTGATACTCTTACCTTCTTTTGTTTGTGTATTTGTCGGTATGCTGCCTTTTTTCTTTTTTTAATTTTCTTTCCATAACCAGGAAAAATTCACAAGTTTGGCTGTGTGTGTTGAATTAGCAACGTTTTTTTTTAAGTTTTTGTTGATTCCCTTCTTTCTTGCTGTTGCTACAGTGTTGCCGCAGCTAAAAAATTTTTTTCAAAATCCAGGAGTAAAAAGATAAGCCCAGTAGTAAAATGTTTTTGAATTTGAGTGAGAGGCTTTCATTATTTCATAGGTTACAAGGTAATGAACAGAATAATGACTTATTTGTTATGGACTTATTAATTTCCATTGATTTTTCTAAGTACATTTGTAAGCGGGGTCTTGAATTTGGGTAAAGTTCAAACAAAAATTACTAGTTATTTGGTCAAAAAGTTATTGGTTATTCTGGATTTTCAGTATTACTTCCCAATTTACGCAGGTTTTGCCGATTACTGAGCCTTCTATTTGTAATCAGTTTGCGCCATAACCTTCACAAAAAAGTCGCTAAGGGCCGCTCAAGGTATATTCAACAAGGTAGGGACAACTGATCAGCTGACTTCTATTTCCGCCATATGTTATCTAGCTTAGCTTGGACACTTGCTTATGTTGTACAATGGTTGTGTATACTGTGGGTATATGTGTTCGCTACATTTTCGACAACCAAGCTGGAATTAGCAACAACAAAATAGGGTAAGTGCGCCAGTAGTCGGCAGTTTAACGTTTTTCAATTTTTTGAATAGATCTGACGAGCAATCTAAAAATGTTATTAGAATGACAGCTAGTTTTAACAATTCAATGATGGGTATTGTTTTGAGCTAAATTTATCATTTTTCAAAATTACTTTATTTAAATTTAGTAAATTAAACATTTTGTAAAATACATCACATTTGCCTAAAGTCGGCACACGGCTTACCAATATTCGGCATGTGATGATCCTATTGTCGGCATGACTATTTTTTTAAGAAAAAATAACTACTACTTTATTTCAAATTTGTATTTATTTAAAAAAAAAATACTTCCATTTTCTTAAATTCAAAACTAAAAAATTTGTATAGTTATCCAGGTACTTGAATTCAATTCAGGAGATATATATATGCAATTTATTTGATATAAAATGAATAGGTTACTGGGAACTAATCCTTTTTTTACATGCTTTGCATACAAAATCAATGGTAATAACTTTATCGTAAGCCATGTTTTTTAACTCCGTGCAGATGAGGTGAAACCATTTAGGGCAAGTTTCACACCCTACATTTTTTAATTGGTCATCCTTAGCATCTTGGTTGCAGGTGCTGCACATTTGTTTGTATTTTCTTCCTTTGTCTAAATCTATTTCTTTAAAAGAGTCTTCACATGTGGGACTATCAACAGTCAATTCTTCCAACTTATTTTTTACACACTTCGTATAGTCAACACTGTCGGCATTATAAGGATATAAGCCAAACTTTCGAAACCCGTTTTTAATCGTCTCCCTCATATTTAAATTAGAGAGAACCATATGGAGTATGGGACAGAAGGTTGACTTTGAAATGGCTTTGTTTTGGTTTTCAGGTTTCAACTGCCACTCTCTTGGGTTTTTTTCCATTCCAATTTAAGTGGTTTAAAAACGCTTACATCAGCGGGCTGCATCATGTGTGTTGTGTTAGGAGGCAGCGCATACAAAATTATCCCATTGTTTTCACAAAACTGACTTAATTCTAAGGTCATATGGGTTTTATGACCAGCTACAAAGAGCAAAATAGGACGCCGAATATTATTTTGACTGAGCCAGTTATGAACACCATTTGCCACATATTCAAAAAATGTTTCGCTAACCATCCATGCACTTTCTGACTTCCCAAGGAACCAATTGTCTGGCAGACTGTTAACAACTTCTTTGGGTGGTCTGATATACGGAAAAAAATCCCATTGGGACAACTGTATTTCCGTTTGCTGAAAAGACTAGCAGAACTGTTACCGTTTCTTTTTCATTTCCTCTTTGGATAGTGTAGACGTTTCGATACCCCTTTGGTGCCAAAACTTTTCCAGTTTTAGAGCATATAGAAAAACTGGTCTTATTACCATTAAATATTCTTTTAAAATATCTAGCGCATTTTGTTCCGTTAGAAAACTTTATAAATCTGCAAACCATTTTTTGATGCTTTCTTCAGTTACAACAGCGCGTCCCTTACTTATTCCCTCCGACTACCTAAGGGCTAAGTTCGGATGCCGTTTCAAAAAACTAGCATACTGTTTTCTTCCAGGTCGACTGTTTAAAAGTGGTGTTGGAAGTCCATCTTTCCTAATGATAGCCTGAACAGTATTCAACAAGTCATCAATTTTAATGGGAAGTCCACATTTAGCAAGGTCGTGACACCAATTTTCTATACGCTTCTCTTTAGTATTTGACAAGACTGTTTGTGGACCCATTTTCCTGGGACCTTCAGCAACGCGGCCATGTACTCTATCCTGTATTGTTGACCGCGGAACACCATATTTTTTACTGGCGCCAAGAATGGACATCCCACTTTCTTTTATTTCTTTTACATCGTTTTTTAAGGATTCTTCGGAACACTGGAACATTGCTCTTTCTCCTTGGGTGGCCATTTTTTTATTTTTTATAAATTTTTGAAATGCCAAGAAGTAAAAATCTATACAGATTTCAAAATATTAACCTATTTGAGGGCCCATTAGTTTATTATATCGGAAAAAAACTGCTGCCGACTTTAGGACTACACTTGTCCTATAGTCGGCAGGTCATATCATACTGATATAAAATCATGCCGACAACTGGGTAAACTCATTTTAAACTCATTTTCAGTAAGTATAGTGGCAAGAGGAATAATTAAAGAGTACTTTTGTATAATTTGAGTTTAATCAGTGAAAAACACCAATGTTCTAGTAGTCGGCACCCCGATGCCGACCATTGGAAAATGTCAAAAATATTTGTTCCTAATGTCGGCACCGAATAAAATTAAATAAATATTTAGTTTTTCTTAAATTTTTTACTGCATTCATAAAATTTGAAAGAATTTATGTCTTTAAAACCCTTATTGTTTAAACTTTTCCTAAAATTCACATGTTTATTCACCTGTTCAAGTTAGGTTCACAAAAATTTTTTTTAATAAAAACAGAGGCACTACCGAACGTATTCAAACACTGTCACCGAAGGAGCACAAAATTAACAAAATATACTCATGTCAGCCTACTTCGATCATTACAAATAGAGAAATTAGTGCATTTTCATGGTATACTTGATGTTATTTTCGTATAACACATCATTTATTCTTATTTATTTAATATTAAACAAAAAATTGCCGACTACTGGTACATGCCGACCTTAGGCACATTTACCCTACATGCTGAAATTTTACAGGAAGTTGTTGTTTTAGTGACGTTCCCACCTTCTTATTCCACCATGGGGCCGCTAAAGTGTTTATTTTAAATTTGGAAGTAAAAAAAAAATGTAAAAAGACTTCTTATATTAAGAAACTTGAGGAATATTATAAATGGTCAAAATGGCTGCGTTGAAATGAACTGATGCTAAATATTCAATAAACATGTATATATGATCACAAATATATACCTATGTATGTAGGTAAATGCCTTACGTATTACTTTACATCTAATATGTATGTATTAAGGAATGGTAAGCAAAGCCGAAAATCGATTTTCGATTTTACGATCAACTATTTTAATCTCGATTTTCAAAGTCGATTAATCGAAGCTCATAATCGATTATAATTCAAAGTCGACTTATTTTGAAGCTATATCAAAATGAATAGATACCCTCAAAAATGATTTATAAGTAAGCAAATTAAAATTTTCCCAAAGAAAGTTATTATTGGAAAAGGTGTACGTACCTATATAATGATTACAAAGGACGCAGGTCATAAACAAATTCAGATAGTTTAACTTCAGACATAATTATATACTTAAGTGCAAGTATCCATTATAATTTCAATGTATAACATTAAATTAGTGAAAATTTAAATACGCACACACAACAGATATAAATATTAAATTTTCGAAGACGATAAGTTACTTTTTAGTGTACTGTGTACTGAAATTTTTTTTCTTTTTTAATTGTTTGAACATTTTTCCAAATCTGACTGCATTTTTAATTAACTTTCGGTGTCAAATATTAAAAATTTTAAAATAATACACTAACGCTTCATATTAACACCTGAGTTTTCGGTGCAGACAGTTTGAAATAAATTGTAATAATAGAATAATTCTTAAAATCTATAGCATTTAAAATTTTTTTAGGTAAAACCGATTTTTTTGGCTCAATAATCGATTTCAGTATAAAATCGTCAACAAAAAACCGATTACAAAAGGTCTATTTTTGTGGGGTGAAAGTCGATTTTCGACTATAATCGAAGTCGTATGTAGGTATGCAAAATGTTTTCTATATAAAAACAACAATTACATTTCACATAACTGGTTAAGACATTATTATCATACATATATAAAGGACGATTTTGACTGGTAGGTAGAAATACAAAACAATACTTCGTCAGCCAAGTCGACAAATCACATGCTTTCAACTACAACAGCATAATAAATAAGAGTACACCATAATAGTGAATTTTTTAAAGTTTTAAAACATAAGGTAGACTTCCACTGAACTAGAGAAAATTTATTTATTTTACAATTTTCCCCAAAACGTAGAAAAGAAAAAAAAAAGATTAAATGATTGAAGAAGAAATACCAGAATTCGAAAGCAATTAAAATACGTATTACTCGATCAATCTAATTGTCTACGCTTTAACAGAGAAAATCTTTTTTTAATTTCGATCGATAATGGAATGCGTTGTTTTTTGTCCCAAAATGGTAATTTCCTTCACAATCGGATGAATATGGTAAATAAAAATCGAAATAATTATGTTCAACAAATTGCAACCAGTGGAGTTATCGGTACTACACCATCCCAGCAATAATAAATTAAAGCCTGTAAAAAAGAAGCAGAATTTACACTATATTAAATTTATTATATTCAAACGTATTCAAATAACATTAGCTATTTTTCAAAACTTTAGCTACCTAGTTATATAATTTTTATAAGTTTAAATCACTCATTTATATCGTTATTTTTTAAAAGTGAAGAAAAGTGATAAAATCGTCGGACATTATTGGTTTTTAACAAGTAAATTTGAGCCCATGATCGCCAATAAAACGCTAATATTAAATGAATAAAACTTTTAAAACTGCATAGGTGCGATAAATTTCTCCCTAACTTTTGAAGTTTAAAGCCTTTCTCACTACTTTTGTTCTTAGATTTACAGTATTGCTGTAATATATTTCATTTTATTAATTATTAGTTATTATTGTGCTTGGTTGCAGGTTAATTTTCCTCTTGAAACTGATATGTTGTAGTAAAACGTCTAAAAAATATAATAATCAAAATGTGTTGGTATGCTAGTTTTTGTGGATTGATGATTTTTCGTGTCGTCATCGGTACTGCAAACAACACCCACATTGGCAACATTACTCTATAATTACCGCTAATCTTTTAAATATCCTAACTTACTATATGTTATATATAACTTACTATATTTATGCAAAATTTAACTGTGTTGTCATTATAAGGAATATTATTATTTAGAGCATTCATAAAATTATAAATTATTACGTACTCTAATTTTTATTTGTATAACAACAAATTAGCGCACATTCAAAAAAAATTCAAATGGAAACACTGGCTCTAAACTTTTTCATTGTTCTTCTACCCCACCCCCTTAAACTATTTATTATTGTTGTTTCGTTTAATATCATTTTCATCGTAAAAAATATTTATGGTGTAATATTTTTTCCAACATCGTTTTTAGTACAGCACAGCTTTTTTATTTTAACCGGCATGTCGTTGTATTTAATCTCCCTTTTGTCCTTTTTTTAACAATTCCTTCTTTAGATACTTACTAAAAACACTCGCCTCATTGCCGTTTTTTTATATTTTTTGTATCTTTATTCCTTTATAATTAATTTATAATTATGAATATTCTGATGTTCTGATTGCAGATACATACGTGCACACAAACATTTTTAAAAATATTTCTAAATATTCCTTAAACTTGTAACAAATTGTTAGGGAAGTGCTTAATAATTTAATTACAAACTAAAAACGGTTATAAATTACCTTGAGAGGTTTGAAATAATAAAACTTAAAAAAAAGTGAGTAGAGCAAAAGGATTATAACCGTAAATAAATAAAGGTAAGTTGAAGTAACTAAAATAAGTATTTTGAAAATAAAATTTTATAGGTATTATTTATTTTAATCAGAAATCAAATTTTTGTTATTATTTTTTTGAACGCAAAATTTTTTTTCTAAAAATGTGTTAATAAACATAGGATGGAATATTTGCATTTTTCTGTTTTTATTTCAAAATAGGAATAAAATTAAAAAAAGTACAAAAATATATTTATTCACTTATATTTATAAACCTATCTAAGATACATACATACAGTTGGACAGTTCTTAATTGACTTGATAGGTAAAAACCAATATATAGGGTCGCTAATAACAAACTAACCCAAATTTTTATCAATCAAGTGAAAGGTTCAAATTAGGGTGATTTAAATTTTATTTTATTTTATGCCCCATAACTACCAAAAAGTTTTTAAAATTTGAGGTATATGAAATGTGTGGGTGTTATCCGAATAGGGTGGGATACACTTTATAAACCACATATACATATTAACAAAGATACAATTTCGTGTCCATGCACAATAGTACTCACTAGCAATTTAGAGCCATGTATTTGGACGTGAAAACACCCCTTTGCAAAAAGAAGAGCCTTTCTAAAACTCCTTTCGATCTATGAGTCGGGCTAGCCAGTTGCAATGCAACTCCTTAAGGTACCTTTACACGGTAATACAAAGTAATTAGATTTTGTAGAATCAAAATATTATGAAATTCTCTCCGTGTTTAAAAAAAAGAGAATAAAAATCTGTTCTAACTATTTTCCATGTTTACACGGATGAGGTTGGTAAAATCAAAATCGGTTGTTTCTTGCCACTTTCCTTTTGGGGTAACGCCATATGGTTAAGGTTCAACAATATTAACAAAAACAACATGAAAAAAAATCTGCTTTTATTTTGATTGTTTGTGTATTGTTTCATTAAGTGTAGCCACCTTCATTAGATGCTGTAAGTGCTGCCAATCTTTCACACCTCTGATGTGATGAGAATACACAAGTTTCTAAAATGGTTTAGAAAATAAACATTTACCGAACACTTGTCAAATTTTGCATCCGTATTCTCTCCTACCCAATACATTATGCTTTTACATGATGAAATTTTGTTTTATCCCACAACATTTTTTGACATATCGTTATATATGTATTACCGTGTAAAGGTACCTTTACCGAGACGAAGCTCTATCCGCGATTTGAATCCAAACCACAACCACCACGATAATCCCAGGTGGCCTACACTATAGCCAGGGGGCAAATTACAGCATTCGATTCGAACCGAAATTAAAAAATTCTTATAATTACGATATTAAATATTTTTCCCCAATCCTAAGCAGAACCTCCTGGGGCTAATGACTCCCGTATGGCCTTTAGACAACAGACAGTTTGAGCCGCCACCAAACATTTTCACTTGAGTTGTCGCCGCCAATAAAAACTTCTTGGAAGAGTTTGCTTCAAAGTATTTTTAAAAGGATTAATGTATTTTATTTATGGGATTTGAGTTTTCAAACTTACTTTTAATATTTTATTTTGTATTTTTATGTGATCTTAAACTAACAAATGCATTTCAAATGTTATTGTACTTTATGGAAATGTAATAAAAAGCAAATACTTAACCAATGATAATAAAACAATTTAAATGTTTATAACAAACCAGTGCGTAGTAATAAACTTTAATGTGCCACTTATAGTGTTTGCATTTAATACTGGAGCACATACATACATACATACATACATACATACAGTCATTGCTGATAACAATATTGATTAATAATTCATTTAGGTATTTGTTGAACAAGTACATTGTTTTGTATAGAATAATTCCAACATCTGGTATGCAACAGCATCGAAAAAAAATTTTTGTTGGTTAGCTAAGGATTTAAATATAAAAAAAAACAATTTATTTTAATTGTAAATTTTTAATTATTTTTTTTAATTTCAATCAAGCATCAAAAGTAACTTATTACTTTCACAACAAATTTTATTGATAATTTTTTTTTAACTTGAATTTCATGAATTATGTATTGTTCTTGTCTAGATTAAAAAATAACTTTTTATTTCCATAAACAATCTTAAAACTAATAAACTTTTTAATAATTCATAAAATTATGAGTTTTTCGCAATTAGAAACAAACTCCTTAAAATTTTTAATTACTCACTTTTAAATGATATTTAATTTAAAAAACATAAATGAGATAAAAAAATTACAAACATAAAAATTAAAAGCAAAACTTGTTTTTCAACTAAATCTAGGGTGAAATATTAAAAAAAAAAAATAAGTAAAAGAAAAGGAACAATAACTAAATAAAATTAATTTTCATAGTATGTTTGGTTAGGTTAAGTTAGGTAGAACAACCAGCGGTTAAGCGATTTAATACAGCTAACTTGTGTCTACTAATTCAGTCCCCTTGTGTTACCTGCAGAGAAAATGGAAATAAAAGAGAAGCTGAACGCTGGAGAAGGATTAACAGAATTAACACGACCTATGCTTTATATTTCATTTAACTTTCGAACGAATTTACTTAACCTCTGCCTTATACCTAATCTTCATATATCATCTACACATTAATTTGGTGCTCTAAGGGTGACCTAAAAATAACTTCTTGAGCTTAAACCCCTATATACGTCTTTTAAAAACCTAATCTCGAAATGAGCATGTGTTTTAATAGAGTAATACGTTTTATTTTTGGACTACGGCTACATGGTCATGTTTCGCAATTCACCAGAAGAATAAGGTTAGGTAGAATAGGCAGCCGTTAAAGGAAAGGATACAGCTCACTTGGGTTCGCTCAATTCGGCCCCTTTGTGTTACCTAGAGAGGCTGATAGAAATTTTGGAGTTAAAAGGAAAGAAGAAATTTAGAGAAGGATAAGAAAGAAGGAAAAGAAGCATGAAGCAGAATTACAAGGGTCTCTAGTGGGAATCGTACCTACCCCCCAGACTGGTTAACTCGACCGCTTACCACTGATCTAATGGGACACCCATTATTTAAAATTAAGATTTTTAAGATTTCATGATTGCTGCTTTGTAATCGCAATTAATCACCATCATCTTTGTCGGCCTTTTTCACTATTGAAAAGTTTGACCACAAATACCTTTTTCTTAGTATATTTTTGTTTTGTTTATTTACTCTTCGTACTTAAATCTTGTGCTTCTTAATATAAAAATTAAAAAATAGAATATATTTTTATTTGAAATAGTAAATAAGGGCGAATAAATATTTGAATGTAAACAAGATTGTAACTTCAAATCGGTACTAGTGTATTAAAAAGTAAAATTTTCATGATGTTTCTATACAAACCTCATTCTAATCCTATGACTGAAGTACATATATCTAGAATTTATTATTAAAATATGTATAAAAATGTTAAAAATATCAAAGTTTTGAAAAAGCACTTTTTGTTCACTTAGTTAACTTCTATATGGGACAATACTCTTTAATTTTATATTTCTGGACTCATAATTTCAAAAAATGCAAAAAAACCAAAAAAAGTACCTTCCGACCACTTAGTTGACACTATATTTCATCAATAGTACGTTATTTTATATTTCTAGACTCATAATTAAAAAAAAAAAACGCAAAAAGTATCAAAAATATGAAAAAGTACTCTTAGTCCACTTGCTAGACTTTCTACCTCAATCTGGGCCAATAGTTTTTAATTTCATTTTCTATACCTTTAAAATTGAAAAATGTCTAAAAAGTAATTTTTTTCCACAAAATGTCTTTTGACCTTAATCTTGTCCAATATTCTTTAAGTTCGTCCAGACTGATAATCTTAAAAAATTATTAACAGTACCCAAAATGTAAAAAAATATTTTGTGACCACATAATTCGATCTGGGCCTATAATCCTTAATTTCATATTTTTATACCCTTCACATAGTGATAGGGTATATATCACTTTGTCATTCCGTTTGTAATTTCTTTATTATTCATTTGCGACCCCATAAAGTATATATATTCTGGATCCTTATAGATAGGGAAGTCGATTTAACGATGTCCGTCTGTCCGTCTGTCCGTCTGTCCGTCTGTCCGTCTGTTGAAATCAAGTTTCCGGAGTCAAATAAAAAGATACAGACCAGTTAATGGTGTCAAACTATCACAAATATCCTGGAGACAATCGCTATTTAAAATCAATAAAATCGGTTCACTATTGACCGAGATATAAGCGAAAACCCAGAGTAACCCATTTTTTTAAGGACAAAATCCGTGCATATATCCCTATATATCTCAGTAAGTATAGTCACTCTTGCCACAAAACTTGGCACGGATACTCCTAAAGAAGGGACCTTAATAATGGAAAAATTTTTTTCAGATAGGACCAGGGGAAGGGGTATTTTTTCTACAATTGCACAAATTTGGTGAAATATTTTATGCGCTATATCTCGTAAACTATAACAGATATCGAAATGAAATGTTCTACAAAAAGTAATTGCACGCTAAGGGCTACGCTTTAAAGAAAAAATTTTTTGGGTGGGGGCAAAAAAAGGGGTAGCTCCCATACAAACCGACAATTATTTTCAAATATTCGATACGCTATATCTCGGAAACTATAACAGATATCGAAATGAAATGTTCTACAAAAAGTAATTGCACGCTAAGGGCTACGCTTTAAAGAAAAAATTTTTTGGGTGGGGGCAAAAAAAGGGGTAGCTCCCATACAAACCGACAATTATTTTCAAATATTCGATACGCTATATCTCGGAAACTATAACAGATATCGAAATGAAATGTTCTACAAAAAGTAATTGCACGCTAAGGGCTACGCCTTAGAGAAAACATTTTTTGGGTGGGGGCAAAAAAAGGGGTAGCTCCCATACAAACCGACAATTATTTTCAAATATTCGATACGCTATATCTCGGAAACTATAACAGATATCGAAATGAAATGTTCTACAAAAAGTAATTGCACGCTAAGGGCTACGCTTTAAAGAAAAAAATTTTCGAGTGGGGGCAAAAAAAGGGGTAGCTCCCATACAAATCGACAATTATTTTCAAATATTCGATACGCTATATCTCGGAAACTATAACAGATATCGAAATGAAATGTTCTACAAAAAGTAATTGCACGCTAAGGGCTACGCTTTAAAGAAAACAATTTTCGAGTGGGGGCAAAAAAAGGGGTAGCTCCCATACAAATCGACAATTATTTTCAAATATTCGATACGCTATATCTCGGAAACTATAACAGATATCGAAATGAAATGTTCTAAAAAAAGTAATTGCACGCTAAGGGCTACGCTTTAGAGAAAAAATTTTTTGGGTGGGGGCAAAAAAAGGGGTAGCTCCCATACAAATCGACAATTATTATCAAATATTCGATACGCTATATCTCGGAAACTATAACAGATATCGAAATGAAATGTTCTACAAAAAGTAATTGCACGCTAAGGGCTACGCTTTAAAGAAAAAATTTTTTGGGTGGGGGCAAAAAAAGGGGTAGCTCCCATACAAACCGACAATTATTTTCAAATATTCGATACGCTATATCTCGGAAACTATAACAGATATCGAAATGAAATGTTCTACAAAAAGTAATTGCACGCTAAGGGCTACGCCTTAGAGAAAAAATTTTTTGGGTGGGGGCAAAAAAAGGGGTAGCTCCCATACAAATCGACAATTATTTTCAAATATTCGATACGCTATATCTCGGAAACTATAACAGATATCGAAATGAAATGTTCTACAAAAAGTAATTGCACGCTAAGGGCTACGCTTTAAAGAAAAAATTTTTTGGGTGGGGGCAAAAAAAGGGGTAGCTCCCATACAAACCGACAATTATTTTCAAATATTCGATACGCTATATCTCGGAAACTATAACAGATATCGAAATGAAATGTTCTACAAAAAGTAATTGCACGCTAAGGGCTACGCCTTAGAGAAAAAATTTTTTGGGTGGGGGCAAAAAAAGGGGTAGCTCCCATACAAACCGACAATTATTTTCAAATATTCGATACGCTATATCTCGGAAACTATAACAGATATCGAAATGAAATGTTCTACAAAAAGTAATTGCACGCTAAAAGCTACGCCTTAGAGAAAAAATTTTTTGGGTGGGGGCAAAAAAGGGGTAGCTCCCATACAAATCGACAATTATTTTCAAATATTCGATACGCTATATCTCGGAAACTATAACAGATATCGAAATGAAATGTTCTAAAAAAAGTAATTGCACGCTAAGGGCTACGCCTTAGAGAAAAAATTTTTTGGGTGGGGGCAAAAAAAGGGGTAGCTCCCATACAAATCGACAATTATTATCAAATATTCGATACGCTATATCTCGGAAACTATAACAGATATCGAAATATAATGTTCTACAAAAAGTAATTGCACGCTAAGGGCTACGCTTTAAAGAAAAAAATTTTCGAGTGGGGGTAAAAAAAGGGGTAGCTCCCATACATATTAACAATTTTTGTTAAATTTTCGATATGCTATATCTCAGAAACTATAACATATATCGAAATCAAATGTTCTACAAAAAGTAATTGGACATTAAGGGCTACGCTCTGAAGAAAAAGATTTTCGGATGGGGGGTGAAGAAGGGGTAGCTCCCATACAAATTAACAATTTTTAAACAATTTTCGATACGCTACTTCTGGAAAACTATTACAGCTATCGACTTCGAATATTCTACAAAAAGTAATAATCAAATATTTCATACATTTTGGTGAAAAACTTGGTGAAGAGCAGGGGGACTAGAACATCTAATAAGTTTTATTAACCTTTAAATATGAATAATGTCGAAAACTTTAAAAACTCTCGACCTCAAATCTTCTTCATCTATTTCTATTATTCATACGAACGTTAAAATTTTGTTATTTTTTCTATGGGCTTTAAAACTCGCACAAGGTTTTATATTATGTTATTTGCAGTACAAAATTACTCGGCTGGGTATATTTAAAGACCAATGTGAAGGGTATATAAGATTCGGCACAGCCGAATATAGCGCTCTTACTTGTTTTAGATTCAAAAGGTACAAAAAATGCAAAAAAGTAAATTTTTTCGATAAAAGTAGCGAAACACTTTAAAAATTACCGTTACAAGCTTCAATTGGATTTGTAGCTATCGATCACGATTTGAATAATTTTTTTTCTCTATTGCTTTAAAAACTAAAAAAAATACCTTCAAGTGAACCAATAAAAAATATTTACCCCTTTTTCCTTTTTATTATTAAAGTAAAAAAAAAAACACCAAAAAACGTATTAATATTTTTAAAACCTGTCAAACGGAATTTAAATTATGTTGTAACCTTTATATGGGTTAAAAGTAACAAAATGGACCAAAGAAACAACATATAATTTTTATCCATTCTTTTTCTCTTAGGGATCGAAATTTCCAAAAAGTAACAGGCACAGGTCAGGCTATTTTAAAAGTAAAATACGATACCTTTTAAGTTTTGTTTCTATCTTGTATATATTAGAAGATAATAAATTACGGGGTTTTTTCTTTTTAAATAATTTTACCCTATATGGGTCTAAATTCTGCGAAACCACTTTTAAATGACCCAATAAGCACAAATTTTTTGTGAATTCCAATGTTGAAATTCCGGTTTGAATCCAAGCTTGAATTACATTTAAAATCCATCCTCTTTCCAGTCTGTTTGAAGTTTGTTAAAAAACAACAACAAATTTGTTTGAAGCATACGTTATTTATGGCACAGAGTTGATGGAAAATCATTGGCGGCGGTGAAGATGATGATTTTATAATTAAATTTTCAGGTACTGTTTTGTTCGACTGTAATTCAATGGTTAATTTTGCTGGATTCGCTATTGAATTCAACTGTGTTTCAACTGTAATTCAACACTGGAAATTGGAAATTGTGACTTGATTTCAAATGTAATTCCACTTGAATTTCAGCCAAAATGCTTATTGGGGAAAGGTATACTACGACGGAAAGGTGTACTACTTTTTTTGTATATAATTTTTGATTAAATGAAAGAAAATGGATCTTATATTGATAAGTGTTTTAACAAATGTCGGCAAATATGTATGAAATACAATATCAAATAAATGTCCGCCTCGTGAGCCTCGCAAATGCAACCCCTTTTAGCGCATATTTTTCATTATATTCTCACACATTACACACAGTATTTCATTAATTTCATCACGAATATTTTGTTTGAGTTGCTCCAGCGTTTCTGGCTTGCTTGCATAAACCTTGCTTTTCAGATATCCCCACAAAATCAAGTCCGGAGCAGTCAAATCAGGCGACCGTGGAGGCCAATCAACATCTTGAAATAATTTGTTGTAGAAAGAGGTCTCGCAGTAATTTATTGTAATCCTGGCTGTATGCGATGTTGCACCGTCTTGTTGATACCACATGTTAACCAAGCATAAAGCATAAAGTTGCGGCATTAAAAAGTTTTCAATCATATCACGGTATCACTCTCCATTGAGTTACCGTTACGCCGTTTTCAGTTTTAAAAAAGTAAGGT
Organism: Melanophora roralis; assembly: GCA_963583895.1. NCBI lineage: Eukaryota > Metazoa > Arthropoda > Insecta > Diptera > Rhinophoridae > Melanophora > Melanophora roralis. The sequence goes on along the minus strand of OY757189.1, from coordinate 45,586,091 downwards.
CCAATGCTTCCTCCGGATCAAATTGCACATCAGAGTGTTTCTTTTGATGAATGTTTATTCACATATCCATTCAAATGTGCCACGTCATTCATTATGATTTTTTCATGAAAATTGGGGTTGTCATGTTTTAACGATTAAAACACGTTGGCTTACCGAATATTTTTCCATAATAAATTTGCCACGTTCTTTACTTTACGACTGCCAAATATGAACTGCCAAGATTAATATTTACCAAAATGGCGGCAAAACAAAGTAGTATACTTTGCCGGCGGGCACCCTGTAAAAGAGGTACCTGCAGAAATATTTGAAGCCTCTAGCCTTATGCGCTTGGGCTGTACACAACCAAATCAGTTAGTCAGTCATTAACGCTATTCCTCTATATATATTATCAATGATTTGCAAAGAAATTTTAATTTTATTAGACACATTACAAGACTCAGCCATAGCTTGAACATGAGACCTTTTATATATTTAGGATTCGGCACAACCTGGTATAACACTTTTGTTTTTAAAGTTACTTGGTTTAAACAAACTTTATACGCTACTGGCTAATAAATTACATTTGATTATTACAAAATGCATTTTTTATTACATTTAAAGAAATTCTTTGTAATAAAAATATTTTCTATTTTTAAAATGTTTATTTTGATTTATGACTTTAGTATGTCTTATCGCATTTAATTCGATTAAATATCATTATACATACTTTATACATCAAAAACGTGTTAGACGTTATTTTCCTGCCATATAATTTGACATTACTGTATGCAACAATAAAAGTTATAAAAATGATAAAGTTAAATAAGTGGGTTGCATGGCTTAATGACTACTGCAGCAGCTACCATTTTTTGTCGTTCTAGTGTTGTCGAAAGTGTTTTCTTTGGAGTGTTAAATATCATTAGTTGTTGTGGGGGTAGAGAAAAAGTTATTTTTGTTTTATTTTCGTAAAAAAAAATATATTTGAAAATATTATCTTGAATATTATTGGGGTTATCTATCTACCTATAGGAAAGTAGTTTCATACAAACATTACAAAAGAAATTAAAAAAATTTTAAGTTTTTTTTAATTACATGTGACTATAAAAAGGTAAAAAATTATTTGTTCAAAATAAAACATTTTCTTTATTCCAATAATAAAAAGTAATACTTTTGAAAGATTTATGACATTTAGAAAACAAATGAAAGTCTTTTTCTTTTGATGTTTTCTGTTTAACATCTAGTTTTTATCAAACAGTTTTTAAAGTGAATTCCTTTTTAAAACCTGTCATTCTTAGCAATCAAGTTTTAATCTATATTTCTGTATTGAATGTAATTATTATTTATTTAAAATTTTAAGAAACTAAACCCGTAATCGAGAGTGTTAAATATTATTTAAATTATGTTAAAAAGTCAAATGTGTTTTTTCTTACCTAAAGTTATTATTTAATCGCATGACTTTTAGGACACCGTATTAAAAGGAAATGTAGGTTGGTTAATGGTTGGCCTTTTTATTTACACTTTACAGCTTTTAGTGGCATGATGTACAAATACTTGTTATAATTTTTTTTGTCTATATTTAAATTATTGTTTGAGGATTCAATTCAGACATACGTTTTTTTATTTATTTATTTATTTATGTATTTGTGTTGACGTATGTGAGCCTTTAAGTATACAATAATATTTACAACAATAATATTTACATAGACCTCAAATATATATTTAAGTTGCCACAATTACATATCAATTTACAACATAAATGTATGTTTTGTGTTATACATACATAAAGGGTTTTCCAATAAGAGTATTATGATTTAAAAAAAAAAAACAACACTTATTGTTAAACAAATTCAAAAGTTTTTTTTTTATTTAATGTGAAGTACAATCGATACAATTAAGTTCTAAATAAAAAGTCATCCAAATAGCATCCCCGACTTCTTCTACAGTAACGAATTCGATGAACTCTATTTTTGAGCACTTTTTCCACTAAATAAAGCCGTATGTCATGAATGGCACTTTCGATATTGAATTGTAAAGCTTAAAGAGAGTCTGGTTTATTTTGAAAGACCAATGACTTTAAATAACCCCACAAGAAATAGTCAAATGGTGTTAAATCACAACTATTTGGAGGTCATTTAATATTACAATTTCTTGAAATAATCGAGTCTTCAAACTTTTCTCCCAATAATTCAGTTGTTGCATTTGCTGTGTGGCACGTATCTTCGTCTTGTTGGAACCAAATGTTGTCAAGATCAATTTCTTTCAATTCCGGCCATAAAAAATTGGTTATCATCTCAAAATCCGCCAGGCTGTGGTTTGAGACAGTTCCAATTGCTGAGCACGTCTTGGAATTGACAAATTGCGGTCTTCAGCAACACTTGCCTAAACAAATTTGTAAACTGCTTAATTTTTTTTTATTATTAGTATGATGTTCTCTAACTTCATCTTATTTGCTGCTGTTTTTTCGAGTTTTACCATTTATCATTAAATATTTATAAAATTTCAATTGCCAATGGCAACTGTTGTCATTCCTTTATTGTGTCGACGAGAGGATGCCGATGTCATCCATCTATTCGTTGTTGACTGTTTACTTTGCAGCGTTTCTGTTGGTTGCTGTTACAGTCAACGTAGCTGTCTTAACTATTTTAAAACTAAAATTTTTTAAAGAAAATTTTTAAACCAAATAAGTATTTGAAGTCTAATTTAAATAAAATTTTTTTTGATATTTCCCTTAAATGTTAAAGTTGTAACCTTGAAAGAGTTAAAGTGAAGGAAATTTAAAGCTGGTATTTGGAAACAATAAAAAGGATAATAGACAGTGCTAGATGAAATCAGCTGACTTTTTTTTAAAGAAAATTCGACAGATTGTTTTAAAAATGCAGAATTTATTCTTATTTCGGAAGTATATATGTTTTTGGGTCTAAGCAACTAATAGATGTTTCTAAGGTTGTTTGGGACGCTGGACTCGAAACTAATTTTAATTTTAAATTTGTTTTAGTTTTCGAGATGTAGCGTGGTCTTTGAAATCAAGGAATTTTCACGACATATATAAATACCTTTAAGTAATTCCTGCATTGCCTTTAGATCTTTTACAACTTATTAAGCTATACATACATTGGCGGAAAAAAGTTAAAGTTTTGTTTATTTTTTAATTTTTTATTCAAAAATTTTAAATTTTGCAACAAAAATGTTTCTTTTCGACAAAACTGTCTCAATTTCTTTTAAAATATATATTACTTAAGTTTAAACACAATGTAGGAATAACTTTAAGGTTATTTTAATGCAGAATTTCGAATTTTTGTACTAAGTCAAATAGAACAAATAGTTCTAAGTATCTCATATATGTGATGACAGTTTCTTGTTTTCGAAAATATCACTATATCCCAAAACCAGAACCAATATAATAAAACGGAGTTTAAATTTAATTTTAGCGTCCCAAATAACTCAAGAAACAACTGGCCCTTCTAAGTTACATACAAAAATACAAATGGAACCAAAGCTACTGCTTGGAAAGAAAAATTTTAAAAATTAGTAGGTAACAGACTAAAGTCTGTTGGAAATCGAAACCACAACCTCAGCCCAAAAATTAAAAATAAAAAAAAGTGATATACGAAAAAGAAATGAAAGAAATATACTTGAGCTTAATTTTTTGTTTTTTTTTAATCTGAACTTTTATTAAAAATATTTTCTGCAGAAGTTCTGAATATTCTAATTATTTCGTGTATTTATTTTTGAAAATTTTAATATATAAAAAAGATATTAATAAGTAATATTGAAGAAAAAAATAAATAAAAAACTAAATTATAACATAAAAGGAATAAAAAATAATACAAATAATGTAAGAAAATAAAATAAAATATGTAAATAATATTAATAAAAACAAATTTTTAATGAAAATAAAAAATATAATTATAAAAAAATAATAAATAAAAGTATAAATATTAAAAAAATATAGATATTAAAAAAAAATAAAAATAAATAAAAATATAAAAAAATAACAATAAAAAACAAACAATAGAAATGCAAATTAAAATAAAAAATAAACAAAACGACAAAAAAAAAAAATAAATAATAAAACGCATATGAATTTGCCGAAAACGTATTGACTTGACCATATATGGCAAATTCCATCGATAGATCTACATAGATCTAAAATTTACAAAGAAATTATGTTCTTCAAGAGTATAACAATGTAATTATAATTATTTTAATTAATTTAACTCTTTTTTTTAATAAACCGCATAAAGCTGCACTTATTTAGGTGCCAGTCAGAAGTAAATTAAATTTTTTGTCGCGTTTTCGTCCCCATATCTGTCTTCTGTATATTAGAAACTACATTTTTACAAAATATGTAAATATTTTTCACTTTGTACATTGCTATAAAGTTGCTTTAAAATTAAAATCTAGAATACAAACTTTTAAGATTTCTTACATATTTGTTTTTACCCCTTAAGACGTGCGAATCTCGCGTACCCGCCATAGTACCCGCCTTAGTACAAAGTAAAAAATTTTAATAATTTTGTTATAAAAAAACTATTGTCTTTTTTTTAACTAGGGAAAAAGAATTATTAAAACTATTTTATTAAAATAAGTCGCTTTTAAAAAATATATTTTTTTATAAATATACCTTGAGAGTAAGTACAAAGAAACTGTTTTAAATTTAAGAACATCTTTTGTATCTTTCAAGCCAATTATAAAGCTTTAAAAAAATATCAGATTTATGTATGAATTTAAGGCTCTAGAATGATTGTTTTATAAAGTACTTTTTTACTGTTTTTTTAAGTATACACACTTTGCTTATATCCTTTTATCTCTTTGTTTTATTTCAATTGCAACTTGTGCTCTCTTTGTTAAATAAACTTGTACATAAATTTGTGTCACTGTGCAGTTGGATGTTCATATCGTCGTGTGAATTTATGTTTGCTGCATGGAAAATTAAAAAAATTTGGAAATTGATTATTGCTAATGTGATTTGTAATCTATTTTTCAGTATTTTGATTATATCAAGCTCCAAACTTTTTTCATATCCACAATTTTACAGTTTTTTGAATACTGTTTTGCTTAACTACTAACTTTTTGCGACTTTCATTTAAGGAACGTGAATTAACATAAAACTTCAATAAAATACGATATACGGCGTACAGTTATAATAAAAACCAAAATATTTTTATAAAACAATTTTTATTGTTTTGTCTTATTTAAATGGAGGAAAATAATTTTGTGTTTAAAATGATCAAATGCGGTACAAACACCTTTTTCTTTTTTCTTTTGGTTATATCTCAATATTTTTTAACATATTTAGGGGATTCACAAGGTGTTCTATTTGTCCTATTATCATATTGTCATAAAATTTCCACAATGGTTTAAAAATACTTGCCAACTATATGACGCTCGGCGCAGGTGTATATGGAGTTGTTGTGACAATTTAATAAGCATATTAAACGACGTAGTATTTTTTAAGAACTATTTTTGTATTAAAGACAAAAAAACCATTGTGAAATTTTATAACAATATGACAATAGGACATAATAGGACACCTTGTGAATCCCCTAATTGTTTTAAAATTGATTACAGCTAAATGTTTTATTAGAAACCAAAAAATTAAAGAAAACATTTTATGTCGTTTTTATCCAAATCACTTTACAATGTAGTGCGCCAAAAAAGAACTCACACGACGATATGTATATAATTATGTATGTAAGTATGCAATATACAGGGTTGCAATAGTGTTGTATATTCGTATTATTATCTATCCTTTAAATTGAGGTCGTCTCAATTGTCTGTTGTACATTTTATTATTGCATTTGAATGTATGTAAACATACATAAATATATTTATGTAGTTCATTTTTTGCAAAAAAGATTTTCATTACATTTTGCAAAAGTTTGTGCATTAATTTTTTTTTTTTTATTCTAAAACCTACACATTGTTTATATTTCTTTATCGCTTACGTTTTTCGTTTTATTGTAATATTGTCAAATGTTTATACAGTTTGCAGTTGTTTATTTGTATGTAAAAGTGTCTGTCTTCACAGATTTTAATACAGATATAAGTAATATTTTTGTAATAATATTTATGTGTTGTATAGTGTAGATAAGTGCCTTTTCTAGTATAGAGTGCACAGTAAGTGCAATTTTTTGAGTTCAATGTTCTGTGAAGATTTCACTCGATTATTTGTGATTCCAGCAATAAAACGAGGATTTTTTGTAGTTTATTTTTTTTTTTTTTTTTTAATAGTAACCAGCACTCAGGGGATGGCCCCTACATATGCATTGCATTGTGTTGGTATCAGGAAAATAGGTTATGGGAAGGAGGATAAAGGGAGTAGTGTTTGTGGACATTTGATTTAAATTTCTCGATATTTACTGTGGCAGGAAAGACATCAGTAGGCAGTTCATTCCACATACGAACTGTGCGGCCGAAGAAGGAATTCTCCCTGTAATGAGTGGTGCGATTCACTGGCCAGTCGACTACGTATGGGTGTGCTCTTCTAGAAAAACGTGTATCACGCAAAAAGTTTCGGGTCTCGGGAACAAGTTTTCTGATTTCCTCAGAGCACATTCTATTATAGTATCGATAGAACAGTGAAACACACCCCACATCACGACGGTGTTCCAGTGAGTCAAGACGGTTAGATACCACAACGTCGCCGATGAGTATCTTCGCTCGTTCTTGTACGCGGTTAAGTAGCCCCAAAATAGACCTTGGGGCACCAGCCCATACATGAGAGTTGTATTCCATTTTCGGTCGGATGTAGGTGGTATAAATATTGAGAAAATCAGATGGTGTAAAGTAATTCCTACACCGTTTAAGAAAACCAAGACATTTCGATGCTTCTTTCGACACAAGAAAAATGTGTTCCGTCCAGCGGACATCGCACTGGATTCTCATGCCCAGAACATCAAGAGTCTCTGTCCTCTCAATAATTATATCATCCATTAATACAGACGAGGCAGCATCGTCCATTGTGCGTTTATGTGTCAGAAGACAACATTGGGTCTTACGGGCATTAAAATCGACCCTATTCGCACGGCCCCGTCTGCAAAAGAGTAAATAGGATTTGAAGTTTGACATAGAAGGTCATTCAGAAAGATAAGAAATAAAGTAGGAGAGAGGACGGAGCCTTGCGGTACCCCTGAATTGATTCTGAACTCGTTGGAAGAGATCCCATCTATAACAACACGAATAGTGCGATCTCTGAGAAAACTCGATATAAATCGAGAAAATTTTTCACCAACACCAAAAGCAATTAGTTTAGATAGAAGCGCACAGTGCCAGACCCTATCAAACGCCCTAGATATGTCCAGAGCCACCACTTTACTTTCGCCAAAATGATGAATTGAGGTACACCATTTTTCTGTCAGAAAGGCCAGTATGTCCCCCGTAGACCGTCCTCTACGAAAGCCATACTGGCGGTCGCTTAATAAACCGTTCATCTCCAGATAGTTAACCAGGCGGTAGTTAACCATACTCTCCATAACCTTGGAGATCGCTGAACAAATTGCTATTGGTCGGTAATTTTCAGGGTTTTCAGCCTTTCCCTTTTTGGGGATCGGCGTAACATTAGCTGCTTTCCAGCACGTCGGGAATACTCCGGCATGGTAAATACGGCTGAAAAGGTTAGCTAATGGACGCGATAGCGTCGAAGAACATTCTTTTAAAACCTGTGCTGGTATACCATCCGGCCCAGGGGACTTACTAGTGTTGAGATCCAAAAGAACCCTTTTAACTGCGCGAGCTCGAAAGAATATGTCTGACATAGTCCCAGACAATCTCTCAAGCTCGGGCAGTGGTTGGTTGCTTTCCGGCAAATATGAATTTGCTGCAAATATTTCAGCCAAAAGGTTAGCCTTTTCAACCGGGTCGGTGACTAATATGTCATTTTTTAACAGAGCAGGGATTGAAGAACCAGCGTTGTTCCTTACTCTCTTAACAAATGACCAAAAGTTCCTGCTGCCTTTGGGGGCATCAAGAACCCTAGCACGCAGACGCTGTTCGAACAAAGCCCTTTCGCGCCTGAGTACTTTGGCACACGAAGATCTCGCCTGTTTGCGTAGCGAATCAGTATCGGCGTTCGTGTTTGCACGCCATATACTAAATGCTTCCTCTCTGGACCTAACTGCAGCTTTGCAAGTCTGGTTAAACCACGACTTCTGCCGAGGTTTACTGGAGATCGTTTTTACCGGAATAAAGGATTTCATTCCCAGTAAAATAATACTTTCAACCATTTTCGCCATGGCATTGACATTATTGTCCAAGAAACATAGTTTTCAGTTAAACTGCCGAAAGAAATCGTTGAGCTCTGCCCAACGAGCCTTTTCGTATATAAAAATCGAACGCTTCGGGGCTGCCGTCGAAGCGCCGTGAAGCCCGGAGAACGAAAAGGAGGCGGAAACGGTACAATGTTCCGAGTTTCCGAGAGGTGCAAGAACATCTACTTCGTACTTTTCAGGGTGCGAAGTAAGAAAAAGGTCGAGGGTATTATTCTGGTGCCCTTCAACACACGAAATGTGCGTTGGTTCGTTCACTAGTTGCGCAAGGTGATTGTGCGCGGCGAATAACTCAACATAGCGGCCCTCTGGAGTCGTAAGGCCGGAATGGCGAATCCAAGAAGAATTGTGAACATTAAAATCACCAGCAACAACAATTTCACTGTTCGGACAATCCCCAAGGATTTTGGTCACGGAGTCAGAAAGGGAGTCGAAGCCACCCATAGTGATATCCCTTCCAGCGTTTGGACTTCTATAAAGAAATCCGAAGTGCAGAGTGTGCCACCTGATCTTGAATTTAACCCAAATACAGCTAAATTCTGCATCAAACATGTCAAATGGTTGCTGACATTGGTACACAACGTCTGTTCTAATATATACCGCAATGCCCCGATGGAGGGAAAAGAGTGTTAAAAGGTGGTACCCAGGTACCTGGAAATCCTGAGGGTCAGCATTTTCAGATACCTGAGTCTCACAAAGTGCAAGAACATCCGGCCGATGGAGACTCACGTGAGCATACACTGAGAAGAAATTCGTTCTCAGCCCACGTATATTGCAAAAATCAATTTGTTTAATAAAGAAATGTTTTGAAATTATTATGGTTTTTCAATGGGATTTTTTAACGTAAAGTTAAATTTTGTTAACAAATTAGTTTGTTGAACTTTATATTTCATCTTTTTAATTGAGAAGGCTAATAAAACTTTAACTTTAAACTTAAATAACCCTAAAAAAACATGTAGATGTTTAATATTTTTCACAAATCTCTTTATAATGAGTATAAATTTTATCTTAACATTTTTAAAGTTAACTTTTTAAACATTCGATCTCTTTTCTTTAGATATTTTAATGACTCTATAAACAATTAAGAGCGCTATATTTGGCTGTGCCGAATCTTATATACCCTTCACATTGGTCCTTCTGTTTTCGAACCACAAATATTATAACAAAACTATTTTGTGTCGGGTTTTAAGTCGATAGCTATCCTTAGTTTTAATAAATAGAAAATTTACAAAACTTGAACGATTGTTTTGCCGATGCCGATGGATAGATATTTTGTTTAAAAAATTTAACAACAATTTTTTATTTAAAAGGGGCTTCCACTTCCCCTGCCCCTGTCCAATTATTTTTTTCCCAACATAGACTCAATGTTGTACAATTACTTTTTGTATATAGTTTAAAGTCGATGGCTGTTATATTTCCGAGGCAAACCGTATCAAAAATTTCCCAAAAATTGTTTATTGGTATGGGGGCTACCGCTCCTCCCGCTCCTATTGTACTAATATTTTTCCAAAGTGTACCCGTTGTTTACAATTACTTTTTCTAGGACATTTGAAGTCGACAACTTCCATAGTTTCCAAAATATTTCGTATTAAAATTTAATAAAAATCGTTTATTTGTATGGGGCTACGGCTTCCTCTGCTCCGATCCAACCAATTTTTTTTTCAAAGTGTGGGCGTTGTTGTACAATTGCTTTTTGTTGGACATTTGAATTCGATAACTGCAACAGTTTTAGAGATACATATTTCGTATCAAAAAATTTCTAAAAATTTTTCCTTTTGTGGAGACTACCATTCCCCCTTTACCCTATCAAACTATTTTTTTTTCCAAAATTTACATATCACTTGAGTTTCTATTATGGGCTGATAAGGACTTGGATAATGGACAAAGTGGGCCAAACCTAGAGGGACAGGGCTGATTGCAGGATCTCTAGACTTTTATAACCCAGGCTGGACAGGAGAGACACTAACCTGCTGCTCAAAGAGAGCAGGGGGTGCTGAGATGCATTATCGGGACTCTTACGGAGTACTGCTATGTGAGATTTATGATGAACAAATGGGACGGGAACTTTCATGATTTCTGCAGGGTATGCGGGGATCAGGAGGAGATCGAGATGGTCTGCCACTGCCCTGGGCTGCAGATCCACCGACAGAGGTGGATGGGAGGGCGATCCTTAGATGGAGTTGGTGGGGTGCCTTGCTGTGGGCTGGGGAGCATCATAGGTTTCATCAAGGGGGTTGGGTGGCTGAGCAGATAGGTGATTCAGCGTCTATGACTTCTGACTTTCTTGCACATCTTGCGGACGGCACTCTTGCTCTATTTTCCTTTTACCTATGGAATGCTTGTCTTTACTTTTATTTTTTTCTGCTTTACTTTCCTGAAGGGATTCACAATAGGCCTGAGGGCCTCCAAATGAGGTGGCGAGTTGGACCCGCCATTACCCTTTGTAGCCTAACCTTGGAACAACTTTGTAGCAGGTTTAAAGTCGATAGCAGTTATAGGTTCTCAGACTAAGCTCATGAAAAATTTCACTAAATTTGGGCATTTGTAAGGCGGATACCACTTCCCCTGCTCCTATCAAAAAATGTTTTCCCTAATTTAGGTCCTTATCTTTAAAGTACCCAGGCCAAGTGTTGTGCCAACAGTGGCTGTATTTACTCAGTTATGCACGGATTTGGTTTTAAAAAAATTGGTTATTTTGGGTTTTCGCTTATATCCCGGTCAATAGTGAACCAATTTTGCTGATTTTTTTATAGCGATTGTCTTAAGGATATTTCTGATTGTTTAATACCAAAACGTTTTTTTTGCGACTTTATTTGGGTCCGGAAACTTGATTTCAACAGACACACGGACGGACATGACTATGTCGACTTTCTTATCTATAAGGATCTATAATATATATACTTTATGGGGTCGCAAGTGAATATTGTAGAAATTATAAACGAAATGACAAACTGATATCTACTCTTATCACTAGAAGGATATAAAAATTTAGTTTTTTTATTAAATTTCTAACTAAAATTAAATTTTCTATGTTTTTGCTTCTTGATTGACAGCTTCTAGATTATTTACTTACTATCATTTGACAAACACTTTAACTGCTATAGTTGTCTCTAGCCTTAAGCATCGTTCTATTGTGCCAAAGTCATTTCAATTAATTTTAGTCCTGTTGATGCTTAATCTTCTTTTTTATTGCCTGAAAATCAAGGGAATGACTTCTTTAGCTTATAAATACAAAGTTTGTAAAATGTTTTCTTAAACGTAATGCAAACGAAGATCAAATGTAAAAAAATGTAGCTGCTATTACAAGTTTAATATTCCGAAAAAAAATACTAACTTTATATAATTCTGGCTTTTACAAATTATTTATGCTTTAATTATTGATATGAATTCTAAGAATTCATTCCGACAACAGTTTTCTAATAGTTTGCAAACATACAAACATACTTTTAATATTGACTTTCCATTAGTTCTTGTTTGCGTTAAAATGTCTGTCATTTTCCATTCACATTGATTAAAGGATTTTATTTTTTAAAGCCAATTGTTTCCCTAATCCCTTAATTCATTTCCTCTACTACTTGCTTAAACAAAAGATGAGATTTAACTTTAACTTTTAGAATTTTTAACTGTCATTGTTGTTAAAAAAATACGGTTTAAAAAAACTTTAAAAAATTAACCCTTTTAAATGCAACAGAAAAGCGTAATAAAGTACTTCTCTTAATTTCTTTCACTCCTCATATTTTTTATTATATATGCTGGTCAGTAATATGTTTTATTAAAAATTTATAAAAGAAGAAAAAAAAAGCTTTTATTCAAATGAAAAAGTTACAAACTGTTTTAACTCAATTGCTGCCACATCTATACCATAGCAGTACTCTCCAGCCCTAATAAATGTGGGAACACTCTATATGTAGTAGCAAAAAATTAACCTTTTTCTTTGTGAATTTTTTATAGGTTGGAAGGATATAAAAGCTAAGGGACAAAATTGTTTTTGTATGTAAAAAGAAAATAAAAGAAAATATAAAAAAACACTTTCTAGTTGGTCAAGAGCAAAAGGACATTAGTCCTTTGTATTTGTGCAAAGTAGGGATAAAATGTTTAATAAGTTCTCAAAAGGCGCACAGCCGAGAAAACTTGTTAGTGCCTTAGAAGTTTGGGCTTTAAATAAACCTTTAAGTATATAACTTTGGTTGATTACCAGTTTGCCGCACGGCACAAAAACCTGTTTTCGAGAAAAATTACAAATTATTGGTTGAATTTTTCCATAAAAAATTCAAGCTAGAAAAAACATAAAAAAAAAATATATTTGTTTAGAATAAAACTTTAAGTTATTACTTTTTAAACAACATGGTAAAAGGAATTAGGATTTAACATAAGAAAGACAAAAAGTGTTTGTGTCGCATTTGATAATTTTTAGCACTAATATATTCTTGTTTCTTTAAAGTGCGGCTTAAAACTGCATTTGTTTCTTATTATGGTTTTTTAAATTTGTGTGTTGATTCACAGTGTTTCAATGTAAATAAGTGTATATATCATGAATAATCAAGCAAAACCTTTTTAAGCACGCTATGAAATGATAGATATAAAGATAGGTTGTAGCTTGATATCTTTCAAAATATTAGATACCGAAAGATACATTATTGATTAAAAAAAAACATCTACAATCTACATAATTATCAACAACTCCTCACTTAATTTTTTTAATGTGTCGTACGGCAAACAAGTAATTAAACGACAAGAATTATGTTAAGCAGACTATCTGGAAAAAAATAGTTTTTGGTTCCTCTCTTTGATTATAAACTGTCAGCTGATGTTGTGCTTTTCTAAAAGGTTGTGGAGCTTGATTTTACGATATTTGTTGAACAGTTTTAAAAAGTTGGTAGCATAATTATAGGCCTGTAAGAACTCACCTTTTAATCCTTTTTAGCCTTAGCAATCATCGTTATCAAGGAAACCCTTGATATTTGCGGAAAGTATTCAATCCGTAATATAGCGTTAAAAAGGTATAGAATTGTTCTCATTGCTATTCAAGGCAGCTCTTGAAGCTTTTAGTTACTTAATTTATCAAATCCAGGAACTTTTTTTAACATCTAAATTATCAATGGACCCTATTACATCTCGAAATCATCGAAATTTCACTCATTTAGCGTCATGTTTTGGAAGTGAACACGTTAACTGAATGCGTTGGAAAAAGATCAGCTTTTTTTGTCATGTCTTGCCTAAAATCCTCTTAGATTACGCAGTGGCGGTTTCGCGATAAAGGGTCTTCTAAGATCCCTGGCTAATCGCCCTAATGAATGATTTGTCTGAGGAGCCAACGTTTGACCTTCCAAGTATTCCTTAAGTGATATAAATTTTTAAGTTGGTTTGTACATTCTTTTAGCTTAGATTAGGGTTAAGAGAAAAAAATCTTGTCACGGAGACTTTGAAGACGGCAAGCTGGTTTGGAACGGGTCAAATTTTTAAATATTTTTCATGCGCTGCATTTCTTAAACTTTTGCGGATCTCGACCGACTTTGAACCTTTTACAAAACAAATCTGGAATTAGGAAACAAATTTGTTGGATAAAAGCAAATTGAGTGATAACCCTTTTACAAACGGAAAAATTTTTGGAAATTTTTGATACTATATACCTCTCAAAATGCTGCCCTCTTTACAAAAGGATCAAATTGATAAAATTTTTAATGAGCTATACCTCGGAAACTAATGCATTTATCGACTTGAAACCTGCTACAAAGTAATTCTAGTATAAGGCGTACGTTTTGAAAAAAAAAATTTTGGGAAGGAGCAAGGGGAATGGACAAAATTGTTTTAAATTTTTTGGGTAATAACAGCCCCCATACAAAGGGACAATTTTATATAAATTTTAATGCGCTGTATCTTTGAAACTATCACAGCTATGGACTTAAAAACTGCTATAATTTTTTTCTAGTACATATAACTTTTAGGTTAAAAAAAATCTGTTAAATAGGAATGGTATGTCAAAAACAGCAACATCCATAATGATCTAAAAGTTCCACTAGTTAAATGCGAAATCCTGAAATATGTGGACAAGTATTTAAATAAGCTGGAAACACATCCAAACCCGCTCGCTCGAAGTATCTTGCAACATAGTGGACACTCCCGTCTAAAAAGGAGGGATACTATTGCGCTTAGATGAAGATAACTATTTATATTATGAGAACGTAAATTTTAGTTTGGCACTGGCTGGACTAATATTATTTCCTTAGTCTTAAGATTTGAAAACTTATTGTTAGTTCGCTAAAGCGAAGATTCAATAATTAAAAATATGCAAAAAAAAAAAAAAAAAAAAAATAGGAACAAGGTGAACAGTAGCTCCCATATAAACGGGCCAATTTAATGAAATTTTTCATAACATAAAGTGCCAACTCAAAACTTTATTTTAGCCGCACCTCCTCTACGGTCATGTGAATTTCAATTAACTGTGACGGGTGTGACCATACTACTCGAATTTTTTATTTTAACTCAAACATTTGAAATCTGTAACTTAAAAAAATTTCCAAGAATGGTATGTTTTTTTAACATCTAATTGTAGGTGGACAATAAAAGGACATAATTTTGGCACTTTATGACCACTAGAAGGCTGTGACGGGTGTGACCTTACGAATTTTAGTTTTAAAGAATTTTGACTTTAAAATCGAATTGTTTAAAATATTCTTGAAAACGGGCGTAATTATTGTAATTAGCTTGTGGATTCAAGTTATTTTGAATGTTATTTAAAACTTTCTATTTCTACAAAAAAAAGTTTTTCTTAAAGAAAAACTTTAAAAAAATATTTTAAATTTTTTAATAAAACAGCAGATAAGAAGTCATTTCATCATTTTAAACTCAATCAAATTTATAAAAAAAAAAATACATATGTTCCAATATATTTATGTTGACAATTCATTTATTCTTTTTAGATCTTTTTACAAAGTTAGAAAACTATTTTGTCCGTTTTGAGCCAAGTTACGCGAATTAACATACTTAAATCGAAAATTTTTCCTTTAAAAAAATACATTATTTTATTGAACAAAATGCCCTTCTAAAGAGCTTAAACAATATTGTGGTTTAGCAAAAATCTTGCCAACATTTTGAAACAAAGTTTTCCTACCTTCATACTTTTATTTATGTAATGGAAAAATTTTCACCTCTTTTCCTTTTTGTTGCATGCTAGTGTCGCTGTTGTTGTTGTTGTTGTAAGTAAAAATGTAAATTCTTTTTCCAAATTGTCAGGTATTGTGCTTTTTAATGCATCTCGATTGTTTTCCTCGGAATTTGTTACTGCTCTTGTACAAAAACATAGTTTTGTTGGTATTCGGTTATTTGGTTTCTGGTAATCTATGCCAATTGTGATTTTATGGTCAATTGCTGCAGTAATACTTGAAATGAAACTGCCAAATGATATTTTGATATTTCCATTGTAATATTTTTTTATGCTCTTTTAAATTTTGTTGTTGTTGCTTTTGGTGAAAAAAGGTGTTGCTGTAGGTGTTCGTATGTGTAAACAAGATATAGAATGTAATAATAATTGTATCTAGTCCAAATAAATGACAAACTCTTAAATGGAAAATAGTCTGTGAGATTCAGAAGTAGAGATTGTAGGGACAAAAATGCTGCAATGCTTGAACTTCAACTTATGTTTTTTATTATATTTAAAATCTATGTATGTGCACACGTAAGTACATACATATGCATGTATATGACATCATTCTTGTTCTTAAGTTAAATTTCAAATTAAACATTTGAAGCAATTTAAACATAACCAGTGATATGAATTGGTGATGAGCAACATAAAGATAAACATAAAATAGTAAAAGGATTTCAGTCATATCGTCATCCTGACAACTTCATGTTTATTTTATTTTAAATTAGTTCTTGCAAGCTATGCTAACTTAGTCCTTTAATACGATGGGTAGTTTTCTCTTCTCGCAAGCTTTCAAGTTGGATCGTGAATGACCCCATCTGATCTGACACACCACTCGGCACATGTAGTGCTCTAAGTGTCCATGCTTAGACTAAAGCTTGAAGTATTGGATGCAACCTGTGACTCCTGTGTGTGAAGCTCCTCTGAGCAAGACGTTTAAAAGGCACCTAAGACCTAACTTAGGTCACCTAAAATATAACAGCTCAAAAATCTATGTCTTGTGAGAGCTAAGATAGGACATTCGCAGAAAAGGTGAAAACCCGTTCCTCCATTCCACTGTTCCACAACAGTAGCCGTTAGAAGGGAGTTTTAGTCTGCTTGTATTTTTACCAACTATCAAGTGATCCGTTAAGACTGGCAGCAACCTCGATACATCCTTCAGATTAGGTCTTATCAGTTTAATCGTACGTTTACCGCCAAATAAAGGCCAAATCATCCTGAATGCTTCTGCGATAGGGTAATTAAGTCCTTGATAAGCATCTTAAACCTCTTAGAATAAAATTTTATAAAATTATAACTACCAATCGAAATATTAGACTTTAAATCGTATCGAGAAATCGCATCTAATATTCTTTTAAAAAAGTTAATATATAATAAAGAGTTTCTTCTATGCAAACGGCGTTTATTGTCGTTAGTAGTTTCCTTAATTGTTTAAATAAATAAATTGCACGGTACTGTAAATTAAAAGAATATATTACTAAACTTCCTTTTGTTTTTGTCATCTCACAAACAAGTAAGTAGACATACGGACAGACAAAAACAAAAAATCTCAAAAGCCAAAAGAGGGTTGTTGAGCTTTTTTTTAACCAACATTGGCGAAAATAACAATAAAAATAACAGAAGAGAAAGTGTAAGGAAAGCAATAAACAAGAAAAAAAAGACTTTTTTTATATTTTTTATGAGAGTTGCCAAAGGCTTGCACGGGTGTCTGTCCATGCTTTAACTTTCAAAAAAAAGGGCAGATAGGAACCTACTTAAAGAACTATTGACAGGAAAAAGGATACTTGTTTGCATTTTTTGAGGTCGATGTAAAAATAATTCAATAAAATTCGAAACAAGTAAAAAGATAAATTTGTACATAGAAGTAAATTTATTTATGTTCACAAACAGAATTAAATGAATGTTTTTAATGAAATAAATCTATTAAGTAGCAAATAACACGCTACTTTGCAACCGCAGTTTTTAATAATAATTAAACCAAAACCATATATGCGAATTAGTGCTATTAGCTTTACAAATAAAAAATTTTAAAACCGTGAAAAAATAACTTTTCATTCATTATAATTTCGTTTTTCTAGAACTAAAAGCTAAAAAAGCACAAAAGTACCAAACATATAAAAAAGTACTTTTCATTCACTTAAGTGACTTTAAGCCTCAACCTGGGTTAATTTTTCTTAATGTCATATATCTTAACTTATATCAAAATACCTATTGACCGCTAAGTGGACAGTAATTGGGGAAATAGTTCCTAATTTTATACTTTCAGACTTACTATCCGAAAAAATGCAAAAAGGTACCTAAAAATTTAAAAAGGTAAACAAAAACTGTAAAAAGTACTGCATACACCGTTTAAACTTCAATTGTATTCTGCAGCTGTCCAACACAATACTGAATGTATTTCTATCTCTATTTTTCGCTATTACCTGTTTACATTTTCCGTTTCGGATCAAATCTAGAATAATATATGGAAATTGTTGTAAAACGAAAATGTTTTGTTTTCGGTATCCCTTAAGGTACCTTTACACGGTAATACATATATTACGATATGTCAAAAAATGTTGTGGGATAATACAAAATCTCATCATGTAAAAGCATAATGTATTGGGTAGGAGAGAATACGGATGCAAAATTTGACAAGTGTTCGGTAAATGTTTATTTTCTAAACCATTTTAGAAACTTGTGTACTCTCATCACATCAGGGCGGTTACTATGTAATTCGATTCGATAGTTAAATGTTACGGATACGGATTTTTCCTACCAGCTAACTCGAATTCGTAAATACATTTGCTACTTTTGGGTTGCCGTATCCGATTATCGGATACTCGTACTCTACTTTCGGATGTGCATCACTATGTAATTCGAAAGAAGATGTCAAAAACACTCGAAAGTTGGCATTTGTACTCGTTTGATATTGAGCTAACGGATGAAACATACAAAAAAAATTAAATAAATCAAGATATCGACACAAAACGCTAAAAATGTAAGAATTTGTTAAATTTATGTATTTTAATAGATAAAAATTAATACAAGTCTTATTCAATAGGGAAAATTCAATGAAAAATATTAATACCAAGCAGAGGCAGTTTGAAATTATGCTCGATTTTATGACAGAGCATCCGCAGTTGGCTAAGGGCTATGTTAAAGCTCCGGACGCCAAACAAGCCACCAACAATTTATGGACGCGATTGGCAGAAGATCTGAATGCAGCCGGTCCACCAATGCGGGAAGTGGTCGGTTGGAAAAAAGTAGGTAAAATAAATTTTGTCCATAAATGAAAGTAAATTTTTTTTATTAGGTTTGGGCAGATCATAAGTCCCATCTTAAGGCCAAATTGCGGAAGAACCGTATTAATTTGTCGGGCACGGGCGGTGGCCCGGTAAAAATGTGTTCATTTACCGCACTCGAAGAAGGCGTAATTGAGCTACTTGAAATAAGGGATTCGGTTGATGGTATAAGGGCCCAGAAATTTGGTGCAAAAAACAGAGCCCCCCCAACCAGCGATGAAAATAATACGGCCACAAGCAGTAACGACGTCGAGCAAGATGTTGCACTTAGGAATACGGATGAATTGGTGTCTGCTCCTTCCCCACCGCGTTGTTCGTCAGCTGTCCGCACGCCCATTACGCGACGATCACCGTTCAATCACGCTGTGCCAAGAAAGCAGACATTGCTGGAAAAGCAAGTGTATGGTCACTGTTGGAAGAGGTCAACAGTAATTTAAAATCTTTAGTTAGATACAAAAGAAGGCAAGTGGATATAGAAGAAAAAAATTATAATCTTGCCAAAAAAAAAATTCGAACACGAAATGAAGTTGAGCATAGAAAATCAAAAACTTAAAATTTCTAAGCTTAATTTAAAGAGAGAGATGCAAGAAATTGAAAAAAATCGAAATTTTTAAGTTATAAGTATGTTGTTTTATTATTTAAGTTTTTTTTCTTTCCTTAAACCACTATAAATGAATTAGTAAAAACTTCAGTGGAAATAAATTAATTAATATTTTATAAATTGTTTTTTATTTGATCTCTTAAAGCTTGGGCTAAAGCTAAAAACTGATTTCTGTCTTCAAAATCTGAAGCAGTTGTTGAGGCCAATTCCATTTCTTCTTCATAATTCACTATTTCTGGAGGTAGTTCGACATTATGCTCTAAGCATATATTGTGTAATGCACAGCATACATTAAATATTTGTACGACCTTTTCCGGTGCATAATGTAGTTCTCGTGCTGCGAGCAAGCAACGAAACCTTCCCTTTAATACACCAAAAACGCGTTCAATGGGGCATTCCACCGTCACGTGTTGGACAAATTCAACTATTTTTTAGCACTTATTTTACATACAACTTCTAATTGGTAATTCAGAATTCAATTTTTTTTCTTTTATTAATTAAACTGCGTGGTAGTCTTCAATCTTACATCGAACTTGTTTTTAATAATTCAGAAAATATTAAAGAAAAAATTAAACAAACTTCGTCACGTGTGGGACAGCCTGAGTCAACCAACATTTAAAATTGTAGTGTTTAAATCCAAATTTCAGCGAATCAGTTGCACATAGAGAAAAGATGTCTAAGAAAGAAATTACAACTAACAACCACGCTTTCTTATGATGGTAATAAATTTTTAATAAAAAAAATATTTATAGGTAAAAATTAACTTTTTTATTTCGTCACGTAAGGGACAAATGGCGTCACGTAAGGGACACAGTTGAAATTATTTTTATAAAATACACAAAAATCAAAAGTTAATTGCAGTTTTGTCTACAGATAAGCTATAACTTTGCAGTCCACAATATTTTGATTGGCCTTGATGAAATAAAAGTTTGAAATTCCTCTAATGGCATGGTGATTCAGATTAAATTTTTTCTCAGATTTTTGAGGATAGCACATAAATTACCTGGGTTTTTGAAACTAATTAAGAAGCCAAATAAGCAAAAAATTTAGCTGACTAAATGACAAAATGTTTGCTTTGGCTTATCATTTTCTCTCATACCAATCTCCTTATATTTTTGCCGATTCCATCTATTATACCCTTTCCATTAGTTGTAGCAAAATATTTGCAAAAATTGCTTTGCGTACTTTGCGCTCAGCATTGATATTAATTTTACCATATAGCGGTTTTTCAATTCTGATTTCGAGCCATTGCTCCAAACTATTTCCACTAAAGGTAAATCTTAATTTTTCGTATTTACTAAATCGAAAAGCTTATTTAAAAAATAAAAAAATTCATTTTTGTCTTTAAAATTCGCATCCGAGCACATAAGGTGGAGTAAGTGCGGGTAACGTTGTATAGACTGGTATTGTGGTATTGTAAGTTTTTTCTTAAGCTAATAATATAAAAATAACAAAAACAGGCTAAATATATTGCTGCTCTCAGAAAATTAATAAAGCAATACTTTAATTAATATTTGCAAGTAATTTTGGGAGTCAGTTGCAGGAAATAGTTTTGGTGTGTGATCGACTTTTTTTGCTGGTGGAAAAACACAAATTTTTTCCTTAAACGGCGTGTCCGCTATGTTGCAAGATGTTTCGAGCTAGCGGATTGGGATGATTTTCCAGCTTATTAAAGTACTTGTCCACATAGTTAAGGATATCGCATTTTACTTGTGGAACTTCTAGTTCCTTGGATGTTGCTGCTCTTAACATACCAAGGAGCACCAGTTATTATTCTTAGAATTTGGTTTTGACGGCGTTGAATCTTTTCTATGTTAAAAGCGGAAGCAGTGCCCCATAGTTGTATCCCGTAGCACCAAATTGGTTTCAAAATTGAGTTGCAGAGCAGAAGTTTACAATCAAGACGTAACACAGAGTTTCTACCAATTAGCCAATGGATTTGGGCCGTTTTAAGTTTTAATTGTGACAACTTTTCATCTATGTGGAGCTTCCATGTGAGGCGGCGATCTAAGTGAATGCCAAGATATTTTGTTTCAATACGTTGATGCACCGTATGGTTGTTAATAAAAATTGGGGGACACGTTTTCTTGCGTAAAGTAACGTAGGTGCATTTTTGTTCGTTTATTTTAATACCCCATAATTTTGCCCATTTTTCTACTTGGGATACGTGATGCTGCAGTTGTTTCGAGGCCTCTTTAGGGTCTTTATGAATACTGAGAAAGGCGGTATCATCAGCAAAAGTCGATATATGAGTAAAATCGTCACGAAATTAAAAGTGTGGCAATCTAAAAAACATATAGGTATACGACATTACCCGCACTTACTCTATGCTTGAAAATTTACTTTGTAAAAAGTTGAAGCTTAAACAACAGGACACTCGTTCGCGACCATAGTGCGCTTTGAACTTCATTCTGGTATTCACAAGCGAAAGGCATTGCAAAATCAATTTGAAGGATACGTACACCTTCATTAAATTGGTCTTTTTGAAATTCATCTACTTGGATTTTTTTTTTTTTAAATTAACATGTTTCATCACAATATGAACTGAATTCAGTTTGTCTTTCAGTTCAACTTAACTTGTTTAATGGGTTGTCAAACGTGATTTATTATCTGAATTTTTCTCCTTCTTTCCATATGCAGACTTATGCTTAAGTCTGTGGACAGTAATAGTTTTTTATTATCAGAAAAAAGTCACATTAATTTTTCCAGCACTTAAAATCTAAATAAAGATCACATAAATTTTTCAGCAACCAGTCGTTACAGTAGTTTTGTTTGTCTTCATGTATTATAAATTTGCACTGATCTGAAGGAGTGTTTTTTATGGGAAGCACATCTTAAGGTCTAAGACTACAAAGTTTTTAAAATTTTATTTCTATATTAGGATTAAATTCCGTAAAAATGCAGAAATCTTCCCGTAGATACATAGTTAAATAATTCTTCCAACGCCTTTCTTTAATTCCATTTCCCCAAACCACAACCAAAGCATTTGCGCCTGGACAGGTTTATACTATATCTGGATGGTAATAAAAGGCTTTCACATCCTCGTATTACGAGTTGACATTCGACATGTCCAAGCTTGAACTTTCGGCTGGAGCAATATTAAATTTAGGCGCTTATTTGGTTGTTATCGCTCTTTTTTTGCTTGGCGATTGAGGAAGGGCTTTTAAAGCCTTTTGAATAGCTTTTGATAAAGTTTGTTTGGACTTTTAAGAAGGTTTTGGTACTTACAGAAGAACTGTCAATATTTTGACATCGATTTCTTTATTAGGCCCTTTGCAGGCTTTTATATTTTTCCTTAACTTGCAAAGTTTTTAAATCGATTTCTGAAATACTTTCTCTTTTTCGCTTATAAAGCTCACGTATTCTTCTCTATCAGCTAGGGCTAAAGGTTGGATCATCTTTCTTACGCTATCCGCGAAGTTTCCGGATATGTTCAGTACTGGTGGAAGGTTGTATTTTAGTTATATTTGGATAAGCCACAAATGTAGTGCAGTAAATTACAAATATAGTTTGTAGATGGCAGAAAGATTGAAAGATTTCAGATATGTTAATTCTTGGCGTCACGTGTGGGACACTTTTTATCACGAAAGAAAAAGTATTTGCTAAGTGTTTAAGTGCAAATTTTTTTGTCAGCTTTTAGACCACCAAAAGTTAGCTGTAAACAACAAAAATCAATTTGTTTAGTTGACTTGCCTTACAGTTATTAATAAAAAAAGGAAAACGGCGTCACGTGTGGGACATAGAAATTTAGCTTTGCATTGTAATTATTTTCTCGGGAACAAAGCACTTTACAGCAACAAATATTATACGGTTTAATACCGCTCACCACGCCCTTGAACGCAGAAAAGAATATTAGTTCTTATGTGAAAAACAATATTAGCAGCGACCTCTCAAAAAATGGTGTACAATGAAAAAGAAAAGCTAGATTCTTTATACTCTCAAACAAATAACGGTATTTATGAAAATAGTGATCTACTCGTCACGATGAATGTCAATTTTTTGAGATGAGAAATTAATCTCTCTATGTAGATGCAAAAATATAAAAAAAGTCAATGTTTGTAATATTGTTCAGATTTCCGTTTTTTCATGGAATGCTCCCAATGATTGCTCTTGCCTTACAAAATCGTTTGTGAATCTGCTCTCCGCAGAATGCTCATTGGCGCTTCTATACGGTGTAAGTATCCATGGTTCCAATGGGTACCCAGACTCTCCTACGGATAAAAAATTAAAATGAAGAATTAAATAATAAAATAATTGAATTACCTATTATCCACGATGACTTGTCGCCATTACTATATGCATCCTTTAGAAATTGACGCTCGTCCGACAGCCTCCACACGTGAGAGTCGTGTGATGCTCCTCCATAACATCCATTCACTGCTCTTATGCGCATTGTATGATCACATATCTAAAATATCAAAGAAAGTTCTCGTAAAAGGTGTGATGACTGAAAGATTTTCCCTCAATAAAACAGCTTATAATACCACATATTTTACACACGGTGTAAGCATTAATGGCATTATTATATTTAGGGGATGGTATCATGTTGGAAATACTTACGACCATTGCATTTATACTGTGTTTGAGTTTCCGGTTGAAAAACAAGTGCTCGTTTTTAGATGGTCGAACTATTTGAATGTGAGTGCCATCAACAGCTCCTATTATCCCTGGAATTCCAGACGTAGCATAAAAGAAATTTTTGGCAGCTCGTTTTTCGTCTTCACTCATGACGAAATTTATGTGCTTGGGACACAACACATTCTCTATAGCATTACACACTTCTTTGATGCAGTTTGACACAGTTTGTTGTGCCAAGCCAGCAAACCTGTCTTGACCGATTTGATGCTGGTACCCACCTTGTCCAAGGAACTTAAGTGTAGCACCTAATTTAATTGATGGTGTTACAGCAGTCGATCTCAGTGATGTTGGCAGCTGCTCACTAATGCTCTCCAACACGTATTTAAAAGCTTCTTTGTTTAGCCGGAAATTTCGCACAAACCTACAAATAAAAATACACATTTAGTTTAATACAACATATTTAATAAAATGTTACTTACATTACATCCGTCAACTGCATAAAATCTACACCATCGCGTAGAATTTTACGTTCCAATCGCTCGTCTTCGTTTTCCATCCAAAGCGCAACCGAATCCATTTTTATACCAAACAAATATTTCTTGTATATACATAAATAAAAAATTATTTTCATTGTTTTGACATTTTGCGTAATAAGTGCTGCCAATGTTGAGAAATACATTCGAAAGTAGTGCCAAAATTGTTTAAATTAGTGGCAGCACTTTTCGTCCGATCCGAAAGTGTTACATGGTAAGATTTTAAATTCGGATCGAAAACAACTTTCGAGCTGTTCATACTTTCGAATCGAATTACGTAGTAACCGCCCAGAAGTGTGAAAGATTGGCAGCACTTACAGCATCTAATGAAGGTGGCTACACTTAATGAAACAATACACAAACAATCAAAATAAAAGCAGATTTTTTTCATGTTGTTTTTGTTAATATTGTTGAACCTTAACCATATGGCGTTACCCCAAAAGGAAAGTGGCAAGAAACAACCGATTTTGATTTTACCAACCTCATCCGTGTAAACATGAAAAATAGTTAGAACAGATTTTTATTCTCTTTTTTTAAACACGGAGAGAATTTCATAATATTTTGATTCTACAAAATCTAATTACTTTGTATTACCGTGTAAAGGTACCTTTAGTGATAACCAATGGTTATCCAAATGTATAAGAAGGAAAAAATTAAAACAGATAATAGCGAAAAATGGTTTGATGGTTTTTGAAGTAGCTCTTGAATGTTTTTGGGTTGTTTGTTGAATTTATTGAAGTTATTGAATAAAGGCAGAAAATATTCATGAGGTTTTTCAAGAATTTGGTTGAAGTCTACTGAGGATTTGGTGTAAGAACCAATGAAATGAATATAGACAAACTTAATCAACAACAAATCCTATAAATAATCTAAGAAAATTGGGATCAAATCCTGAATTTGGAAATTGTTAAAATTTAGTATAATTAAAAGTTGTTGTAATTTTCGCCTTTACTAAGAAACCGTTTAGTACAAATATAAAAGTGTTGTTTTGCTCTTAATTTAAACAATGCATTTTAAGAATTTTGAGGAAAATAAAATCAAACTTAAACTTAGTTCGCACTTAGCAAATACTTGGCCAAAAACCTTTTAAATATATTCATCTCCAAAAGAAAAAAAAAATAATTAATTAAAAAAAATGTGGAAGTTTACTAATTGTTAATAAATAAAAATAATTGTGAATTCAATTAAAATTTTAATTAAATTAAAGAATTTCACTGTTTATACATATGTATATGAAATTCTATTTCTGTTATGTTAAAGTTTGAACATGAGTTGTGTTCACCTTCACGTTTGAAAAAATTGGAAAAATATAACTTTGTGTAGATTATTTTTATACAACGCTTTCAGTGATAGCCTTCAAGATCTTAAATTAAATAAATATTTAATTGGGACAGTTATTAGGATCATAACTCCATTATTTATGTGTTAGTTAAAAATTAAAGTACTTTTTATTTCTGCGCATAGGCGAACAAACGTAATTTTCAATTAAACATTTTGTAATAATAATTAAAAAATTAATTGATTTTCAAATAGAATTTGTATTTCATTCAATCACTATTTGTTTTTATAAAAAATTTAGTAATAACAAATGGAAATTTTATTTAACATATTTAAAAAAATTTGTGTGAAATATAAATTTAATTTATATTTAAAATTTTTATTAAATCTTTTTAAGCTTTTGTTATTTATATGTTTTGTTTTATTTTTATTTTATTGTTTATTTATTTTAGTTATTTATTATTTTTCAATTAAAAACACAAATAAACTTTGGTATAGGTATTATAAGTCTCAGATACGATCTCAACATGAAACCTTTTGACTGCCAGGGTAACAGCCCACCAAGTAGACCAACGGGTTATTCAGTTTTTCATAGTTTTAACTGTAAGTTGTAAACAATAAAATATTTCATTTGAACAAATGAATTTTACAAGAAAATAATACAAAAATTCATAGTTAGACTGTTAATGGAACATGATATCATTAAAGAAAAGGATAAATATACAACAAAGGTTTGTAGCTGGCCTGGGTTTCTTGAATTAATTGAAAAGTTACGTTAAAAATTTTCCTGTTGTGAACAAAGCTTAGGTATCTTCTTTAAGAATATGTATTTTGTTGAATCTTCTTTTGAGCAAAAAATAATTTTTGCACATTTGGCAATATATGTTTATTGTTTGGAAAGTGCCTATAGCGAAGTGTTGTCTTCATCCTGTTTATTAAAAGTTTATTTTTAAAGGTTTTTAGCACAACTGTTTCAACCCTCTATCCATGCTAAAATATATTATTTGCATGGTTGCATATCGTTCTTGCTATATGTTCCTATGCCAGTTACTTTTTTATATATTTCATATATACATATAGGTATGTTTGTATGTACATGTACTCCTGAACATATAAATTTAGCTAAAGAAATAGGTTTGAGCATGTCTGGGGTGTTAATGTAAATATGTTGCATAAAATTTATGAATGAACTACAGGGAAATACAAGATTTTTGTAAATTTATGCTACAGATTATAAGAGTGTATGTGTATTGTAATTGTGTTTGTGATTTAAAAAGAAACCCCTGCAAAGGCACATTGAAGGTAGAAACAGCAGCAAAAAAATTTCTTTGGATAAAATTTTCAAGTAAAATAAAAGATTTTGATGCTTGTTAAAGAATCATGTGCAATAAAATTTGCAATTTGTGTGTGTGTGTGTGTGTGTAAGTATATGTACGTTTTTGTGTATGTTTTGATCTATATGAATGTTTATGCTTTAAATTCCAGAGCAAAATTTGTAAATTTTGTATGTTGTTTTATTTGCCTTGTTAATGGAATTTTCTGTACGTTGCAAAATTTTATTAAAATCCCTGTTATTGGCCTTAAACGAAAAAGAAATAACTTTTAGATTTAATAGTCATTAGGTAATGCTATTTTTACCAGACGATTGTCAGTTTTTTCATAAGTGTTTCAAATATTTATAATCAAATGTTTCATTTTATAATTAAATATTTAAACAGACATGAAATTTACTTAAAATTAGTGCTGTCATAATTTCTTTCAGATTAACAGAAAATTAAATCAAGAGTTTTACGTATAGCAATAAATTTAATAATAATAAAATTATGTTATATACCGATACATACATTTGCACGTGCATTCGCGAACGAGATATACTGCTCTAAATCAAAAACAGTCACAACTCAAAAATCCTCATAATCATTTCTTTTTCCAAATAAAATCTTTAAGGAATACAAAAATTTGATTTGCATTTTAACTTGACTTAATTTTAACACGATTTTTAAACTAAACCATGTTTCAAAATGCCGAAAGAAGATTTTCATTAAAGAAAATCATTTTGAATTTTGACTGTTATATGTATGTGAATGTATGTATGTATGTAGTTGGAAAAAATAAATTTAAAAATATATGAATAAGGCTGGCATAAGCTTGTCTTTGTGCATTTTATTCTTAAAGAAATTTATGAAATATATTTGTTTACTAATACTTTACTAGTATTTAACCCGCTACTTCGTAAACAAGGTTGACAATACATATTTACAAAAATAAAAAATTAACTAAAGCATTTATTATGTAAAATTTGCACGTTTTTAAATCAAACTTGGACCAGAATCTACAGTTTTCTATTTAAATGACTCATTTCATATTTTTAAAACCAAAATCTCAAAAATTACAAAAAAGTACCAAAAATATGAATAAGTACTTTTTGACCACCAAATTGGCTTTTGACCTCAATCTCGGTCGAAAGCTCTTAATTTCAAGACTCATTATCACAAAAAGTGACAAAAAGTACCAACAATGTAAAAAACTTCTTTTTTGTCTACTCTTCTTCCTTCCGATCTAAATTTAACCTTTATTTTACATATCTAGTACCAAAATTAAAAAAAGTTTTTTATTTACTTTGCTAAATTTCGACTTTAATCTGAGTCAAAAAAAGAAGGCAAAAGTAATAAAAATGTGAAAAAAGTACTTTGTTCGATGTTTGGTACTTTTTGCCATTTTTTAAGTTTATGACTCTAGAAATATAAAATTATAGGCTTTAACCGTGATTATAGTTATTTGATTTATTGAAAAGGTGGAATGTATGTATGACCTTTTTGTAAAAGCCCTAATACATTGGTATTAAACTCTTGCAAAGTTATATCTTTAACAACCAGTTTGTGTGTTTTTCAGCTTTTAGTGTGTATTGATAAGTAGCTTTGTGTTTTTGTTATAACCCAGCAAAAACTGCTGCTTCGCCGTAGGTAGGTTTGTAAGGGAATATCAAGACAGCCAAGCTTACAAACCTGCTTACGTATGGCATGATATTTGTTCGCGATGTCCCACTTAGTTGCATTTCATGTTAAGTGCTTATTTCGGCGCTATAAATATCCAGTTAATTCATGTAGTTTTGGTACTTCTTTAGTTGTTTAAATTTATTGCGTCATCGAAATAAATGTTTTGTCGTGTTATTATGTTCGTTACTTGACGAAAAACGAATGTTTTTTTTACTCACTGCCTTACAGTAGTGCTTCCTAGTATGCACTTGAGTAAGCGAGTGTGTATAACAGTAAAAATTTTACATTTACTGCCATACACTATTGCATTTATTAAGTGAATAGATAAGTGCTTGATGCGAAGCGCATTAGTATACTAGAAAAAATATTTACTGCTTACAAAATCTCGATTATTTTTTGCTGGGAAGTTGTTATTGGTGTGTTCTCTAACTAAATATGGTGTGGTTTGGTAAAATGAGAGCAAGAGCAACAAATTTGTTTTTCTATGTTTCGTTGAAACAGTTACATACATATAATGATGTTTAACCATAAATACTTTTGGTGTGTTTTCTTATTCTGGCTACATGAGCCAGTTTTTCTATTTTTTAAATTTTCTTTAAATAAATTAAACAAATTTAGCTAAAAAAAATTAAAACTGCATCGTTACTATTTATATTAAAGTCAAATTTAAAATTAAAATTTAAATTATTAAAAAATACAAAATAAATATATATTATTTTATCTTAATTTTTGAGCTTGAGATAAAAAAATACTTTTTTTAAATTTATTTTATTCATTTTTAAACACTATAGCTACAATAAACTTTAAAAATCAAATTTTGTTTCATTCACAACCTTTTATATAAACTATCTTGTGTATTTGTTGTATCAACAGTAATAAGAAAATATTTATGATACCATTGTTATTCAGCACAAAAAAAAACAAATACATTCCACACTCAATGCAAAACCACAAACAACAATATTTGTTTATAAGAGTAGAGTAAGTGCGCAAAAGCAAAACCATACCATATCATTTACACTTATTCACACACTTACACCAAAAAGAACTGGTATGTACATGGATGTACAAAGTATATCTGCTTTTGAAATACGTTTTGTTATATTTGTGCACGTGTATAATTGGTATCTACTTCCCTTTTTTGGCGAAATATTTCACAATATTCTTCCTATTTGCTTGGAAAGCTTACTATTGCATTTGTCAAAGATTCGACCAAAAAAGTGTTACCAATGTCAAAACTATTTTTAAACGTTTTTTGAATTCAGAAAAATTTAAAAATTTTCAAAGATTTTTTTCACATACAAAAGAAGCAGTTGGCTTGTTAAAAAGCAAGAAATGTGGTTTCTGGGAGTTGAACTTATATGGGACCCATAGTTAATTATGAATTACAGGAATCTTTAATATTTTGATGCAATAAGGTAAAAATATATAAATATTGGAGGGTTCTATTGTCAAAAACTTTGATTCTAGGGGAATATTTGTATGGGGGTTATGCCAAATATGAACTAATTATTACCACAAGCAATAGACTTTGTGCTTGTGCTGATCTTTGCAAAATTTAATTAAAAAAAATGTTACATGTTTCTTTTTACAATAGGTGATTCTTAGTCGATCGGTATACTTTATGGTGGGCCTTAGACTAGACGTTGCAAACATCTACATAAACGCATAATACCCCTATCACATATGTAATGTTGGTGCTAATATGTATACCTTTTAGTGATCACAATGTTTTTTGAAAAAATATTTTACTAATGCTAAGTACTGTAGGTTAGTACCAACCAAATAAAACAACAACCAAGTGCCTAGTTAAAACAGCATAAATACAATTTTGTTAGCTTTGCAAAACTAATGTTTTTATTTCGTTTTGCAAAATTACTGCTCATTTATAAACATGTCACGTAAATTGAGTGTTGGCGTTTCTGTTCTTTACTATTCTTAATTTACATGCAAAAGTAATAGTTTTGCTATTCTTTAGTTTACCAATAAATGGTTATAGTTGTTGTTGTTGCTCTAAAGGACTTAACTAATATACGTATAACTGGAATACATAAATATTTTAATGTCATACACTAAATGGAAGCTTAGTTTAAAGATATTTATTGCAAATAGGGTTTTTCGGATTGAACTGTCTTTCAATAAATGGAGGTTTTGTTGAAACATATTTTGTTTCTAGGGGTTTCCAAACTCATATCCGTAAAAAAAATTTCTCAGGGCCTTATTGTTTTGAAGTTGTTAAAAGGATATATTTTGAAACAGGATTTTTTCGCACACATAAGCTGTTTTTTCTAACACCAATGCACTTTAAGATATTTTTTTTTTAACTTTTTAAGATTAAAGATAAGAAATACCAAAACAATTTCTTTCTGTAGAAGTTACAGTTTCAATTGTTTTTAGTTTCATGCCAAGTTAGTTGTCGGCACAATAATCAGAAAAACTCTTAAAGTTTTAAAGATGTTTGTTTAGTTTTGTTGGATTTCATGTTTTTCTAGTACTTTTCTTTCTTCTTTTTTCCTTTTTACAGTATTTGTTTTCATTTGCTTCGTTTCATTCCTTGCAGTTTCATTCTTTACAATTTCGTCTATTCGGCGCTTTAATTTTTTTTTTGCTTTTTAAAGTTTTGTTGTTTGTTCTTTTTGTTTTGATTTTTCTGCCTTATCCTCCTCGTTGTATTAAGTGTTAAGAAAAAATTTACATAAAAACAGAAGCTTTAACAAACATCCTTTTTGTGTCTTTAATTTTTTTTTTTTTGAAAACTGTAATTAAGGGTTCAACAATTAATTTTAGAAAAGTTATTTAAAAAACGAGTTTGAAATTTTAGCCAGATGTAGTGCTTGTAGAAAAATCCGAAGTCAAGGATTTTATATATAAAATCGTTGATTATCCTAAAAGAAATTTGCACAATTTGTTGTTTTAATTCAGTGCAGCAGGGAGAATAGAACCAAGCCTAACATTATGAAAAACCACCTGTTACCTGGAAACACCTCTATGATGTCCCTAGCCCACAACTGGCGATCTGACAAAGCCTATCGTAGAGGTGCTCCCCCAGTGCCCCTTGAAAGTCTCAATTTTATACCTCAGATTCCTCCTGCTCTCCTTGGAAATCAGGTCAGCAGCCCTTTTTGCCAGCCCAGACCTCAGGAGCCTGGAGACCTCGCATTCAGCTTCGTTTTCCCAGGCTTCGCCTGTTTTGTCTAATATCTATGTCTTTTTCATGCCGTAATAGAAACATAACAGTTGCCTAACCGACTCACACCGCAGCTCAAAATCCTCAGTCGAACCACTCCACGCAACAGAGCCTAAGATTGCGTGTCGTCATGATCACTCTAAGCAGACCCTTTATATAAAAATTTTTTTAATAACACTTTCTAAATTAAATCATCTATAAATATGGAGATATAATAATTTCCCTTAACTGGAAATGTGATGAATGCAAGTGCTGGCAAAGTAATGATAAGTGAATGCCGAGTATTGAGTATTTGCTAATTTGTTTGGATACTCAAAACTTTTAAGAGTTATATTTTAAGATTAATAAAACAATTTGACTGCTCAAGTAAAACATATAGCGATGTATAGGCTTCGCAGCTATTGCATCTAATCGCCTTGTTATGCCTTATTATGCTTTCAAATGATGTATCACAACCCCATTCAGGTCAGTCTGAAATGAATTGCATAAAACATAGACAGTTTTGGGTGTTGGCATAATTCAATAAATTATGGTATTATATCTTGTTTTATCCCCCGTAGTGTCTTTTCTGAGAAATAACCGAATGTAAGCTATCCACTCGCCACGGGCTTTCACATGCTGCATCACACCCCCATTCAGGTTTGTCCGAAATGGCGCAAAATAAACTATTTTCTAAATACCAAATTTTACGTTGCTTATGAATTAAAAAAAAAAAATTAAAGTCTTAAGTGCTATCGGTTACCCAAATGAAAAGTGTCGGGTAGAATCGAGTACTGAGTACCGAGAAATGTAGCCAGCACTGATAGGTGTATTTATTTACACACACTCTATGCAAAGGAAAGTCAATTGCATTACATTTGTTTTATTTTCATTTTTCTTTTAAAGAAACAATAAATTAAAAAATCAATAAATTTTTTTATGTTTCTTTTTACACTAAACCTATTGTTGCTTTTTATGCCTTCTGGTACGGTACTAATGTCATAATTATTTACATTTAAAACCAATGTTGTAAGGATTTTTTTATATGTTTTGTTTTTCAAAGGCTAATTGTTTATGTATTTTTATCTCGTTTTGTTTTTGTTTAGAAATTAGATTACTTTATTTGTACCTACTTGAATATAAATGTGTATGCTATTTTTAATACTACGAGGGGTGTAGGTAAATTCCTTGTGAATTTATTTTTACCTCGCATGCTTAAACTACATACATTGTTACTGTTAAAATGCGATACTAATAATATCTACTTGAGACAACCCTCGTAAATAGTATAATGTTATAGATACATGAAAAAGTTAAAGTTAGTAGGCATGTAATATAACTCTATTTAAATTACTTTTAATGTTTAAAATACTTTTGCTATAAAAAACATTAACCCCTTGTGGACCAAGGCTCGAAATTGTTGAAAATGTTTAATTTTTTTTATAAAATATTGAAAATAAAGGCTTCAGAAAGTTGTTTACAAAATGTGAAATTTGTGAGGGTCCTGGAAGGATTCGAAAAGGATCTGGTACTTTTAGGTACCGTCGGGTCAGCAAAATGGGAACATTTGAAATAGGCTTCGATTGGAATTTCTTTACACTACAAAGTTCGCATCTTCCCCACGTTTCGACAAAAGTTGGCCAATGTGTTCCTAGATTTCCTAATCGAACATCCTTTGGAACTGATTCCTTTCTTCCCGGCGTTACTTACAACTTAGAACATATTGGTCATCTGTAGATATCGCTTTTAAACTTTTACTGTTTACGGTTGGATTGTTCCGATTCAACAAGCCCAGAGCTACAGAGCACCTAAATTTCAAAAGAGTACCTTTTTCAACGGACTGACAGTAAACTATGTAGGAGTTAATAAATGTCATCTGCAATAGACCCCAGAAAATTTGGTGCCACCATTTCTTTGATTTTCGGCCTAGACCGTAGGCACTGCGTAATTGATCAGCGTGATCAACTCCTCCCATAAAAGAATTGTAGTCCTTAATAACCGTTAGGCAGCTTATGTCATTCAAATTGCCAGTGCGACCTCTCCTAGAAACAGTTTTTGGTCAGTTAATGAAAGAAAATATTCAGTATTCGGTGCTGCAGTTATCACAACATTCCTTCTACAAGTCCCTCCTGTAGGGAGGATCACCAGAATTCCAACTGTAACAAGACGATTACAAACAAGGTAGGCCAAACATGGAGGGACAGGGCTGACTGCAGGATCTCTAAGATTTTATGGTCCAGGCTGGACAGGATGGGCACTGACCGACTGCTCAAGGAGAGCAAGGGGGTTCTGAGGTGCATTATTGGGACTCTCACAGGGCACTGTAGTGTGAGATATAGGACGAAAAAATGGGGCAGGAACGCTCTAGATTTCTGCAGGGTATGCGGGGACAAGGAGGAGATAGAGACGGTAGAACATCTTGTCTGTCACTGCCCTGGGCTGCAGATTCGTCGACAGAGGTGGTTTGGAGGGCGCTTCTTAGATGGACTTGGTGAGGTCCCTGGCTGTGGGCTATGGAGCATCATAGGTTTCATTAGGGTTGGGTGGCTGGGCAGATAGGTGATTCAGGGTCTATGACTACTGACTTTCTAAGACATCTTGCGGACGGTACTCTTGCTTTCTTTACCCTTACCTATAAAATGCTTGTCTTTACTTTTATTATTCTTCTCTCGACTCTTCTGAAGGGATTTACAATGGGCCTGAGGGCCTCCGAATGGGGGTGGCGAGTAGGACTCGCCACTACCCTTCGTAACCTAACCTAACCTAAGGCGTTTACAAAGAATTTCAGCCATAGTCATATTAGTGGTAAAAAAAAAAATTGTGCTTTAATAGTAATACAAACAAGCACACACGGCCCAACGGTACTAACCAGTCCTTAGTAAATATTTTCAAAACTAAAAGTAACTAACAACTCTTTTGTGTAAAAAAACACTTTCATGTATACAAAACTAATTATTTTCCAATAAAAATAGGCTTTTGGAGTCAAAACAGTTATAATATACTTTTTTTCGGCAATTGAAAACTGGTTTACAAAATCATACATCTACAGCAGAAACACATTTCAATTTACCGTTATTATGGATAAGCGAGGTTGGCTATAGGCAAAACAAATATTTTATTTTAAAGATTATAGTACACTTCAAAGTACCTTTGGGCAAAAAGAATAAAAATAGTTCTCGTTTTGATTTTGTAAGCCTATTACTTATGTGGTACTTATAAGTGCCGTCGGTCGACAAGGGGTTAAACGGCATCCAGACAAACAAACAGGCTAATCGACTGCAGGTCGCGTCTATCTGCTTTAAATGATGGGCGCATGTATTTTTATGTGCGTTTGTAAAAAGTGCGTGTTTATACAAATCTTATTTACTAACACATTGTCATATCTCAAAAAAAAAATGTAAATTTATAACAAAAAATAATTATAGAAAAAAAATTTGGGGTAAAATTTTTTAATAATCTTGTCCTTTTCCCAAAATGTTCGATATTTTTAGTGTTAAAGCCATTTGTTTATGCAAATGCCAAATATTAACATGAAAACCCATTTAAAGGCACATAATGATACTTTAATATAGAAAGGCCCTAACTCGTATTTTTAAATTAAATTTTTTTTTTTGGCTAACTCTGATATACATACTAGCAGGCCGTCTATCGAAATAAACAAAAATCCGGTCTTAAAAAAAAATCGAGTTCGTGCCTTTTTATATTAAAGTAACAATGTATGTATATGTAAGTCTCTTTTAAAAATATTAGTTTTTAAATTCGGTTTGTTTTTTTTACTTAGGACACTATTAAAGTAAGTAAACGATGTGAATACATAATTTGTTCCAGATTCAAGGTGGTCTTTTTGTTTAAATTATAATTTAATTATAATGTAATGTGTGTATGTGCATGAATGGGTTTCTTTTTTTAAAAATGTATGCGTTAATACATAAATTACTGTTTCAGGGTGCTCGCAGAACATTAAAATCTAGGCACAGGACTTAATACGTTGGTTGGTGTTTGGCATAACTTTAAATAAACTTTCCTACACTAAATAACCTGATCAACTTATCAAAAATATGTTTATCGAGTTTTTTTTTCTACAAAAATAAAATTTTTATATGTAAAAAAAAATAAATAACTATGCACACAACTTTAATATAAGCGAATAGAGCTGTGGAAACATATTTACTGTTACATCAGTACCGATTCCAAAATTAGGTTTAGTGCGGCAATATGGCCTAAAGTGTAAATGCATTTGTTAATTGTTAAATGTGGGTGTGTGTTTGCACATGCGTTTGTCATTAATATTATATGTGTGAATAAAAAACACCACATAATTGCTAATTAGCATTGTTTTGGGTCTATAAATATTTATATATATTTGTACATAAACGCACAAAACAAGGTTAAATTAGGGTGTTTTATATGCCCCAAAATACATTCAAATAATTTAATTTATAAATATCGATATTTTGTTACTTAATTAAAGGTTTCACTGAACACAATACAATTTACATATGAAAGCATCCAGAATATGATGACTAAGATAAGATTTCATTTATTTTTAGTTTTTATGCACTTTATATAATGATAAAGGTATATTCAGTTTGTCATTCCGTTTACAATGTCTACATCTTTATCTCTAATATTCTGGATCCCTCTGTTAAAATCATGTTTCCAAAGCAAGTCAAATCCGGCGGGCCACGTTTTGGTGTCAAACTATCAGAAATGTTCTTATACAGATCGCTATTTAAAATCAGTATGATCGATTCGCTGCAGACCGAGATAAAAACAATAACTTTTTGGAAACAAAATATTTCTCTATGAGTTATAGCTTTTAACCTTAAGCCTGCTACAAGGTTATTCTATTATGATTTCTTTTGAAATTTTATGTCCATTTGCCGACTGCCAGTTTCAATCTAAGCTAATTGCCCTAAATTTCAAATTTCTTTATTCCTTATCTCAAAAAATCCAAAAAGTGTAGAAAAGTATGTTAGTTGAACTTTGACCTCAATCTGGGCAAATGTTACTTAATTTTATATTTCAAGAATTATAACTTGAAAACATTCAAAAATCTGGGTCAATAGTTCAAAATTTTTGAATTTTAATGCTCATAATTTTTAAAAAACTAAACAATTACAATCTCAAAAATTGTAAAAACAGCATTTAAATGCGGAAAAGTACTTTTTGTCCACTTAGTTGATACTTGTTCTCACTCTGGGTCAATATTCCTTTTTTTTCTATACATATGTATCTAGACCGATGATGAAAAAAAAGTGAAAAAAAAACTTTTTGTTCACTAAGTTGACTTCCGACCTCAGTCAGGGTTGAAAGACTTTAATTTCATGTTTGAAAAATGTGAAAAGTACTTTCTCTTTACTTAGTTGACTTTTGTCTTCAGTATGGGTCAATCTTCCTTAATTTTAAAATGTACTCATATTTAGTTGACTTTTAGCTTTATTCTGGGTCAATATTTCTTAATTTTATATACATATCTAGGCAGATTACTAGCCATAATTGTTAAAAAATATGCAAAATATTTTTTTTTTATTTTTTTTGTTCATATATTTTATTATTGAATCTTCGCTTAAGCGAACTAACAATAAGTATTCAAATCTTTTTAAGATGCAAAATATGTAGAAAAGTACTTTTTGACCAAATTACTAAAAATTGGAAAGAAGTACTTTTTGTTCGCTTAGTCGAATTCCGGCCTAAATTTGGGTGTATAGCGCTTTCTCTCATATCCCTATTCCCATAATCTTAAAATATGGAAAAGCTACCTTGAAAGTACTAAAATTTTATATTTACCCTTTCTGAGACCCTAAGGGTAACAACATTTCAAAGTACCAAAAACTTGTTCTTTTTGTCTAAAAACCAGTGAAACGCAATTTGAATAATGTTTATATCTTAAAAAATATGCAAAGTACCTAAAAAGGTACAAAAGTACATAAAAAGTACCAAAATTTAATTTTTACCCTTGTAGAGCACAAAAAAAATTAACAAAAAACATATAGTAGTTGTATAAAGTACCTAAAAATACGAATATATAATTTTTACCTTTTTTAACCCTTTATGGCCTAAAATTTCAAAAAAGTCTCAAAACGGTACCTGCACTTTTTCGACACCTGGCAAGCGCATTAAAAATTTTGTTTCTATATATACTTTTTTGGGACCATTCGAACGTTATTTGAACTATATTTATATCTTAACTGATTAAAAAGCTATAAAATAAACCAAAAAGGTTAAAACTAAAATATTCCCCTTTTTTCAGCCCAAAATTTCAGTCTCAAGCCTTACGCGCTTAGGCCGTACGCTAAGGACAGTGAGTCAGTCATTCCGGCAGTTATTAAGAAATTCTTTTATATACAAATATATATATAAATTTGTCTTTAAGTGCGTCTGCATTCTTAAATGTGTTTAAGCCACAGGCAAAGAAACATAGTTCTGTTGACAAAACAGGATAATGGGGGAAAATATGGAAAAATTCGTGAAAAAAATAAAATGTATGAATAATTTAAGACAGTCCTTCAGCCTAACTTAGATATGAACTATTTAAATCCTTTTTCTTCGACCTTTTTTTCAGTCAAATCAAACAGCCCGCCATCTTTATAACAGGTTTAAACTGTATCCTAATTTTTTGTTAATTAAAACTTTTTGCCAATACAGAGTTTACTTGTTATATTCATATTTTTTAAGGCAGTTTCTAAAGAAACTTTTTACTTAAGCCATATGTTATTCAAGTGAGATTTTCCTTACAATTTTGCTTCAAATAGTAAAACATTAACGCTTAAAGTTTAAGAAATAAAAAAAGTTTTTGTTACTTAAATGCCGAAATTGATTATTGGTTAACACAAGATAAACATACAATCATATGTATTTGCTATATGTATGTTACATTTGTAAGTATAAAGTTAATTAAAAAGTTTTTCCAAACAGCATTTCAATGTATCTTTTAAGACTTTTTTACATTAATATTTGAGTACATATCGCTTATTTCCTAAAACAACGTCATAATTAAAAAAAAAGCCATTTCGAGAAAAATGCGGTTAAAGTTTTCGATTTGCCTTCACTTAGTTAATAGACAAGCGGCATTTTCTCTTTAAACGCAAAAAGTAGAAACAATTAAGAGATGAAATTTATACACAATAAAGAGTTTAATATAACCAATAATTCTACATCGTTAGCTCCAAAAATTAATTTTTTAAGTTGTAACGTTTTTCTGGCAATCGGCCGTAACAACCGTTTGAGCTCCTTATAGAAGCCAATTATTGACTGACACACATACATACACACACACTTACTCTTTTTATACCCTTCACATAGTGATAAGGGTATATTTCAGTTTCTCATTCCGTTTGTAATTTTTACAATATTCGCTTTAGACCCCATAAAGTATTCTAGATCCTTGTAGATAGGCAAGTCGATATACCCATGTCCACCTGTGTGTCTGTTAAAATCAAGTTTTTGTACTCAAAAAAAGTCGCATAGAAAACGTTTTGGTATCAGACAATCCGAAATATCCCTGAGACAATCGCCATTTAAAATCTGCAAAATAGGTTCACCGAGGTATAAGCGAGAACCCAAAATAACCCATTTTTTTAAAAGAAAAAACCGTGCATATATATATCTTAGTGAATACACCTACTTCTGCCACAAAACTTAAAACGGATACTTTGAAGATAAGGGCCTAAATTGGCGATTTTTTTCAGATAGGAGCAGGGGAAGTGGTATTCCCCCTACAATTACACAAATTTTGAGAAATATCTCGAAAACTCTAACAACCATCGACTTCAAATATCCTACATGAGAGAATTTTACAATAATTCCTACATTTTGACAAAAAAAAAATATTTAAATAGAAGCAGGGGAAGGGGCAACTCCTACACAAATTAACAATTTTTATGAAATTTTCGATAAATCATATCTCAAAAACTATAAACAGCTATCGGCTTCAAATGTTCTACATGGTATTTTTATTATACATAAGAACGTTAAAATTTTCTTAAGTTTTCTATTTCAAAAACTAGGGTAGCTATCGGCTTCAAACCCGGCACTTGGTATTTTCATTACAATACTTGCAGTACAAAATAACTCGGCTAGATCAGATGGCTGGGGATATAAAAAGACCAACTTGAAGGGTATATGAGATTCGGCATAGCCAAATATAGCGTTTTTATAGGTACTTGTTAACTTTCACCTTCTAGAACACTCTGCTAAATTTAGCATATTAAACAATTATAAAAGCATTTGCACTTCTAAGTAAATTCTATTTGATAATAAAACATTTTTCTTTCTCTTGTAACATTTCAGCATTCAAGGATAAAAATATTAAACACGTGGACTATTAGGACAAGAAGAAGAAATATATTTAAAACCAGTGCATAGTAGAACGTAAAGAAAACAGCAACCAGATGGTAAGTTAATAATAATAAGTTGCCCCTAATCCATATAATATCCAATTGCTGCATTTGCTGACTTTGCTCCCCTTTTATATTCTCCCGTCTGACTTGGGGTTTTAAAAGAAAACTTTGTAAAAAATAGAGAATTTACTGAAATCATGTCAAAGGTTTTTTTTAATATTTTTTTTTTTTTTGATATATGGTGGTGGTGTTGTTGCTGCCGGCAGCAATTTGTTACATGAATGAATATACTTTAGAAAAACAATAAAAAAAAAGCAGAAAAATATTTTACAAGTTTTGAATGTTTGTTTGCATTGAGGTTGCCACGATGAGGGGATGTTCGAATTTGTTAAAAGTTATGATTATTGCATGCAAACATATAAATGATAAGAAAACAGGGCGAAAGTTTGAAAATGTGCACAAAATATTTATGTAATTTTTTTTTCGTAACACAAATGCATTTACACATGTGAACTTTTACTGTTTAATAACGTTAAAAGGGGTGTTTTATCTTAAAATAAGGTGTAGAAAACATAATTAAGATTTAAGTTTAGTACATTATCAGAGCTTTAAATGAAATTAGGGATATAAGTACTTCTTTTGTGTAATTCTTTTCTTACTTTTGTTTTTATTGAGGGAGTAGTGTAATAGTTAAACATTTTTTGTATAAAACATTTCAAACTTTGTACCAACTTTTGCAGAAAGTTTTGATTTACTTATTTAATTTGGAAAATGTCCATATTATATCTGACTTAAGCTTATCCTCTATCCCTGCAGAAATGGAGTACATGATCCGTTTAAAGTGAAAAGGAGTAGTTACAACATGGTCCGAGGTAATGCAAACATGGA
The DNA here is from genome assembly GCA_963583895.1 of Melanophora roralis. Lineage (NCBI taxonomy): Eukaryota > Metazoa > Arthropoda > Insecta > Diptera > Rhinophoridae > Melanophora > Melanophora roralis. The sequence goes on along the minus strand of OY757189.1, from coordinate 45,545,035 downwards.
TCATGATGACTAAAAAAAAGATATTTGGCAATACTAGCAATACTTGATTTAAAAAAAAATACAACTATGGTAACACTGTTACGCCATGTTTTATTTGGTGTGTTTTCTGACAAGGCCAATAATGGATGGACTAGTATTGGTCCTTGTGGAGTACTCTTTACACGCATGAAGGAGAAGTCTTGATTTCCGCAGGGATATATGTTTTATTGATTTTACTGATACAGTTTTTCTAGTTCGGCAGTTGTTAATTTGGCTCAAAAAACGTCACCAAAAACGGGAAATCTCTTTTTTCTGTTTTGATTTTATATAAACTTTTTCCTATTAATGCAGCAAAATAAAGCACTTTCGATGCAAATTCGAAGCCATGCGATGCAAACTGAAAGCAAAACAACACAACTTCGAACTCAAAGACATTTTTAAAAGACGCAACTTCGGAACGACATAAACCGAAGCGACGCGAACCGAGGTATTGGTGTAATGGTGAAAACTGTAGAAAAATGGTTTATTGGGTCAGTATAAGCTTCACCTTTGGATTTCACCTTGTAAATACTTAGTCATTGGGATCGAACTTAGGAGAATATAAAGCCGTCGGAAGTTACTTTACCCTGCAGACATTTTTTTTACAGATTTTAAACTAAAGTAAAATAAAATTTATAGGACTTGTTGTTTGTGTAAGTTCATCTATATGCATTCGATTGGTTTTTACACAAAATCATCAGTAGACTTCTTCTTAAAAAACCTCAAGAATATTTTCTGTTTTGATACAGAGTTTTTGGTGACAGATTTATATTTTTAACCCTCAATAAAAAAACGTAGTAATTGACACAAAGTTTTATTAGGAGCATTAAACGATATAATGGAAATGCGGATTTTATTGTTTAAAGAGTATGTCATCCAGATGTCGTCCGTCGAGTTGAACACACTGTTCAAAACAAAAACTTGGTTCAATTGAGCTGATTTCTTTATTTTCGAATATTTTCCTTTAAATCCACAAAAGATTGGGAATTGTCATTATACACCCTCGCTTTGAAGTAGCCCCATTAAAAAATCCATGGGAGTTAGATCGGGCGACCTCTGTAGCCATGGGATGTCCCCAAAACGACTGATCAGTTTTTGTTGGAAATTTTCCCTAAACAAATTTATCGAAGCCCTGGCTATGTGTGCAGTCCAGTCGTCCCATCCTGTTGAAGAGTACGATTGATGAGCTCGCAGATTTGTCAAGAAGAATTCCGTGATCATGCGCCGATAATTTTTACTGTTGACATTTGTCGCCTGGCCTCGGGAATTTTCAAAAAAAATGGTCCAAATATCTCTTGGGTGGATAAGGCACACCAAATAGTTATCCTGGGGCAATGCAATGGTTTTTAATGTCTCAATCGAGGGTTACTGCGGCTTCTTGGAGGCCAAGAAGTGGGATTTACAGTGCGAAAATGCTCTAAAAGGGTTTTACAAAATTTTGCGTTAATAAAAGTAATTTTAATTGAGTTCTTGAACAATTTGAATTTTAAAAGAATGGAAATTCAGATCAGTTTTTAAAATTTCACGACTAACCGTTCTTGGAAGTCCCAGTGAGGCTGCTCTTTCCCGTATTGAAAGCTGCGGATTTTCACGTAAACTGCTTTCAACCAGTTCAAAGTTTTCGGAAATCCTTGAAGATCAACTGGACCCTGGCCATGGGACATTCATTGCCAAAACAGTTACGTGGAACCTCTGCATCCATGAAAAATTAAATGCACCCTCGGTCCATTACGTATTCGCCGAATACTTAACTTTGAACAAAACTTTTGACAAGCAGTTGCGTAAGAATCCTGTATAATAACTTCAATAAACTTATTGAAAATTACTACAAACAAACCAAAACATTCAAGGTTCCTTCAAAAATCCAACAAACACTTTTTTGTTATTAGCTGGCTTGATTTTCTTTTTTCCTTTTACATTTGAATAACCATTTCGAAATCGTCTCCAATACCCTCGTGCGGGTGGTACTTCTTTTTTTTAACAGGGCAAAATGTTCATTAGATCTTTTAATATCCACTATACCACGAAAGTGTAGGCTAGTAATGGTCTACTTACTCTTCTGTATATCCAGTGTGCCACCTTTGGGCTAAAGCCCTTTTTAAAAACACCTAACATCAACTGGCTTTTATTGTTCTTTTCTTCTTTAAGCGGTACTTCGAACGCATTTGCCGGCCGGTTCAGAATTACTCCCAGGTATGTACCCCTCTCGCATATATTAATTGTCTTACCTAAGAAAAGAATCTCGTTAAATACGAAATTCTAAATACTGTCTGTCTATAAACTTTTTTAGGCAGCATCATCTTTAATTACCTTTTTGTTATTGTGTACAACAATACACAAACCAAAAAGAAAATTTATGAGCTGAAATCCACTAAACTTGTTCCATTTTACGCTTTAGGGTACTTATTATAGTTATCTCATGCATACAAACACATTTACATTTAACCATTCAACGCACCCACAGATTTACTAGAACATTAATACACCCACATGCACACACACATACACTCTGAAATATATTCATTTGGCTGTGAGTTTTGGTACGCTTTGGTAGACTGGCTGCTGTGTAACCAAGTGGCGTCCAAGGCATTTATTTAGTGGTTTGTTGTTGTTTTCTGTTTTTGTTGTTACTTTCTACTTGTGTTGTATTTGTAACACACTTTTTGTTTATTTGATGTTAGAAAATACAAAATAAAAAAAAACTCCCCAAAAGAGAAAAATATGTAATAAATTTTGATTTTCTTTTTATCTTTTACAGCTTTAAAGACTTAAATTATGATGAAATAAGAAATAACAACAAAAAATTCTTTAGCTTTAAAGTTTATTGAGAAAAGGTTGTGTCCTTGTTGTTTTTTATGTCCGCTTTTGAAATTTTTGTACGTAGATTAATTATGTTTTCAAAAAAAGAGTTTTGGAAAATGAATTGTAAAACCTTTTAAAATTTATTCAAAGTATGTTTTTTTTATTTTTTCTTTAACTTTAATAACTAGTTGTCGCCTTTTACTCGAACCTAAATGGTAAATAGTTTAAAATGGTTTAAGATATTAATTTTAAAAAATTTGTGTTATTATGTATAAAAAATAAATAAATTAATATTTAAATAAATTTATATTTTTATTTAAATGATATTAAATTTATTTTTAAATTAATTTATATTTATGGGGGATTTCATGCCAAGTGACCCAACTTTTAAAACCGATGTCTTTCGATTGGAAAGAAATTTGGACCAAAGTAAGTTCTTGCAGAGAGTAGCATAGACAATTTTTTAACACGATCGGTCAAGAACTCTCTGAGCTAGAGGGGTTCAAAATTTGACGTTTTCGGCAAATAGGTGTTTTTTCTCATACATGTAGTTTATAACCTTTTGCTTTTAACCAAATTCGTCCTTAATACTTTTGATAGCTTTTCTTCAATCTTCCAGAAAAAATATTTTTAAAATTAAAAAAAATTTTTTTTATTTTTTTCTGGAAGATTGAAGAAAAAGCTATCGAAAGTATTTGGGACGATATTTGTTAAAAGCAAAAGGTAATAAACTACATGTATGAGAAAAAACACCTATTTGCCGAAAACGTCAAATTTTGAACCCCTCTAGCTCAGAGAGTTCTTGACCGATCGTGTTAAAAAATTGTGTCTATGCTACTCTCTGCAAGAACTTACTTTGGTCCAAATTTCTTTCCAATCGAAAAAAAAAGTTGGGTCACTTGACATGAAATCCCCCTTATGTATAATAAAATTTGGTTTTTTGTAATGCTTTTAACCTTATTTTTTGCTTTAGTTCTTCTTTATTACAGTTCACCATAAATGAAATTTTTTGACACACTTTTCCTTCTTTACATAATTTCGTTCTATCTAATCTGTGATTATTTTTTTTGATACATATTCTTATATTTATGATGTTACTTTTATGTAATAAAGTTTTAATGTAACAACTAATATGCGACAAACAGCAAGAGCCCACACCTTGTTTAGCCCTTAACATCATTATTATAATTTGAATGTAAAAAGTAGTGAATGTTTGTTTGAGAAGCATATGGTATGTTTTTTTATTAACATAATATAATTAAAAGGTGTTAGAATGTAATAATTTTTCTACCTTATGTATAAGTTAGTACATACTTAGCATTAACAAATAGTAGAACTTATTAAAGAAAGTTTTTATTCAAGTACAGTAATGTTCAATTTAAAACCATTGAGGAAATTATGATCTAATGGGAAAGAAAAAATTTAAAGTTTTTAATTATTATATAAATATATACCTTTATTTAGCTGAATAAAGGTTTAATAAAGAAAATTCCATACGAAATTAGTTTAGTAGACTTTTTAAAAAATCGAACAAGTAGAGCAGTGCGCTATACCAAGGGTGACCATTTATTTCTAAATCGAAATCAGTACGCTTTTTAATGTTAATAGTCTAAGAACGAACTTTAACTAATACAGTCGAATTAAAATCACTTCTGTCCCGTTAGATGTCTGTATTTTTCTAGTTAAAGAACAGCTCGCAGGTCGATATTTTGTTAAAATAATAAACTTTTAAATATATTTATAACAGTGAGAGATTAAAATAATTTTAAAACACTTTCTGTTGCTAGAAAAATGTTTGATTATTTAGTTTTGCTCTAATATAACAATTTTTGCGAAACATTTAAAAAAAATAAATTTTCGTGAAAAATCAGTACAAACAGTACCTTTTTAAAAAAATCAGTACATTTCAGTACACAATTTTTTTTATCGGTACACCAAATGAAAAAATCAGTACATTTACTGTTGAACTCAGTACGAATGGTCACCCTAGCTATACCACAATTATCTTAGAGAATTAAGAAGGACGAAAGTCCTCTTTAATAAAATATTTTAAGAAGCACTGATGTCCCCTCATGTCTTATTTTTAAGGGTATATATGGTATTTCAAGCATTTTAAATATGCCCCATATGATGCCTTGTGCATCAACTAACACGCTTGGAGACAGTCACCCAGTCACAACAATATGATCAAATTATTTTCTTATTTTTCGATCAGGGGATGTTCAAGTCCATTTTAAGAAATAAAAATCAAATCTTATAAGCGGTTATTTAAGTTTTAGCAGCCAATTCTTAAAGTATTGCTCAATATAAAGATTTGCAGTTTGATTAAATAAAGTAGTTAAAGCTTAAAGTTTAATATGTTACTTTTAAAATTTGCAAAACTTACTGTACCTACATCTTTTGGGGCATTTATTACCCCACCACCCCCTCCCCACCCTTAAACGAGTAAAAGAGGACAGCGATACCATATTTCCAACTCTCAATCACAAAGTATAAGTTTGTAATTATAAATACAAACATACATATATGTATGTATATGCCAGCAAGTGTCAAATATTGAATAGACAAGAAAAACATGTCATTGAGAGTTTGTAAAAGAAATGTTACATGAATGTATTAATTTATGTATGTTTTTCGTTTTTGGATTATGTCTAAAAATAACCCAGTTTATTTCCCTACAAACAAGAAAACAAATACCAAAAAAAAAAACACACAGGAAACCAACATGAAGTATACATATCGTTGCCTTAATATAGAAAAGCCCTAACTCCTTTCTTTCTTGAATAAAGCCCATTTTTTCGTTTATTTCGGTAAGCGGTCTACTCATATTAAAATTTACTAAGAAAATCTCGACTTAAAAAAAAATTAGGGTCTCTCTATATTAAGGTAACGATATGTACATATGTATGTATGTATAAACAAACGTATGAATAAATTTATGAGGAAAAACTAACAAGTACCTTTAGTCAAACATTGCAACAAGAGCATCAGTACATTAAAATTAAGTTTTTTTTCTTTTTTACACTTAGGCCTCTGCTATCTTTTCTTTATACATACATTTTTATGTAGATAAATATAATTGGCGAATTCACAAGGTACGATACGATAGCATATTGTATTATTGTCATATAATTTCACAATAGCATAAAAATTTTGTTGTTGCTTTTCATACGAAACTTGTTGTGAAACAATACAACTTTGTTTGATATGTTTTTTGTGATGTCATATTATATACAAAGTCATGCGCCAAGCGCCTAAAACGAAACGGCGAGTTTTTAAATTAATTTTAAGAGCCGCTAGCACTCGCATCCGTTAAAAATGTCTATATTAAAAATTTAGGCAAAACCGCCAAAGAAGATTCCTTAAGCCGCCTCCGCCGGCAAAAATAGCCGGCACTGCTCTCTGACACATCAGCTGTTTTTTGTTTACGTAAAAAATAACAAAATTCTTGTGATTTTTTTACTAAAACTTTGCTTATTTTAATGGATTTTAGAGATTCTAACCAGGTTAGATATAGACTATTTTGTGTTTTCATGGGTCTAATCTCTACAAATTATTAAGTTAAGCCAAGAGCAGCACCAGATTTATGTACATACATATGTGTTTGTTTTTTTATCGTTTGGTCGTATCAGCTGATTTAGATTTTAAATACGACACCTACAAATATACGAAGAGTTGTTCACAACGGTCATATTTTTTGGTTGTATTATTTTACAATATATGATTTCACAAGACTTTGTGAATTCAGCAAATATTTTACATGCTTGTCAAACACCTTGTGTACTTATATGCAGTTTTACTGCATGTGGCCGTTTTGAATCAGATATTGAGGCAACCATGCAATCTGAGGGTATTTTAAAAATAAAATTTATTTTGAATTAAAAAATATCTTTGATTAAAATAAACTTGTGTTAGAGACTTCATAGGATATACATAATTTAATAAAAATATAATTTACTGAATAGTCTTGAAAGATACATCGCAATTTTGATGAATTTGTTGTGTTACATTTAGTTTGATTTCTTTACAACTACAAACATTTGTTTAACTATTTCATCTAAAAATTTGTGCATATGTATGCATTTAGGTATGCATAAACATGTGCTTAACGTGACATGTCCTAAATTATAAAAATTTTTCATATATATTCTTTTAATGTTTATTTTTATTGCACCCAAACGAAAGCTATGCCTTTTTGGGGACCTAAAAATGCATTCGAATTGGTTTTGTTACAGAATTTAAACAGACAGTCCGGCATAAGACAGTCAGGGAAAAGAATTGTGCACTCAACATGACAAGTGCATACATTTTTACTAAAGATCACAAAATGCATTTAATTATTACAATAATTTCATTTCATTGTACATTTTACATGCTGGTGTTTTAATTATTGAAATGAAAAAATTGTCGAAAAAAGTAAATTAAGTTATTGAAATCCAATTACGTATTTTGAAAGGAAAAATATTTAAAATTGCCAGTTTTAGGACTTTTAAACCTGACCTGTACAAATTTTAATTACAAAAAATACAAGGACTGTTAGCTAGCCAGGCGGATGGACGGACATCATATATTTAACCCAAAAAGTGATGCTGAGTTGGTAAGAATAATTAAAGATAAACCCCTTAGACATTTCCTACATTTTCTATAGTTTTGAATATTTTTTTCTCATTTAATTTTTATTCCTTGTTTTATACTTCATTCAAATTCTGCACCTTTTAAATTTACTTGACATGCAAAATACAATCACAATTGTAATAAAAAAGTTTCAGTTTCATTACTGAATTGAAGTAAAATACGTGAGAATAGTTATTTATTTGTATTTTGTAGTTGTTTTTTTTTTTAATTTTTGTCAAAATAAATAAAAACCCCACAACAATGAAAATCATTCCTTTTTCACGCAGAAATGTCAATATGTACTTTGTGTGTAAAATTTTTTTATAAATGTGTTTTTATATACTTATGTATGTGTATCCGCCTACATTGAAGTCATATTTTTTTTGTAAAATAATTTAGTATGCGTATGTATAACTGAATGTGCAAATGTTTGTTGGGTTATGAGAATATTTATTTATATACTTATATAGGTAGTTCTAATAGGAAAATATCAATAAAAGCCTAAGCCAGTTTTTATACCCTTCACATAGTGATAAGGGTATATATCAGTTTGTCATTCCGTTTGTAATTTCTTTATTATCCATTTGCGACCCCATAAAGTATATATATTCTGGATCCTTATAGATAGGGAAGTTGATATAGCCATGTCCGTCTGTTGAAATCAATTTTCCGGAGTCAAATAAAAAGTTACAGACCAGTTATTGGTGTCAAACTATTAGAAATATCCTGGAGAAAATCGCTATTTAAAATCAGCAAAATCGGTTTACTATTGACCGAGATATAAGCGAAAACCCATAACAACCCCTTTTTTTAGGACAAAATCCGTCCATATATCCCTATATACATATCTCAGGAAATATAGTCACTCAATAATGAAAAAGTTTTTTTTTCAGATAGGATCAGGGGAAGTGGTATTTTTCCTACAATTGCACAAATTTGATGAAATATTTTATGCGCTATATCTTGGAAACAATAACAGATATGGAAATTAAATGTTCTACAAAAAGTAATTGGGCAACAAGGCCTACGCTTTAAAGAAAAAATTTTTTTGGATTGGGGGTGAAGAAGGGGTAGCTCCCATACAAATTAACAATTTTTATGAAATTTTTGATTCGCTACATCTGGAAAACTATAACAGCTATCGACTTGGAATGTTAAACACAAAGTAATAATCAAATAATTCATACGTTTAGGTAAAAAAGTTGGAGAGGAGCAGGGGGACTAGAACATGCCATAACATTTAACAAGTTTTATTAACCTTTAAATATGAATAATGTCGAAAACTTTTAAAACTCTCGACCTCAAACCTTCTTCATCTATTTCTATTATTCATACGAACGTTAAAATTTTGTATATTTTTCTATGGGCCTTAAAACTTGCACAAGGTTTTTTATTATATTATTTGCAGTACAAAATTACTCTGCTGGGTTAATTTAAAGACCAATGTGAAGGGTATATAAGATTCGGCACAGCCGAATATAGCGCTCTTACTTGTTTCAGTTCATTTCGTTACGTTATTAGTCGGTTTTTTGGAAGGGTTGATTTGTTTTAACGACTAAAACGATTATTACTCGCATATTCTAATAAAAAAAAATCTGTTCAACTTTTTTTTTTAAAAAAGGAAAAAAAGTTTTTTTTTTACAAAACTTAGGTTTTTTTTTAAATCTATTGAGTTTGTACAAAATCTCTTAAAACAATAAAATTAAATAAAAAAAATATTTGTAAAAAGAAAGTAAAGAAAATGATTGGGATAAAATAACAAATTAAAAAAATTTTTGTATGAAATTTTAGAATAATTTTAAGAATAAATCATCGCTGTTTAATACATTACCATGCCTTTACTATCTTTACTTTGTCTTATGCTTGTAGATTCAAATACGTATTTGCATGATGATTAAATCGCATTAGAAATATGTTTTATTTCATTTGTTTATTGACTGACTAACTATTTTGCTGGCTGATAGTGGTTAGGGATAAATAATTGACGGTTTTCTGTAACATGCTTTTTTGATTTAATTAGTTATGAATTTTATAAAAAAAATAAATACAATGGACACTTCCATACATACGCAGGCATCTTAATCAATGTTAGCCAAGAGTGCCTCTGGGGGTCGAACACTAATCGGGTTTTGCTTGTACACAACACAAGTACCCACAAAAAAAAATCAGCAAAGAGAACACAGTGAAGAAGCACCCATACATTCTCATAAATTGGTTTCTCTCGCTGGGCAACGCTGATTAAAATACACACAAATAAGAACCCAGCATACCATATGCGCTCTAAATGAGCTCATAAAGACTCTTTTGTCGGAACGCTGACGCTCATAAAGAGTTCATAAAATAATCATAAACAGTCATAAAACGCTAATTTTTGAGTGGATTTTTCCACTAAACTGGTCACTCATGAAAGAGATCTAAATTTTATGCATAAAAGAGTATTTTATGACTCTTTTTTTGAAACGCATTTTGAGCTCTTATTCCAGTTTTCGTTTACACTCTCTCTTTCTAAAAAACGTTCACTGTCACTATTTTCTTCAACAACACTATTATTTTTAATACTACATGCTGGATTTTCTTTTCTTAATTTGTTTGAACGAATTTCACTTATTATTAATTTGCTTTTTTTTAGTTTGCTCTTTTCATTATTTCAATTATGTATTATTTTTGTATTTATTATAAGACAACTCACAATTTTGTCTTTACGCTTCCAAAAATATTCACTAATGAATCAATTTGAGCAATTTCTTTCTTCTGCTTAGCTGGAATTTACCGTTATCTGTCAAAGTGCAGAAATTACTCATAAAAAGCACATAAAATCGATCGTTTATGAGCTCAGAAATATGCACGCAGGAAACACTCACAGAAGCTCATAAAATCGCTCATATATGAGCTCATATATAAGAGCGCTCCGGTAATGGTATGCTGGGAAGTGGAGTGATCGCAACACAGTCACCGGCACAGTTAAACTGCAATATGAACAACAACATCAGCAATAAAATAATAATAACGTGATAATGACAATGACCGAATGTTGAATAAACAAACAACAACAAAAAACCATAAAATTGTCAACTTTAAAAGAAAAGCGTAAACGGCAAATCTGTAATATTTGTGAACAATATCGTATGTGCATTTTCATTGATTTTGTATTATTGATAAAAATTAACAAACTTTTTTCATAGATAAAAATTTACTTGTTTTTTAAGTTTTTTCGTGGTTAAGTTAGGTTAGACGTCACGCGACACATTCTACCAGGGAGAGTCCATTGCTACCCCGCAGAGACTCGTGTGTCCGTTGTTTATGCCCTATAAATACACAGAAACAAAAAACATGTTCTAATATCAAGAATTTTATTCTAGAATTTATCTAAAATCTTACGATCCGTACTTAGATATTCCTAGATCAAGTCTAGTCGGGATAACTTCAAAAAATAAGGCAGAACAAGCTTGTTGTTTTTTCGGTGGCCTAGATGGTAACGACCTGGTGCTGCAACTCGTACGTCAAGTACAGAAAAAATTTTCAAATAATATATATTAAATATGTATAAAATAAAAATCTAATATAAAACTAATCTTCTTTAAAAAGCTTTGTAAGCTTAAATCAATCTCTTTAAGCTTACATCAAGGATGGTTTCGATTCTTAAATGCTGCTAAAATTAAGAACATCGTAATAGTAAATCGAACTTGGTTAATAAAAATTTCTACTTTGTTTAAGAAAAGCCGTACTCACTGTTGTTTTGACACCGCTGCATCTTCATTTAAGCTAAGATTGCTTAGTTTTTTTGCATGTAGAGAAACGAAAAATTAAAAAAGTAATGGATAATAGTACCTCGCAATGTCAAAATTACAAAAGATTTTTTAGGTCTTTAGCGAATCGTCGCATCACAAAAAGATAGCAGTCCGAGAATGCCGACAGATGGCAAACGCAGGAGTCACCAAATACCAATTCTCAAAAGCTTCTTCGCAAATTCTTATTACTGACAATAGTCAACTACATTACACTCTCAGCTTGCGACAATTATCTTATGAAGCAGCGACCGGTAAAAACACCAATGTACAGTTTCAGATCTTTCTTACGCACAAAGAGAAGTGCCTAGGTTCTCGTTGCCGATTCCACCCGCCATAGAGACATCAATACCCTATTACCTACAACTTCAGCTTATTGCCTGCTCTCCCTGTAAGTAATGTAAGTAAGCATCTATCCCAAACCCTCTTTATGCTAGTTTAGCCACAGCAGTTTCGACAGTCGCGCCAAATCTCTGTTTTCCTGGTCGCACTGCGCTCAAAAAAAGTTTAGAGGCAGAAAGTTTAATATTGTATCAATGGCAGCTTGGGAAGTTCTTCTGATATCCCCTTATTATATAAACTTAAATACTTTTCTAAAGCTTATTGAGTATTTTACGGTGGCAAAAGTATTTTGTGTACTATCGTTGTATATGTGTCCGTAGTCCTTAGCCCTTTCCTACCAAAGTTCTTTAAAATATTATTAAACATATAATTTTTTTTATTTACAAGGATATATGATTATTTTTATTTTTTGTTTCAAGACAAATTTTTGCTTTTTATTCTGGCTTAATGTTCATTATTTTAATTTTTTTTTTATTAGAAAAAAATTAATACTTTCCGTAATTGTTAAACGAACCTTTAATTTTCTAAAAAGCAGGCTTTTCTACCAATACCAGCTGAGTAGAGTGCATTTTTGAAAGAATGTTAAAAAAGGCTTTTGAACAGTTAACATCATACCCATTACATGGAAAAATTGATTTTGCCACATACGCGGTTTTTAAAGAAACGCCAGAAATATAAGTTCGAGTCCACATTTATAAAAAATAAGTATTTATTACGACATTGATAAAGTTTAATAACTGTTGTCCATTGCCACATTTACATTCATGCAAATTAAATGACAAATGCAACACAAAGAATGTGTTGCACATACATGTAGTAGAAAGTAGTATCCCAGTTGGCCAAATAATAGTCGCAGAAAAATTGTAATAAACTATGTCGTTCAGACTTTTAAAATTTGTCATCGTTGGCATTTGACATTTGTTTTGCCTTTTAAGATTATGCAAGAGAAATCTACGTTTATAAGAATTTACTGGCGTTATCGAAAGTATGTGTCTCTTATAATAACTCAAAAGCTTAACGGTAAGATGAACTTTGCGGATATTTCTTCAAAAATGTGTCAACAATGTTTTCAAACTGTCCTTTTTATGCCCTGCACGATTAACTAAAGTCTTATGCTTGCTGTTAAAGATGCCTTAAAGTAATGGTCATCTGGTGTAAAGTATTTATAACACACTACCACATTTAACTAATTATACGTATTCATATCTGTGGATAATGGATGGCGGCGGACGTTTATTCTTTATTTTTTTATTGTCGCTGCTGTTGTATTTTTTTTAATTAAACTTTTATTTATTTTCTTTTTTTTCGTTTTGGAGTTTTGTGTTGTAAAATTTACAATACCGAACAGAAATATATGTAAGTATTTTCATGTAATTAAAATAATAATTTTGCTATTTATTGTATTTATTTTTAGTATTCTGCCCAAGCAACCAATTTAACAACATGTAGGTATATCTGTAATATTTTAAAATACGTAAAACAGACTTTTTAAAATTTGCAATTAGTCGTGTTTCTTATCAAATTTTAAGTTGAATTTATCGACAAGTTTGCTATAAATATTTGGCGAATTCACAAGGTACGATACAATAGCATATTGTATTATTGTCATATAATTTCACAATAGCATAAAAATTTTGTTGTTGCTTTTCATACGAAACTTGTTGTGAAACAATACAACTTTGCTTGATATGTTTATTGTGATGTCGTATTATATATAAAGTCATGCGCCAAGCGCCTAAAACGAAACGGCGAGTTTTTAAATTTATTTTTAGAGCCGCTAGCACTCGCATCCGTTAAAAACGTCTATACTAAAAACTTAGGCAAAACCGCCAAAGAAGATTCCTTAAGCCGCCTCCGCTGGCAAAAATAGCCGGCACTGCTCTCTGACACATCAGCTGTTTTTTGTTTACGTAAAAATAACAAAATTCTTGTGATTTTTTACTAAAACTTTGCTTATTTTAATGGATTTTAGAGATTCTAACCATGTTAGATATAGACTATTTTGTGTTTTCATGGGTCTAATTTCTACAAATTATTAAGTTAGCCAAGAGCAGCACCAGATTTATGTACATAAATATGTGTTTGTTTTTCTATCGTTTGGTCGTATCAGCTGATTTAGATTTTAAATACGACACCTACAAATATACGAAGAGTTGTTCACAACGGTCATATTTTTTGGTTGTATTATTTTACAATATATGATTTCACAAGACCTTGTGAATTCACCAATTATTTTTTTTTGTAAGTCATTGAATGCACACAGAAAAAACTGAGTTGTAGAATCAGTAACAAATTTCAGAGAATCAGTAAATATTTTGTCTGGCTGAGGACCTGCAACGAAAGTTGTAAATTTAGACAAACAATTTTGCAAGAATTTTAGCTTCTGTTAAAAAATTTTGCTGAGCTGGTTAAATATTTTATTTGTCTAGGCGAAAATTTTGTTTGATTTAAAAATCAAATAAAAATATTTTTAGAGACTATTAAATAAATCGACTAAAAAAATAAATTATTTTGAACAAGAATTTGTTTGAAAAATTTTTTTTGTAGTTTTTTGTGTGCAACAATAGAACAATGCGACTCAAGCATTTCTTAATAAGGTAAATAATAAATAATTTTTTCTCGAAAATAAACAATTGCTATATTTACGCCTGCTTGAGAGCTTAAATTATTTTCAACGAAAACAGTTGTAAAAGTAAAAAAAAATATTTTTTTCCTTTATCTAAAATCGTAACCGCAGTTTAAAGTATTTATTTAAACAAAGTTCTAAAGTGGAAAGATTACTAAGCGAAAATTTTAAAAGTAATAGTTGTCTTACTGTATGAGATTTTGCCTCAGCTTGGTGTGAAAGAAGATTATTTTATAGTTAAGATTATAAACGAAAAACTATTAAAAGGATAACGATAAAAAAGTTCATATTAGCCCTACTTAATTTTGGGTACGTTTTTTCCCTTTTTAATATTTTCGACCTCAATCTATGCAAATAACCCTTTAACTGGTAATCTTAGTTTCATAATCTTGCCAAAATATGGGCTTCCAACCATATGGTATTTCTAGACCCATGATTTTAAATATGTACGCCAAAGAGTACTAAAATATTTAAAATACAAATTGTCTTTTTATTTAAATTTCGACTTCAATCTGGGCCAAATATCCTTAATGTCATGTGTGTATCTCGACTCATTATCTCCAAAAATCTCAAAAAAATACTAAAAAAAAATTAAAAATATTTAGCTTCTGTCTTCTTATCTGACTTCAATCTGGATTAATAGTAATTAACTTAATTTTTCTAAAACATTCATCTCCGATATAGCAAAAAAGTACCAAAAATATGGTAAAAGTACTTCCTTCCACTTTGCTTGATTTAAATCCCTTTTCCTGACTCAAAATCTCCAAAAATCCAAAAAAGTAGCAAAAATATGAAAAAGTACTTTCTGTCCACTTAGTTGACTCTTAATCTATATCATATTTTTCGAATCATTATATCCCACGAGTTTGCTTTCGACTTATATATGAATCAATTAAGGCTAGTTAATATTTCTAGACCTAAAATCTCAAAAAAATTAAAAAAAGTACTTTTTGCCCACTTATTTAAGTGGTAGGCTTTTAACCTCTGTGTGGATTAATAGTCCTTAACTTTACATTTCTTGGAACCGAAAAAAATATTAAAAATTTAAAAGTAATTTTTCCCGCCTAGTCGGCTTCTGATCTCCTAATGGGCCAAAAATTCTTGATTTCATATTTTTCGACTGAAAATTTCAAAAAATTCAAGAAAAGGTTTAAAATGTTAATAAGACACCTATTGACGTTGACTCTTATCCTCTATATATTTTATATTTACGGTGTCATAATATTGGAAAATGCAAAAAGTCCAAAAAAAGTACCTTTTGCCCACTTAGTTGGGTTAGAAATCCTTAATTTTATATATCTGGATTTAAAATCTAAAAAAATGCAAAAAGTACCACAAAGGCAAAAAAGTACCTTTTGTCCACTTAGTTGACTTTCGACCCCTAATACCATTATCTCTAAGCTCATAATCTCGAAAAATTCAAAATATTACCTTTTGGTAACATACATTTCCTTTTTAAAGGTTAATAATCCTTAATGTCTTGACTCATAATCTCAAAAAATTAAAAAAAGGCAACAAAAAAAGCTGGATTTCGACCTTGATATGATTGAATATGTAATCCTCATTTTCATATTTTTAGTCATAAATTAAAAAAGTCCAAAGTACAAAAAAAATTTTAAAAATTACTTTTTTCAACTTACTCAATTTCCGACCTTCATATGAGACAGTAGTTCTTAATTTCTGAATTCAAAATCTTAAAAATCCCAAAATATGAAAATTCTCTTTGCATCATAAGAGATACCCACCGTTCAATTTCAAGCTTTACGCCATTGTAGTTTACGATTATGCGTTCTTTTGTCAATCTGTCAGCCAGTAGCATTACTCCTTTATAAATTAAACTTTTCCGTTTCAAGGTTTTGCTGGTTAAATGAATGAGCTCCACACATTTAATCTAACCGCATAACACGTCCTGCGGTTAAAGTCAATCTTACATTTTCAAAATTTTTTTTATGCCAAATGCTAATGATTGATAAATTCGTATCAAAATATTTCACAATTTTTAACAATGTGTTTGTTTTCCTTTTTAACAAAAAGTAAAGAAAAAAATGACTTAAATACGTCCATAAATTAGAGGCTTTACTTAAGAGATTTTTTTTTCACTCATTCGTTTGCCACGTTTTTGCTATTTCTTTATTTTATAAGCGCACAGGGATGATTATTTGTTTGTTGTTCTGTTTTGTCGTAGAAAACGGTTAACCAGTGTTTGCCAATAATTTGTTTATACCCGTTTTAATATGTGGGTATGTTTGTACCTATAAGTATGTATTTGATAAGATTGATTTAACAACAAATTTTATTATTCCTTTATTCATTCATTTCATATTACACACACACACACATATAAGTTTTTTGGTTGTTGTTTGTTGTACAACACCTCCTAGGGAGTGAGTGTGTGTTTGCGGTCATATTGATACCCCAGCATACCATATGCGCTCTAAATGAGCTCATAAGGATTCTTATGTCGGAACGCTGACGCTCATAAAGAGTTCATAAAATAATCATAAACAGTCATAAAAAACTCATTTTAGAGTGGCTTTTTCCACTAAACTGGTCACTCATAAAAGAGCTCTAAATTTTATGCATAAAAGAGTATTTTATGACTCTTTTTTTAAAACGCATTTTGAGCTCTTATTCCAGTTTTCGTTTACACTTTCTCTTTCTAAAATACGTTCACTGTCACTATTTTCTTCAACAACACTATTTTAATATTAATTGCTGGATTTTCTTTTCTTAATTTGTTTAACAAAGTTCACTTATTATTAATTTGCTTTCTTTCAAGTTTGCTCTTTTCATTATTTTAATTATGTATTATATTTCTATTTATTATAAGAACACTCACAATTTTGTCTTTACACTTTCAAAAATATTCACAAATGAATCAATTTGTGTAACTTCTTTCTTCTGCTTAGCTGGAATTTACCGTTATCTGTCAGAGTGCAGAAATTACTCTTAAAAAGCACATAAAATCGATCGTTTATGAGCTCAGAAATATGCACGCAGGGAACACTCACAGAAGCTCATAAAATCGCTCATATATGAGCTCATATATAAGAGCGCTCCGATAATGGTATGCTGGGACATAATCTGCCTCCACAGCCGAAAGACAGACAAAGAATTCTGCAAACGCATATGTCTAAGTATTAACGTAAGGGGAATTAAACAAGAAATAAAACCACCACTAAACACTGTGACTAAAATAAATCGTTTATTTTTGTTTTTAGTAACATACTTAGTATATTGTGTACAGTTAAAGCGGATGTTAAAGGGTGCTGCAAAAGGTATGGGGCTTGTTTGTAAAGTATGCACTTCATAGCAAGGCTTGCACTATACACAAAAAAAAAATAATTTGCATATTTTTTGTCAATTAACACATTAAAAATAAAATTCAACTGTTTTAACTAAAAAGTAAGTTGTCCAAATTAACCGTTTAATTGTATTTAAAAGGTAAATTTTAACTGTGATGCTAATTTACAAACTTAAAAAAAAGAATAATTTTCCATAGGAATTTTATAGTTTAACAGCACTTAGCACTCGTTTTTGTTAGTAAAAAAAATTGATTTATTTCAGTTTTTTCAATTAAGGTTATTGATATAATCGTTTTAGTTATAGGGTCAAATTTGAACATGCGTCAATCAATGCATCATCGAAATAATTGTTTTGCCGGGTTATTATGTTCGCTACTTGAAGAAAAAATATTGTTTGTTTACTTACTGCTTTACAGTAGTGCTTTTTAGTATGCACTTCAGTAAGCGAGTGTGTTAAGGAGTAAAAGTTTTACATTTACTGCCATACACTATTGCATTTATACTAGAAAAAGTATGTACTGCTTACGAAATCTCGATTATTTTTTCTGGGTTATGCCCTGATATACATGCGCCTCGGTCTAAGTACAACAAAAGATAGAAAGAAGAAAAAAGAATAACAAAACATAAGAAGTAAAACAAAACAAAAATATAAAAAAATTTATCGACCCAGTTTAGCATTGAACCTGGCACCACATGATGGCCAGGATGAGATACTACCGTTAGACAAACGCGGCATTTGATTTTTGAAATATTTATTCTTATTTATCTTAGCGCTCATGTTCGTTTTTGTATGCTAAAATAAAAATGTGCTGCTTACTAACAAAAACGAGTATACAGAGTCATTAAATTAAAAATTTTTACGCAAAAGTATTGTTTTTAATTAAGCACCACTTAGGCATATACATTTTAAAAACAATTAAATGGTTAATTGGAAAAATTAACTTTTTAATTAAAATAGATGAAATTTCTTTTGTTAATGCGTTAATTGGAAAAAATATGTGAATAATTTTTTCTGTGTAGATGTGTCCCAAAATGAATTATAAAGTTAGATTTTTTTATAATTTTACTTGTGTGTCTTGACACAGGCAATGTCATATAAAATATGTAAATCGTGTTCGACAATGGTCAATAAGATTTTACAAGGGTGTGCCTTATTATAATAAATTAAAATTTTCCATCATTTTAAACTGAAATACCCGGAAAAAAATCTTAAGTTTTTACGACAAATACTTCTAGAATAACAATTCATTACTTTTGTCAAAAAAGTACTTTTTATTGTCGAAATATTAAATACATATTTATTTAAATGAAATACAATTAAAATTAAAAAAACTTATCAATTTTAAACATTTTCCGGCGGGCTTGCTGGGTAAAGTAACATAGGCTTGTGTTTGTTTTATGTATTTCTTAAACATACATATCTATAAGTACCCTGTAGGACATTAAGTTAACCTAAAATGCACTTTAAGCTACCTTTTTCGCGGTGACTGACACTTGGACTTCTTTTCTATGTTGACAACGATTCGTTTTTTAATTCACTACTTTCAATTAGTTATAAGAATAATTAATTTTAAAGTCACCCAGTTATCAATTGTCCTGGGCTCGAGCCCTAAATTGGTTTTTTCTTTATCAAAATAATTATTTTTTTAAAACTTTTTTACAAGTATGCTTACGAAAACAGGTCCACCCTTAAAAGAAAGGACACAAATTACCATTTTGGGCAAGTACTATTGCTCCATTTTTTACCTGTCACGAGAGAGAGAGAGAGAGAGAGAGAGAGAGAGAGAGAGAGAGAGAGAGAGAGACAGAGAGAGAGAGAGACAGAGAGAGAGAGAGAGAAAGAGAGAGAAAAAGAAAAAGAGAAGAAAATCCATGGAAATTAAGTTAATATTAAAATTGGACTAGCGGGACTCGAACCTATACTCTCAAGATTGCTAGGCTCGCACTTTTACCCCTCGACCACAACGATGAATATAAAGAGCGGTTAAAATAAGCCTACCTAAAGTACGACACAAAAAAATAAAATATATAAGAAAAACACAGCAGAATATGTGTTTGTGCTTTAACTTTGGGTTTCTTTTGGAGAACCTTGCAGTCAGCTTTGTAGTTAGTTAAAAAAAATTAATATTAAATAAGTTATTTTTGTAGTCGACTACTGAATATCTGACAGGGTACTTAATATTGCTTTATGCCTACGCATGCATGTACAAGAAGACAAACACACTTGAAAAAAACTAATCGATAGCACGTGAATCTTAAAGGTGAACGACTGACTGTCTTAGCATAGAACAGAAGAAATGTGTAAAGTACAACGAATATTTATGTTTGTACATATATGCAGATGTTAACAACCACTTAAACAGACAAGTTTTTAAAGTGTTTTTCTTTTTAAAGTTTGCGAAAAACTCATACCCATATTGATTGTAACCACCCTCTCACACTTTGCTACAAATATTTGCAACATAAACTTATCCTACACATAAAATGTTACATGTGCTTGTGTAAGTGTATTTGGTTGTTTTCTTCTTAGTATTTAAAGCATTCCTATCATAGACCATTTTAAAACTTTGACATCAACACTTAAAAGAAAACAAAAAAAAAAATTTTGTATAAATTAAGTTTCACGTTTATAATTAAATGCCATTTGAACCCAGTGTGTTTGCGCTTTCAACTTTATTTGCTTCTTTTAAACTCTTCTGAGAAATAAAAAGATATTAATTTATTCATTTGCAAAAAACAAGAAAACGGACTTGAAGTCCAAAGTAATAACATTACTAAAATATATTGAATGTATAACTCAAAAACGCAAAAAACATCGAATTTCGTGCCTACAAAGCCCGTGGATAGGTCTAATGTAGGGCTGACCCGAAGTCTTTTTTTTCTTGCAAACATTTTTCTAAAACACACGTACCCCCTTTCTCCTCCCCCTTAGGGGTTGTCATACAAAATTTGAACAAATTGGGGCCAAAACCCCTGCACGTTGTGAAGGGTATATAAGATTCGGCACAGCCGAATATAGCACACTTACATGTTTAAGGTGGAATAGTTAAGCCACAAGTAACTCTTGTGAGGCAAATATAATATTGTGACTAAACTATTCCACAGTTTAAAAAAACTACGGATAAAATGCACTTCGTATGAAAAGCAATACAAAAGATGAGCGCTAATAGCATTTTGTTTAGTTAATGCCACCTTAAAAATAAAACTTAGCAAAAATAATGAAACGACCAAAATTAAAGCGTAATTAGCTTACAAACTTCATGGAATTTAATATTAAAAAACAAATTTGTGGCATGTAGGCTCTTCGGCACTGCCTTATGAACGCCTTCCTGTCGATTAAGTTTTAAACCAATTTTTTAACATACCTGGTCATATACTTAAGTAGTGCGTCGAATGTTGGCTTTTTAATAATCAAGCGTTGCTGGCGTATCAATAAAGAACAAAAATTTTACATGCCTCCACAAAAAGTAGTTTGAAGTGTCCAATTCACATGTCCATTACGTGGAATTAATAAGCTATCAAATATTTGGCTCTACAAAGTGATGTTTTCATGCGCTGTGTGGTATGTTGCGCCGTCTTATTGGAATCATATCTCATCCAAATGATTTGCAGTGAAATTAGGGGTTTAAAACACAAATTCTTTGCATTTATCATCTGCCATTCATGTTTGGACTTAAGGACAAATTGTTTAAGATTTAAAGACAATTGGGCCGATAATGCCTTCGACACAAAAACTACACTAAAACAGTAATGTTTGCACAAAAGAAATTATTTCAATATTTTTTTAATTAACGCCTTAATAAAAAAACGTGTTTAATAAAAAACTTAATAGTCTCAATTAAATATTTAATTATATTTGAAAATTTAATGCATTAATGATGCTTTTTTACAAATTCCTAACAAAAAAAATTTGGAATGTTGTACTTTAGGCTTTTGCACAGGAAAAAAATCGGATATGAACGCGTACATAAATACAAATTTTTTTAACTACAAAAATCGAATGGCTTGTTAGCCTAAGTAGTGGTGAAATCTCAGTCTGGCAAACGAAAGATGCCAGGTTCGAGGCTAGTTTCGCACAAAAATTTTTTTTATTTTCCCTTTTTTGTTTTCTTATTTTTCCTATTTTTTTATTTTTTTTCTTTCTGTTTTGTTTAACTTTTACTTATGCTTATGTTTGATTTTCTTAAAAAAATTTAATTTTCCAATTAACTTTTTAATTGATAATAAGTTTTTATTTAATCAATATGTTAATTCATTCAATTAAATTTATTTTCAAAATAATGCTTATACTATAAATATAATACCAAATGCGTTCTTATTTCAACATTGAGACATGGTGCAGTAGTTTGAGTGCTCGCATACCACACAAGCAACGCAGATTAATTAATTGAGCAAATGCGAGCAAATAGTTATCTTTTTTTTAACATATCGCTAACTAAAATATTAAATTTCAGTTCATTTGTCGTTGACAAAAAAAAAAAAATAAAAAAAATTTAACCCCCCTATTGTATGATATACAATAATAAAAAGCGTTTCGTTCCATCTGAGAGATGGATTAATGCTTGTCCGTTAGTCAAGTGGGACCTAAGAGACTTTAAATAGAAAAAAGCATAGTGTATATGAAAAGTAAACTTTGTCCTAACTTACAAAATAAAACAGAAGAAAAACCCTCATACCGTATCCCTTTCACTGTTACATGTAAGTTAAATAGGTGATGTTTACAACCAAAAGACACTACTACCTTTCAAAGAGTACTGATGATGAAATTGCGTAGCTGCTTTCGAAAATGCATTCTACTCGGCTAGTAGCGGTTGAAGAACCTGCTTTTTTTCAAATAAAAAGTTTCAACATTAATGGAAAATATTAATTTCTTCTAATAAAAAGAAATTAAAAAGCAAACATTTTTACTTACAAATATTTTGTAATAATTAAGTTATCTTTGATTAAATAAAATATTTCCTTTATACCGAGAAAAGAAATAACTTTTTCCTAATCAATCACTTAATAGACACTATTTTATTCATCGCTTTTATAATATTACACTTAATTACTTCAATTAATGTATTGCATTTAACACCTTTCACGTCATCAACTTCTTTAAGTATTTTAATAACATTTTAACACAGTCATTAACAAACATTAGTACTAGTTTTTCTATTAAGTCGATGTCGAAGAATGTAGGACAAAAAGAGCAGCAATAAAACATCGTCTAGGACAAAAAAGAAAAATAATAAAAAAAAAACATAAATGAAATTATATACAAAAAGTCGATAAATTAACAAATACATTCTAACGTAAGAATAAACAAATGCTAAAACATACACACATACATACTACCACACATACACAGTCCTTTACAAAATTGCACAAACACTTACAACAATGTAAAAACTGTGTCAAAGTGGGGTTTTTGTTTGTTGAAATGTACAATTCGCATATTTTATTCCAATTATATGGACAGGGATAATCATAAAAGGACTAGTTTGCTGGTTTTATTTATAAACTTACGTTTGTAAGCCATTGTTTATCTCTGTTTTATATATGTTGTGTTACATAAATATGTTAATACGGATATACATACATACTCATACATATATTCTACATTATTTATATTTACATATATACATCCGTACTTTTTATTTTTGTATTATATATGTAGTATAACCAATTACAACACTTAACTATTATCATCAAAAACGTCATCAGGTAAACCTTTCGTATCTGGTTACATATGAATTTTTATATCAAATATGCAAGGACCGAGACCAGTCAACATGGTTTATACTCTTTCAATTTACAGAAAATTATTTTTGGATCAATAATTTTAGACAATTCCTTGGATTAAAAAATGTTTGTTCAATTCTTTCTAACAAAACTATATAAAACAATAAACTAAGAAAAAGGGTTTAAAAGCTTCTTTTTATTTGCATTAAAAAGCAATTAAAAATTTTTTAATATTTTACTTAAATTTTTATTATGGAAATTTGTTTTATCTAAAACTAAATTAAATTTCCGTTTTGAAAAAAATTATAAGAAATATTTTAATATATTTTTTTGTTGATAAGAGACTTACTTAGGTCTGACCCTGAAGACCCCAAATAGGCTCCTTGCGTCCTCAGTGTTACCAGACAATAATAAACAATATCCAGTCTGACTAGTTTAAAGTAATTATTAAATTCTCAAACTGCGAAAATAATAAGTTTGAAAAAAATTATTTATTTTGTATATTATTTTTTTTTTGCAAAAAGTCATATTTTTGACTTTTTTTGTTGGCAGAAATATTTTTTTTTGTTTTAATTTATTCAACAATCAAATTTTTACTTTTTTAATATTTAATATAATTATTAATTTTTATTAACGGCTTTGATTAAAATATATGTTTTTAAAACATGTTCGTTTTGAGAAATTTTTTGTTATTTTGTTTGTAATTTCTGAAATACTAATATGTGACCCATATTCTGGATCCCTAGAGAGGAGGAATTCGGCCATTTCCGTTTGTCGTCACCGGTACCGAGTCAAACTCAACGAAGCCTGTTTTGTTGTCAAACTATCAGAAATATACCTACTTAAAACCAGCAGGATCGGTTAACTACGAATCGAAATGCATATAAGCCAAAACCTAAGATAACTCTAGGATAACCAACAAAACCCATGCATATATCCTCATACATATATTTATTTTAGGAACTTTGCATAGGCCATTTAAAGACGGCACACCAATTTGGGGAAGCTTTCTTTTAAATAGGAGCTAGGAAAGTTAAAGCGACCCAACAACTACATTAAAATTATAAAATTTCGGTATGCTATATTTTGAAAAGTGTAACAGCTATATTAAAAAAATTATAAAATGTTAGTTTGGAAGAAGCAAGGGGAATGGAAGCCCCCATATAAACTGGTACCAAATTATGAATAAAAATGGATACGGCTGCTCACTTCGAACCTTATACAAGATAGTTTTAAAATAACGTTGAAATTCTGCAACCCCCTTTTACAAACAAACAATTTCAAAAAAATTTGTTTAACGGTATGTCTCTGAAACTTTTAGAGCTATCGATTTTAAGCTTTAATGGGGATACAAAAACGGCCAATGTGAAGGTTATATTGGAATTGAAACAGCGAATATGGCGCTCTCACTTGCTTTTACTTTCAAAAATTTTTTTTAGTATAATGTGAAGCTGTATTTATAACATTTTAAATATTGTTCTAAAATAATTTTGTTAAAATAAACTTTTATAACACAATTTATGGTAAAGCTTTTTGTACTAAATTGTTTCATAAATTTTTCTTTGTGAATAATTATCATATCAAAAATAATTTACTTACAACTACCCTTAAATGTTTGTACATTTATATTTGTTAAGTTAATTTTGTAAAAAAAAAAAATTATAAAAAAGAAGTTAAAATTAAATTAACCCTGTTTTTTATATCCTTTACATACAAACTTGAAACTTTTTACCATTACATTTACACACACATGGACAAAAATGGTTATTTAAAATGTCATTAAGTATACATACCTGAGTGATACGATATAAAGTTAAAGCAAAATTGTATAAAATCAACTTTAATATTCATTCATGTGTTTTGTTGGTTTTTTTTTATTCATTTTCTCGTTAGTGAACTTTTATTATTTTAATTTAAATATTTTAAAGCTTTAATTAAAAGTCCTTTTAAAAACGTGTCCTCATTATGCAAAACGAAAATAAAGTTTAAATCCTTATAAAAACAAGTTAATTGTTGTTGAGTGTGAAAATACGTGAAATAGTTAAAAGTAAAAATTAGTTTAGTTAGAGTTTCAAAAACGTTTGGCAAAATATTTAAATTTAAATTTTTTAATTTTTATTTATTGTTGAACTAATTGTTTTTAATAAAAATTTTTGATTTTTTTTTTTTTTTTTTTTTAGTTTGGCGTTAGTTCATATAATTTCTTTTTATTAGAAGAAATTATTATTTTCCGTTTATGTTGAAAGAAATTTTCAAAAAAAATCAAAAATTTGTATTAAAAACAATTAGTTCAACAATAAATAAAAATTAACATATAACTCACACATGGCACGGTGCAAAATGATCTTTAGTAATTTCTGTCAATTTGTCGTTGACAAAAAAAAAAGAAATTAAAAAGTGATTACCCCTATTGTATGATATACAATAATAAAAAGCGTTTCGTTCCATCTGCGAGATGGATTAATGCTTGTCCGTTAGTCAAGTGTTGCCAAAGAGACTTTTAATGGAAAAAAGCATAGTGTATATGAAAAGTAAACTTCGTCCTAACTTACAAAATAAAAACAGAAGGAAAACACTGATACCGTATACTTTTCTCTGTTACACGTAAGTTAAATAGGTGATGTTTACAACCAAATACACTACTACCGTTCAAAGAGTACTGATGATGAAATTGCGTAGCTGCTTTCGAAAATGCATTCTACTCGGCTAGTAGCGGTAGAAAAATCAGCTTTTTCAAATTGAAAGTTTCTTTCAACATTAACGGAAAATAATAATTTCCTTTAAATTTTTTAAAATTTCGTTTTTAGTATTTTACAGAAGAAAGTCTTTGCTTTGATTTTCCGTTTGTTTATATTAAATTTTTTTTGTCTATTTGTTGTATTTTCTTCTTAAAGTCAAACTTTGTGCCTTTATATTTCAAGAAATGTCGTCGTTCCTATTGTTGTGCCCTTATCATTAACCTACATCATTACCGCCTTCCTCGTGGTCGCATTTAATAATAGATTTATGTTATTGCAACCCTTTATTATGGTCGTTTATGTTTGAAAAACATTTCATTCATTTAATGGCCTCATGTTTCTGTTTGTGTTTTTTATGTATATGTGTGTGTGTGTGTTTGTGTATGATTTTGTATGTATGTTGTCACTTGCATAAAGGTCAACCCATTCTCTGTGGAAATTAAAGAAAAATGAAATTATATTGTTGCTGTTGTTATTATTATTACAAAGTATTTCAATTGTCGGTTTAAGGGTATGAATTTATTTTACCTTATTCGCTACTGCTTCAATTACACTGGATCCAAATTGGCTAAAAAATTTACGTAATATGTTGTAATGGGTATACAAGATTCGGCAAAGCCAAAATTGCCCATTTTTCTTGTTTTGATTTTTTTTTTTAAATTTTTTGGGAAAGTTTTCTTTTATTTTTTAAAATCACATAAAAACAAACTGAAATAAATAAACTATTTGATAAATTCTTGACATACTTTGGAAATGGTGTAATTTATTATACTTGAAAGTTAAACATTCTTTTCGTTGTTTCTATTCATTTTTATGCTGACACCAAAGACGCCATTGTGCTCGTTAAGGATTTAGTTAAACTTGTTTTTTTTTTGTTTCTGTTGTAGAACGACTACATTTGTTTCGCCTGTTCCTTTTTCGATTTTTAACTTAACATTACAAATGTGAACTTAAACAGTAACAGCACACAACACAAACAGCACTGCTTTAAAAAAAATAACTTTAAAAACAAGCTCGACCACATACTACCCTACAAGCTTTGTACCTTTGTTTATCGCAGTGGTTGAAGCAACATTTGACTAAACAACTATAAAAAGGAGTAATTAATCCTTTAAAAATTGCGAATCTTCTCTCTATTAACAAGTTTTACGTGGATAGACAGATGTTTCGAGTTTCCTATTCAAACTGTAAAATAATTCTAATACAATCCAGTGTTTTAAGAGGATGTTAATAAATTTGTACGAAACGCTCAAGTTTCTCTTTAAAATGTTTTTCTAGTAAACAGAACGACATCTCAAAAATGTTTAAAAGGACCAACAACAAAAGCCAACATGCCATTAAAACAACTATAGTAAGGAAACAGCAACAAAAATAATTGAGTATTTTTACAAGCTCTGACACAATTGTACAAATTTATTCATGACTTTGTATGGGTACACTTACTTCATTGCCACAAATAAAAGTTGCAATAAAAAGGACTTTAATGACTGAACAGTATAATGATGAGTTTATAAATCAAACAAGTAATAAAATTGAATTGAAACCGAAATGAACAAAGCAAAAAGTAAAACTTATTTGCTAGAAAAGTATGTGTCTTTTTTATTAACGTCAATGGATTTAAAAAAAGATTATAGGTTGCAAAGGATTGGAAATTTATTATGTCAATGATCATGAACGCAATTGGATTCCTTTGAATAATCGTCGTTTTTTAAACAATGTTTTGGGTTATTGTAACCTGTATGTTCATAAAAAATGTTAAATGTTTTATACACCTGGAATATTTTTGTAATTCGTTTTTAAACGATTTCAAAAGTCCATTATATTTTTTTATGTACTTAAATAATAAGGTCTTTTATTTTAATTTAAATAATGCATTTAAACTCAAAAAGCCAAAAATGGTTTATGTAAATCAGAAGTGCTGACCAAATGTGCTCGCTGTTCGTCGAATTGTTGAAAATTTTGATTTAGATTTTCTTTACAAAATGTTCAAGTGCCAATGAGACAAAGAACCGCCCGTAATAATGCAAATATTGCTGTCGTTCAGGCAAGTGTTGCCCAAGACCGCAGTTTGTTAATTTCATGATGCTCTCAATCTCAACAATTGAGACTATCTTAAACTACAATGTGGCTATATTTGAGAAAGGATTTGGGTTTGCATCCATATAAAATTGTTCTCATTCAAGAACTGAAGCCATTTGACCACCGTAAACGTCGTGAATTTGCTGATTTTTCCTTGGAACAACTTGATTCGATTAGTTCAAGAAAATGTGATATTGAATGACCTCCAAGAAGTTGTAATTTAACATCATTAGACTATTTCTTGTGGAGTTATTTAAAGTTTTTGGTCTCTCGAAATAACTCTCTTCAAACTTTACAAGTCAATATCAAAAGTGCCACTAATGACATACATACGTGGTTCAGTGGAAAAAGTGCTCAAAAATTGGGTTCATGGAATTCGTTCCTGCAGAATAAGTCGTGGATGCCATTTAAATGGCATGTTATGTAAAACTTAATTGTGTGGATTTTACTTAACATTAAATAAAAAAATTTTGAATTTCCTTAACAATAAGTGTGTTTTTTTTTTAAAAAATCATATCACCTTGTTGGAAAACCCTTAATTACTTGATCAATTTTGTTGTCCTGCTCAAGAAGGGCAAAACAATTTAAAGCTATTCGAGCAGCAGTGTGCGAGCACTGAATCCCAAAGAAATCAGAAGCTGCCAGGTTCGAGTCTTAACTTGGACAATAATTTGTTTTTTTTTTATTTTTTGTTTTATTTTATCTTTCTTTTTTCTACTTTTTCTTTTGCTTTGTCTTGACCTATGCTTATTGAGTTTGGGTTTTTATTAACAACTTTTTTTCTTATGTAACTACCTGTGTGAAGATAAATAGTAGAGACAAAAACCAAAATGTTTAGCAAAGCCAATTTTGGAATTTACATAGCCTTGTTACGCATTTAACAGTGCTCATATTCACAATTCACTTAATCCAACAGGTCAGTACCAGTAAATTAAGCCTAGTTTCCAGACCTAACCATATGAAAAACGTGTTCCAAATATTCCGTATTGAAACCAGAATAGTATATATATATTCTTAGGCAGTAAATAAAATAAGTTTAAAAATTTATATTTTTTAAGATGAACTACTAAAATGGTCAAATATGGAATGGAAAACAAGACTAAGGGGTGCCTTACTAAGTTATGTAACTCATATGTCTAAACTGTATTTGGGAGATTTTTTAAAATTTTTTGAAAATTTCACTTTCGGAAAAGTTATGATGTCCTTGAAGGATTTTAGGCATATTTGGCCAAGCGGTTCCTTGACACTCATATAGACTGTATTGAAAATAAAGATCGATAACAAAGCCAAATATCCATAGTTCCTAGCTTGGATAATACCTTGTTTAAGGTGAAACCAAAAGTGGTATTTTCTAAAGCAATCTGCCTGAGTTTTGCCGATGGAGGCTGAAAAAAACTGACAGCATCGGCAGCAACAAAAAACATGCTCTATTGCCTCCAACTCCTGCTCATCCCCACAAATTTTAAAATAAATTGGAGTGCCGCGATCCTATCTGCTCGATCTTGCTCTAACCGGACAATGTCCACTTTTGACCCCTATTGGGTCCTCAGATCGATTTTCCCCATGTGCAATAACAACCTAGTGCCATTTAGTCTTAGCGAATCTACAGACATTTCTTTTCCACCACTAAAAATTCGCCGTGCTAAGCATCCATCCATCCTTTAGTGAGTTTCCTTCTTACATACCATCTCAAGGACTGAGCCACTACAAATGAGCTTGCGGGCAGTTTTATTGTCAACTGTCGAATTGTCGTAATGCCCATAATTCCGCAAAGAGCCCGGGCTTTAAGGGCTGCTTTGGAGCATGTTTCACTATGAAATCTGTTGCCATTAAAACTGCCATTATATCCGCCTGAAACACACTTCTCTCTATAGCACAATCTGATGTTCTCCCTTAATATAAAAGACCCGGCTCCAATGTCCATCCATCTAAGATCAGTCAAAAAAACTAAATACCTCTTATACAGACCATTGGATATCAACCAAAAATTCCACTCGCAATCATTTAATAGAACGTACTGATCATAAATGTCAAAAAGTATGGCAGTTTGTTTGACAGTTTATCTTTTTGTACGTTTTATCGGGGTTTAAAAACACGCTGTTTAACTTTAAAATTGTAGCAGCTACGACGCACATAGGGGTATTTTGCCAATCTAGCCGGACATTAAGCCAAAATGGAATTTTAAGAAATGTTAAAATTTAAGTGCGTAGCTCGATAGATAACAAAATTCTGTATTATGTATTATGAATTTTCAAATTTTTTGCTTGCAATTTGTCGTTTTGAGGCACTGTCAAAGTCAGGAAAGTGAAGTAAATTTTCCCGCAATTTATTAACTTTTGATGGTTTTGAGAGGTTTACAATATATTTTTTTATAGCTAAACAAATAAAGATTTTACATTGTTTTTTTCTGCAAACGACTATATAAGCAGCTGCCTTATTTTATTTTTTTTTTTTTTTTTTAATTTTAAGTTTTATCATAAAAAAAACTCCTTCGAAATTAAATTTTTTTTGGTGATTTTTTGAAAATTTACCTTTTTTTCTGTTTTTTCTCATCTTGTGTGCTTACATATAAGTAAGAAACTTTTTTGTGGGTCTCAAAACGTTTTGATAATAATTTGTTTTTTAAGGTTTTTTTTTCAAATTGTTACAGGTTAATTTAAATTGATTTTTAATAGGTTAAATTGGGTTTTATACTGACATTGTATGTATAATAAGGGTTTGTGCGAAGCAGTAGTTTTTACCCACCCCTAAACTGGTAATGTATACCTGCGCGGCAGCCTTCTTAATGACGCTATTTTATGCAACAAAATAAATGTACCTGCCTTAAAAACCTTTGAAAATTTTTAAAACAAAATTATTTTTTTAAAAGAAACAAATCTGTGCTTTAAGTACTCATTTTTTGCTTTATATATTGTGGTTATTGCATGAAATTATTTTCAGAAACCTTTTGAAGCTACGAGAGTAAAATGGAGAAAGTTTATACAAGATTTGAGATATTCCAAATAGTACGGGAATGTAAAGAAAAATTTTGTTGAAGAGAAATTTCAATTTTTAGAAAGAAAATTGTGTTCCTGTTCTAAGTGCAAAAGGATATATTTTTTAAAATAAGTTACATAGTTCTTGTCTTCATACTATTAATTAATTGTTACTTCTGTAAATAAGTTATCGTTTTATATAAATTACATATTTTCAGATAAATTTATTACATTCAATTACAAAACAAGCGACAAACAAGCTTAAAAATAAATTTTTTGTGCATATTAGCAAAATATATAAAAACAAAATTTTTGTTACAGGGCCGTTTCGGGGAGTGGGGGCTGGGGGCTGGGGGCTGGGGGCATTTCTGTCCCTACCCATAAAAGCTTAAAAATTTTAGTTTTATAGTATTTGGGCGTAAGTTATCCATTATTTTTATTATATACATAATGTTTGCAAATTTTACTTTATTCTGCCCCCCACAAAAGGGTAAGGGGACGACACTGTCCAAGTGAAGATTTTTTTAGCGTTTGCTTACATTTAAAGTTGCATTTGCATAACAATAGTAATGAAAACTTAAAAAAAATTTAATTTTTCAGAGGTGATATTAGTTCTTCTTAGGGGAACTTTTTCCCCTTGGTTCAATTTTAATTATTTTTTTAATCCTTAAATGCCTATGACTACAATACATGTTTCTGCCAAGTTTCATCAATCTAGGAGCACTCAGTAATTTTTAAGAAGTTTTATTGTAAAAAATAAAAAGTAATGTCCGGCTAGAATGACAATTTACCCCTATGTGCGACGGTGGTCCAGTAGCCGTGCAGCTTTAATGACTTCATATTTATGTAAAATTGTGTTTTTAAATTCAGGTAGACATTTTTTAATAGCGGTCCTTTGTCTAGGCCATAATTTGTGACAGTATTTCATAATTGTCAAACTCTGAAATACTTTTTCCGTTTTTCACTCAAAAAATGGACAACTTTCATTTAATTTGAAACCGTTTTGGGTAAACTTTTAATACTCCGTTTATCAAAAAAAAAAATATTATGTGCAAATAGTATGATTCTTAAAGTGCTTTAAGTTAAGCTCATTTACAAATTATTATATATTTTCCATTTTCCCCATTCACACATATATTCCTCTTTTATCTTTTATTACAGTTGTTTAACGTTTCGACAGCAGTTATGCCAATGAGAAGTAGTTGTTGATGTTGGATTATAACTTTTGCTAAAGGGGTTCTTGCCAACTTGAAAAAGCGGGTACAGAAGCAGCAGTGGCACAAGCAATGACATCATTAATGAAAACGGAAAAAATCAAAATATTCGCAAATAAAACATCAGCCAAATTCATATAATTTTATATTTTGCATTTAATAACAATCCAATTGCTGTGATTTATCATCTCAACCAGCCATTAGAGTGGAAACGAAACGCAAAAAAAGAAAATCAAAAACAACAACAACAAATACATACATCATAGTCAAACCAAGTGAAATAACAACATAAAATTAATTGAATTGAGGTTATGTTGGAAAATTTCTCCTCTATTTGTGTTCGTTCTTAAACTGTTTTTCGCTTTGGGAAAAGCTAAAAAGATAATTTTATCGAAGCTGTTTGTAGGAAAATTTAAGGACAGTTAGCAAAAAAGGAAGGTTCGTGTCTCCTACATATATACACCACCAACACCATAATTTAAATTAAGAATTACACATCACTTTTAATTACGTCATTTATCGCTTTCATCGCCATCATTAATAGCTGAAATGACTTATAAGCTGTGACCACGTCATCGTTCTTCAAAAATTTTTTAATAACGACTTAAAAAAGAAGAACAAAACTAATGTAAAAAGCTTTTCCTGGCTCCCTCCAATCTTTTTTTTCGATTCTTGGCACTATTTTATAATAAAAAATTTTTTTACTGCAAAAAGCAAAAAGAAAAACTATAAAAAAATCATCATACAAGGCAAAAGGTTTTCTTGGTTTCTTATGGCTAAATTAGAATGATAATAGCAACAACAAGAAAAACAAAACTTGACTGATAGTTTTATATTAATTATTATAATTATTAAATTAAATTAAAAACTTTTATATTCTCGGAATTCCTTATAACTAAACAAACAACAAAAAAAAGG
Source organism: Melanophora roralis (assembly GCA_963583895.1). Lineage (NCBI taxonomy): Eukaryota > Metazoa > Arthropoda > Insecta > Diptera > Rhinophoridae > Melanophora > Melanophora roralis. The sequence continues at coordinate 45,511,895 of OY757189.1, read as the reverse complement.
ATAAAATAAAACACGAAACTTTTTGTATTTGCCTCCTTTTTGTCCTGAAACCAGTGATCTCCAGTTGTATATACAAAACGGAAAAGAAAAACAAAATCTTTTAAAACTTCATAATGCTTAAAAAAGAATTTATTTATAAATAAAACTGATTTGTTTCTTTCAAATAAAACAACATTTTTCTTAAATGCTGCTGCTCTTCTCTCTATACTTCAAACTGTCTACTTCCTTTTGCAAAAACTGAAAAAATTTTATAAAAAAAAAACAAACAACTACAAACAAGCATTTAAAAACTCCAACTTTACATAAAATATTTTTAATATTTAAATATAAAAAAAGAAAGAAACATAAACCAGAATTATATACAAAATAATTACACAGAAAACTTCGCACTCCTTCCTTCTTGAGTGAATGCTTTAATTGTGTCTTAAAAAAAAAAAAAAAAAAATCAGAAAACGCAACTGTCTCAACATTTATTGCAATTGCAACTACTACATTTCGAATTGTTGTTGGAGGTGTGGGTGTGAGTGTATGTGCATACAACTTGTTTAACAATGGGGAACAAATGCTGTAGCAAACGCCAGGACCAGGAACTGGCTCTTTCCTATCCAACCGGATATAAGAAATCGGATTATACATTTGGTCAAACACACATTAACAACACTGGCCAAAAGCATAATAATGGTGGTTCATTAGATTCACGCTATACGCCCGATCCGAATCGTGTCCCCTTAAAAATTGGTGCTAAAGGCGGGGTTGACATAATAAGACCACGAACAACGCCAAGTAAGTATAAATCTAATAAGAATATGTGTTTCTTAAGGAAAAATTTCCTTTACTTTTTAAAAATTAAAGCAAAATATTTAAAAAAATGTTTATTAGTCTGTTACGATTCAAGTTTATTTATTAATTTTCCTTTAATTAAAAAAAGAAATATTTTTTTTTTAAATTGGCGAAAGTTGTTTTGAAAAATATTTTTTTGGAAGTAAAGTTGCCGAGTGAAATGCACTTGGAAACCAGCTATGAATTTTATCTCTTCGATTAGTAGTTAGGTTAGGCCACGAAAGGAGAAGCAGAGCCTCTCATACATTTGCACTCGGCGAACTCCTTGGGGCATCATGTGTCCTTTTAAAGAAAAATTAGATACAAATAATTTAGAAAAGAAAAGAAGGAGGAAAAGAAAAGAAATAGTCCAAGCTTAAAAAAGTAAAACAACCCATGAACACTTACGAAACCCCCCTCTTCATTGCCTATCCCCTAGCAACCTGATTCCCATGATGACGACTGTCAATGACGATTTCCAGTTTGCATCCGGAACATCGCTTAGTTCTTTGTAAAATCTTTTACCCAATCTCTTGACTTTAAGACTCTATAACATCGGGCAGTGCCAGACAACATGTTCTTTCGTTCTTACTGCCTCGTAATCCTTACGCATCCTACAATAAGCCGGAGTACCGACATCCCAGTTACTCGCCTTAGCCCTAACTGGTTAGTGTCTGCCAATGACCCCAACCGTAGTCCTTAGACCTAACCTCACCAGGTTAATAAGCAACCTATTATTTTCTGGGCTCAGCTCCGGGTCTTGAAACCCTAACTATTCTACAGTCTCCTCTGTTTTTCCGCTGAAGATTTGTCATATGAATCACTCATTTTAATTTTTCCACTATGGTGGCCACAGTCTCAAAGTTTTCTTCTCTAAGGTAAACTTAAGGGCATGGTTACTACGAACAAACTCGTTATTAATTTTATTACCAACTGGGTCGCAGTTTCCTGGAATCCAACATAGTCTGAAGATAAAAAAGTCCATAGTTCCACCAAAGGCTCTTTTGCAGTGTGAACCTCTGGGAACACCTCCCATTAGATCTGTCGCCTTTAAAACAGCCGGTATATTACCCTCTCTCATGATTAAGGCCCCGGTGTTGGAGCCTATGTCCACCTTAGATCCCTTCTCATACAGGCTATCAGATGGTGTTTTCTCAAAACTGTTGTTCAATAGGGTGAAGCCTAGTGGGAGGCTAGGAATTGGGAAAGCTACAGAGTAACTTTCAAAGTCGGTTGGTAAATGAGCTTAAAGGCTCCGTAGGGTATTGTTTAAGGACCCAACGGTAACGGAATATAACCAAAGAACGAATGGCTCATAGGCTCACCTTTGCTCGGACAACTCCTTACGAAAACACACTTTCTAGAATATAGGGATGTTGAGGATAATGTAATGACAGACATTTCAGAAAGAGACCTGAGCTTATTGGACCTGAAAGACAGATGTGTAAAAGATTATTGTGGATACCTGCCGTGTTGGCCTAACCCCACAGTGCTCTTAACACAGGGTGAGAATTAAGCGTCCACCAACGCCCCTAGAAGGCTCGGTTCGTTCAAGCCAACTAGGTACCAAATTCTCTGCTATGACTCTGTGTAGCCACAACAGAACCCCTTGGTGAAGAGTTTGGGCTATCTAAACCCGATTTTCTTTCTTTGCGTTTCTAGTTTTGGTCTCACCTTTTTCATAACAAAACAGATCCGTACCGACCACAAATCTCCACACACTAGTGTAACAGCACCCAACTTTAAGCAAGAAAGATTATGATTCTCAGCCACACCCACTACGGATGCCGACCACCCAGCTCTGTTTAAAGGAAACGCCATTTCATTAATTCCAACTTAGGATCATTTGTGTCCACCATCATCAACACTACATAATCTTCTTACCGCCAGTCAGGACCGAAACACCACATGCTTCCAAGTGCTATGCCGGCCTTCTCATTAATTTGCTACTATTAGGCTAGATCTTGTCTTAGATCCGCCAAAAACCAGAAACTTTTTACTGTTGAACCTTTGGTTCACATAGACCGCTTACACGGTCACTCTGGGGCCCGTACAGGACCGGACCCCAGTTGTTCACTTTCGTTCTACAGTCCCCGCTTGGGGATAACCACAGCCACCACGTGTACCCCCGAAGGGGACCTCACCATCATTCAGTTCATGCACTTGGTAAGCACATGGGGCCAACTGATTCCCGTGGTACCAGATAGGACTCTGGTCAGCCTCGGAAATCCATTTCCACTTCCATTTTCATTTCCATTTCCGTTTCATTCCTACCAATATTTAATTTACACAGTTAAGGTATTGGTACCCTTTTAAACCCCGTATTGCTGTGCCACCGGGTGAGGGACTATGACACAGCGCAACAAGGACAGCCTGCCTTGAACAAGACCAGTAAACTGATCACTTTTAGCCCAAGACAGACTGTTTTCATTCTTAGCCATGTCTGTTGGCCTTCCGGTATATTACCGAAAGTTGCCCGGTTGATACCACTTGGAGGTAGACTTAGGCACTTGTGTACTTGCACTTAACAACCGGACCTGAAAGACAGTTGAAAAACTGATAACCAACGAAAACTTCGAGTAGACTTCCAGGCCTACAAATTCTCAAACCCGGATGGGATTATCTATGACATGCTACAGAACGTTGCGATTTATTTTTTACACTTTACGCAATAGTCTTAGAGCATGTCTTAAAAGATTTTGTACATATTTTCTAAGGAGCAGTTACGACAATTTTTATACCAAGGTCTGGTAGGGCCACTAAAAACCGGAGTATAGACTAATTCCTATCGTCTTTTTTTGCTAAAGACGTTGGAAAGATTGATAGATTTTAATCGAATAGATTTCATTGATCCACACATCATTAGTGAGGTTCAACATGCTTACATAAAAACTTTTAATAAGCACTAAAAATAGTGCTTACAGTACTGAGTTGCCAAGGCTACTAAAACCAACTGTCAAAAAATCTATGTCTCCTGGCAGGAAAGAAAGGACACTCTTAAAAAAGGTTAACAAATACCTTTTAAAGTGAAGAAAAATTTTAAAAGCTAAATAACCTTAGGTTAACAGTATGTAACAGGTGGACCAAAATAAGTCATCCGATGTTGTTTGTGATGCGTTTGGCGGTCGACAGGAAGCAGATGATGCATGGACTGGACTTTGTACGGGAACATGCGCAGGTCTTTGACCAAAATTTGCCTAAGGGGCGACCGGCTGATGGCTAATTTCGTCTGGTCGATGTTTCTGGCGACAGCTCGACATCCTCGCTAACAGCGGCGATATTCTCGGCAGAACAGGCGCTCCAGGGCCGACTGCTCTTGGCAGCGTCTCGTGTGGTTCCATACTCTTGAAGGTTTGTGGCCAAACGGCGCAGTGTTTGCGCAGTCGGTGCCGGACGACCGGGGAATCAGGAACTGAATTCCCCCAACACTAAAGACGAATTGTTACGCAAAAAAACAAGACTCGATTATTCCGCATTTTATTCTAGATCTGTCTAGGTAACAAATGTCAAAACTGATTTGACATTGTCTGGCATTTGCAAAAAATAGGAGTATCTTCCAATAACGTGATTTCTTTTGGCCCACCTTGTATATGAATACCAACACACTTATTAAACATGAGCATTTTCATGTTTTCAACCCAAACAAAAGCCTTCATTTAAAACTTTGATTCTCAAACGTAAATTCTTTTTCGCATTGCAAATTAATAGACCTGCTTTTTATTTTGTTCTATGTTTTTTAGTTAAACAGACTGACTATTTGTCCTAAAGGTTAATTCTTCAATAATATATCAAGTTCAATACAAGTTAGATTCAATGAAAATAATGTTGGTTGGCATTCGATGCAAATATTTAGCAAAAAAAAGAAAGCAAAAATTTAAATTCATTGCCAGTTTATCTTTTGTTTCAATAAATTATTTCAATGCTGCCCTTAGTTGGTATAACATTTTAAATCATGGCAACAGACTTATTTTTATTTTTCATTAGTCTGGCAGTCATAATCCTTTTAGTTACAACAAATGCCTGATAATTAAAAATTTTTGGCAAAAATTTCTTTGCAGTTGTTTCGATTTTTTTCAGAATTTATAATTATTTTTTTGTGTTAATGTTTGGTTTAAAATAAATGATGCTTTTTATTATGTTGATTTTTCCTTCTCTTTTTTTCCCACAATAATTTTTTTGTCACATATTTTAGTTACTGAAGTAGTAAATGGTGTATCATTCATGTGACTTTCGCTTGTTATTGACTTTGATTTAACAAAAAAAAAAAAAATAAAATAAAATAAAAAAAATAAAATAAAAAAAAATATAATAAAATAAAAAAAATAAAATAAAAAAAAAATAAAATAAAAATAAAATAAAAAAAAAATGAAATAAAAAAGAAAAAAATTTGTGAAAATGCGGAACAACATAAGCAAATAAGAAAAATTCTTAATGAGGACATTAAATCAAAGACAAAGAACATAAATATAAGGCCAAGGTAAACATGAAAAAAATCCAACATTATAGAAAATGTACAAAACAAATGTGCGAATAAAGCAACGAAATGCCTTAATTAGGTTAAGAACAAAAAAGACAACTTCTAATAAAAATAAAAAAAAATAACCCTTTGGTCTTTTGGCACGAACTAATCAGTTAAATTATACCATTAAATTTCTAAGTTCCAGATAAAAAGGATTGTTTATAATCTAAGCAGGTCAAACTAATTATTTGATCGTTTTGCCAACACTTTTTTGGAGAGTTAACGTTAATAAAGAATAGAAAAAATAGCAAATAAAAAACGTAATGAAAAACAAAAATTAAACTTTTTAATTCTTTACCATCGAGCTGATCAAATCGTAGACGACATTTTCTTTAATGACATTTTAAAGACATTTTCAAACTAGTCAATCAAAACATTTGTCGTTTATTATTTACTTTCTTAAAATGCATTTTACAGAATGTTTGTTTTAAAAGCCGAACGTAGAATTGATTTCCGAACGCTTTGATCTTCTGCACTTCTCTAATTTCTGACACCATGTTTCAAGATGTCGTTCTCCACTTGATCCTTTCATCAGAGTTTCAGTCTTCTTCTTCAGCATGATCCGTCACCAGGTTCGCATTCAAATGACTTCCTACCTAGAGCATCTTAATATATTCTCACAACATGACCTTGCTCATGTTTACATTGAACTTCAATACACGTGACTATGTCGTTCACACAACACCGGTATTCTCCATCAACGCAAATTGGCCCATAGATTTTTCGAAGAATTTTGCTCTCAAACATTCTAAGTACTGCCTGATCAGCTTTTACAAGTACCCATGCTTCAGAACCATATATGTACATATAAGCACGAGTAGTATCTGTGTCTTGTAGAGAGTTATTTTTGTCTATCGGAAGGTAGATTTGGTTTTAACAACTTACTTAGACCAAAGTAGCATCTATTGGCCAATACTGTTCTTCGTTTTATCTCAAAATTGTTGTTGTTTGTTTTGTTTATGGCGGTGCCCAGAAAGATTAAACTATTGACTATTTCAGGTTTATGGTTTTAACCTTCGATTATCGGTTCAGGTCTACTGAACGTCTTGTACGTTATTACTATTAACCTGGTTTTATCTGCATTTACTGCCGAACCCACTTTGGGTGATCCCTTCGCGGCTTTTTCAAAGGTGGAAGGCACTGCTTGAAATTTTCGCCACATGATGTCGATATCGTCGGCGTAAGCGAGTAACTGGTGCTGTTTTGTATATAGTGTGCCAGTTCTATTCACATTTGTGGTCCGTATAACCTCTTCCAAGAGGGTTTTAGAAAGGTAACACGAAAGTTATTAGAAAGTTGAGTGTAACTATGAAGGAATACGGCTGGTTGGTGGCCTTTCGCCCAGAGCACAGGACCTATAACTTCTTTAAGGTTGGGTCCAAAATGATAGGGCGCGGGAGTCGGATCTACGGTTTTCTGCCGAGAATTAAATGATGATGGCTGCAGTGCTTTTCAGGTGGAGATTTTGGAAGCCAAATAGGCCGCCGATCTTGCCTTGTTCTTCCCAACTTAAAATTTTAAGGCGAAATTTTCTGCAAGCCTCACCTGTTCCTCAGATATTTAAGCGTTCAAGGAGTTAATTAGACTGTGTGCCGCAAGAAAATTGCTCCTTCTCGATATTATTGTGACAGGAAATACATCTTTAAGAACTGTGCGAGCAAAGAACGAATTCTTCCTGTAATATGTGGTTCCATTTGCTGGCCAGTCGACCAAAAATGGTAGTGCTTTTCTTAAAAGACGCGTATTTCGTTCAAAGGCCCGGGCTTCAGAGATAAGTTCCTTAATTTTTTTTAAAGATCATTTCATTATAGCATCGATAGAACAAGGAAATATATCCCACATTACGAGGGTGCTCGAGTTAATCAAGACGGTTAGATACTTCAACGTCACCGGTGAGTACCTTGGCTCGTTTTTACACGCGGTCAAGTAGCTCCAAAATAAACTTTTTGAAATACCTAACTACTTGTTCGCCATCTCTATCGTCAATATCTAATAGTTTGGTTTCTATAAAGCTGACAACTTGATCTCACTAAGGTCGTCTTGTATATGACTGCCAAGAAATTAAGGTCTTCTGACGGCAGTGGCAGAACATTTGCAGAGAGAGTGGAAAACCATCACTTCCATGTCCAATTTCTCCCACTGTCGAGGTCTTTAGAATAAAATCCGATTCAATTTTCGTGTTTACCCAACAACCAGCGACCTGTTGAAATTGGCAGCAACTTCGCTACTTACTTTTGTTTACGTCTTATCAGCCAAATCAGACGCTTACCATTAAAAGGGAGCACAATTAATCCAAGACTCTGCATGTATCCAAACTGCTCATATTGGGACATAGGAAATGGACTGAATCGAAAATATGTTGTACCGCAAACTCTCTGGTACCCTTTCGAACATTTGATTTAAAAGTGTTTTTAGTAGCATGAGTAGGGGTTTCATGTTCATGCGGCAAACAAGTTCTCCCCCGATGATATGTAAACACAAAAACAGGTTTTCTATTTTAATTTATAATGATAATTTTTATTTAAAAATAATTTAAAAAAAAAGTTATTTTCCCGACGCTATCCGAGTGGAATGCATTTTTGAAACCCGCTACAGTTCCTCGTCAGCACTACATATTTGTTGGATACTTGAGGGTTAGTAGTAAATATATTCTATAAAACCCAAAGTTAATTTAAATCTGAACTCAATACTTTTTATACCCTTCATATAAGTGATAAGAGTATATATAAGTTTGTCATTCCATTTATAATCTCTTTAATATCCATCTGCGCCCCATAAAGTATATATTTTCTTTGTCCTTATAGATAGGGAAGTCGATTTAGCGATGTCCGTCTATTCGTCTATCTATTTTATGGTAAAAATTAACTTTTTTTAAGCTCTCCGATGTCGCATACCGTAAGTGATATCAAACTTTTAGAAATATCTGCGAGCAAATTGCTTTTGAAAACCAGAAAAATTTTCCTGTAACTGGCCGAAATATAAGCCAAGACCGGTTTATTTCTCTAAAATTTGTACATAAAAACCTCTAAAACTGCCCCGCAGTTGCCCCTCCACGGGTGCAATGTAAAACCGGCTCCCACTAGCTTTTTCCACAAGCATTTTTGTGAAACATACTAACATCATATCTCCGCCCCTGTTAGCGTTGCCATACAAAGTTTAATGTTTTTTTTAATTTTTTAAAAATCGCTCCCACAGCTTCCAGGGTGCTTCTTCGAAGGTCATATGTTAAACGGACCCCGATTAATTTTTCTTCCCAAACAGTTTTGTGGAACATGCTTACACCCTATATCCAGCCCCTAATAGGGTTGCCATACAAAATTTTAAAAATTTTGGGCAAAAACTCCTGAAACATTTCTTTCTAGTTACCCTAAAAAGGTTGAAATATAACCCGACTCATATTTAAAAATTAAACGTATTTCAAAATTCAAAAAGTAGATAAAAATAAAAAATAAAAGTTTATGGTTTCGAAAGGCCAATGTGAAGGGTATCTAATATTCGGCATAGCGGTATATAGTGCTCTTACTTGTTTTCTTGTTATAGTTAATATATATTTAACTGTTTAGTTGAGTTAGATGAAATACCTTTTTTTTTATTCTAGAGCAACAAAATTATGAAAGGAAAACAAAAATTGTTTTTTTTTTTTATTATAAACTAAAAGTCTTCTATTACAACTTAACCCTTTACCTTTGTATACAAATCATTTTACTAGGTTCTAAAACAGAAGGAAACAAATAATCCCCAGTTATGAAATGTCTTACCATGTACTTTAGCAACGATACCTTAAAAGTGTGTCTTATAATTCAAACTCTTAAAAACTTGAACAGAATATTTAAAACTCATTAAATAACTTTTTTTTTTGTTTTCTATTTTTATTGCATTTCACTTTTCATTACGCTGTGTGTTTCCCTTCAATTACCTGCAATTTATTTTTACCCTTAGCAAAATGAAAACAACCATTCACACTCACATGCATGCAACTATACATACATACATAAATCTACCAACAGACATAACTTTAATGCTCGTTTTACCTTAAACTTGTTAGAAAAAAAACTTATTTAAATATGAATGTATCTTGAAATTGAAAAAGTAAAATATGTAAAAAATAAATTCTAAACTAATTTCCTTATTAATTCTTTTCTCCTCTATTTCTTTTTTGCAATTTCCTTTACAGCCGGTGTACAGACAGCTGCTGGTGGTCTCCCTAAACGACGTGTGGTTGTTGCTTTGTACGATTATAAATCCCGTGATGAGTCTGATTTAAGTTTTATGAAAGGCGACCGTATGGAAGTCATCGATGATACAGAATCGGATTGGTGGCGTGTAGTCAATTTAAGTACACGACAAGAGGGTTTGATACCATTAAATTTTGTTGCCGAAGAACGTAGTGTGAATAGTGAGGAGTAAGTAGAAGTCTGCCTTTATAGTCATTTTATTCTTATTTGTGTTTGTTCTCGTTCCAGTTGGTTCTTTGAAAATGTTTTGCGCAAAGAAGCCGACAAACTTTTGCTGGCGGAAGAAAATCCCCGAGGAACATTTTTGGTGAGACCCTCGGAACACAATCCAAATGGCTTTTCATTATCCGTTAAAGACTGGGAAGATGGTCGCGGCTATCATGTTAAACATTATCGCATAAAACCTCTGGACAATGGTGGCTACTATATAGCCACAAATCAAACGTTTCCCTCCCTACAAGCTCTAGTTATGGCCTATAGCAGTAAGTTTTTAATTTTTAATATGTTTTGTTTACTTGGAAAAAGTATTTTAAGAGTTATTTCGACAGAGGAAACTATTGTGAATCACCTCTTTATATGATACGCAACATTTAAACATTTGTTTAAAAATGTCGGTTACATCTGATGCTTCGGTTCTTTGGTTTACCTATAAAGTGATATAGGTTAGGTTAAGTAGAACAAACATCCGTAAAGAAATGGATATAGCTTACTTGGGCTCGCTACTTAGGTACTTTGTGCCACCTGTGGATAAAAATACAAAGCGTGGAAATAATAGGAAAGCTGAACCGTAGTAAAGGGTTAGAATAACAGAAAAACAGGATGAAAAAGATTTCCCAAAGCCTATAACGGGAATTGAACCTGCGACCCTAAGACTGGTAGATTTGCCTTCCCTTCATACCTGGGAAGACTCTGAATACTTACTGAGAAAGAAATACCCAGAAAAGAAGGTTTATGTTAGAAAAGCCACAGAATTTAAAGTAAAGTCCAAATCATATAGTTGACAATAAATGTGTTGCTTCCGATTCACAAGAAACTATTTCCGATGTATTCATTATGCATAGTTTGGGAAATTTCAAATGTCTGACTAGGTTATTTAGTACCGGAGGGGAGCATTTAAGGTACTTAACAGTAACTTTTTCACTTCGTTTTGACAACATTTACAATTTTGAAAACATTGCAAGTATTGAGGTTCATTAGACAATTTAATCCCAGCGAGTCCTCTCGTGTATGAATCCATGCAGACTCTGCAGCCACAGAGAGTGACGTCACAGATGTGATTGAACGTTCTATCGTCCAATTGCGTGTTCTCTCTTGGCTAGTATATAAGCAACATAGTGATCGTATTGACCCCATGACCGCGCATCCACATGAGAGAAACGTTCTAGTGTATCAACATGCACTTCAAGTCCAATCGAATGTCCTGTGATACCGTAGCCAATTATCTACTTTGCCAATTGATAAAAACTAAGCTTGTGGCACTTTGTATTCATAACGGGGTCTTAACATGTGATGTAAAGTAGTCTCAAATCAGCACCTTTTTTCAAGTCGATTAAACTCTGCCAGTCTGATTGGATTTTTTTTTATTATAAATGTTTCGATTTAAATGCAGGGGCCAAATCGTCAAATTCGATTCGAATCGAAATTTTTAAATTCTTATTAGAATTCCTATACTTAAAGCATTGACAACTCGATCGATCGAGTGAAATTTCGATTCGAATCGAATGCGACGATTTGGCCCCAGATTTAGTTTTTTCAAGATATGCAAGTGAAAAAAATTGGAATTTTAGAATTTTTTATAAACTTGAAAATTTCTAATTTAGTTTCAGAATTTTCTATTGTATTTCAGTTTAAATTGAGATATTTCTAATTATTTTTCAGAAGTTTCTAAATTGATTTTAGAGACTTTTAATTTAATTTAAGATTTTTTTCCACATAAAAAATTTCTAACTCGATTTTAAAACTTTTTTATTTTGGAAATTTCTTATTCAATTCAGGGATTTCTATTTTAATTTCACAATTTGATCGATTTCATATATTTCTAACTCAATTTATAAATTGACATTGAGATATTTCTAATTAAATTTTTTAATTTTCTTTTTTTTTTACAACTTTCTAGTTTAATTTAAAAAATTTTTAATTTTAAATCAAATGGAAAATTCCGAAATACAATTTAAAATTTTTAAAATTAAAATACAAATTTCTAAAATTGAATAGGAGAGTTCGAAATTTGAATTAGAAACTTTTGGCTTACAATGTAAAAAATCTTAAATACACTTGGAAATGGCGTAAGTGTAATTACAGATAACAGAAACTGTTTAATAAAATCATGTTGATCCCCTTAAATCCCTATGTATGATAGTATCGAATCCAAATTTAAAAAAAAAATTGATAATCCTTTAAAAAGCCCTGAAAATCGTTTTAAACTGCGTATATACATACTAAATACATAGTCGGGATTACTCCTCTCTGCAGCTTTCATGCCTAATTTAAATTCTTAACTTTAAATAACCCAAGTTTTAAAGAATAAAAAAGTATTCTTTTGTGTAAAAATATTGTATCTCTTCTTTTTGTTGCAGTTAGTGAATTAAAATCCTTAATAAATGGTTTACTTATCTCGTTTAAAACACAAAACAAAAAAAGACTTTTCATTAAGACACATTCATTCATCTTGATTGCATTTAATTGAACTTTTTTGTTTTATTTATTCTCTTTTTTCTAGAAAATGCTTTGGGTCTCTGCCATATACTGTCACGACCTTGTCCCAAACCACAACCACAAATGTGGGACTTGGGGCCGGAGTTGCGGGACAAATATGAAATACCACGTTCAGAAATTCAACTAATACGGAAATTAGGTCGCGGCAACTTTGGTGAAGTGTTTTATGGTAAATGGCGTAATAGCATTGATGTCGCTGTTAAAACTCTACGTGAGGGCACAATGTCGACAGCTGCCTTCCTGCAAGAGGCTGCCATTATGAAAAAGTTTCGTCATAATCGTTTAGTTGCACTTTATGCGGTTTGTTCACAGGTTTGTACTTATATTTATATACATTCTTATAAAGAAATTATCTTGCAAAATATTTTGTCTACAGTTTACATACATACAAACTATGAATTTTTAGTTTTTCCATTTTCTTTTTCAATTGAATAGTATTTGAACTGTTAAACTTAATAATTTTCCTGCTACTTTACCTATTGGGTTTCAACTTAAGTTCAAGTAATTTATTTATTTGTTATAGTTTTTGTTTCCTTTTAAATATTGGTTTTGTTTCTCTTTTGAGTTAAAGTATAAGGTTTATCACTAAGTTTCTTTTGTTAAAGTGGGATAGTGGAAAGTATGCACTTCTTAAAATGTTAAAATTGCTTCCTTTAAGTGAAACGTTAAGTAAACTTTTAAAAAGTATTAAAATGTAAGTTTCGCTAGAATTTATAAAAGTTTTTTTCTTTTGAACTTTATATAAATTAAACTCTTAAGTAAGACAGTTACGAAATGTGCGTATAAAAATATAGAAAAATATTTACCCTTAAACTAATTAAAATGATTATCGAAGTTTATATTAAAAGATTAAAGTTTAATCATTAAGTCTTAACTAAGACACTATAAGCAGTAGTACTAGAAACTAATTTAGTCAGAATTAGTTAGGTTAAGTTAGGTTAGGTTAGTTTAGGTTAGGTTAGGTTAGGTTAGGTTAGGTTAGGTTAGGTTAGGTTAGGTTAGGTTAGGTTAGGTTAGGTTAGGTTAGGTTAGGTTAGGTTAGGTTAGGTTAGGTTAGGTTAGGTTAGGTTAGGTTAGGTTAGGTTAGCTTAGCTTAGGTTAGGTTAGGTTAGGTTAGGTTAGGTTAGGTTATGTTAGGTAAGGTAAGGTTAGGTTAGGTTAGGTTAGGTTAGGTTAGGCTAGGCTAGGTTACGTAAGGTTAGGTTAGGTTAGGTTAGATTAGGTTAGATTAGGTTAGGTTAGGTGAGGTTAGATTCGGTTAGGTTAAGATAAGTTGGGGAAAGTTAAGTCAAGAAAATAAAATATCGAAAATGAAAATATAGTCTTTTATTTACATTGGAGATACCTTTTAATGACCTTGAAAGCCTGTTGTAAAGAACATACAATTAATTATCATAAAAAAGAAAAAGGTCGATAAATAATATACGTATAAAATGTATTTTATTTTATTCGTTTCTATTAAAAATTTAATGCTTTAGAACATTTATAACGTAAACGTAAGAAAATAAAAAATAAATTAGTTAATGTTTTGAACACCACTTTTTGGATTAGTCACATAAGCACGTCAAGTAATTTGAGTATCTTTTAAAATAAATAAATAAAAAGTTCAGAGAAAGATTTTATTTCAACTATTTTCACACTTTAAGGGCTCTGCTACGCGTTGTTTTTTGTTGTGTGACGGTCAATACAAAAGATATGCTATTACTATTGTTCATGTAAATTTAATGGTGAATTGCCGTTGTTAGATGTACATGTGTATGTATGTATGTAGAAAACTGAAACAATTTTTATTCTTTATTTTAACAAAATTTAAATGTTAAAAAAATGCCGAAAAATCGTTTCTTGTTTCCTTTTTTCAATCTATTTAAAGACGATATTAAATTTTTTTTCGACTTTTTCTAATACATAATAAATAATATATATTTTTTTAAGCTCTTTTTAACTTCTTCCAATTTTATTTTTATTTACGCAGGAGGAACCCATTTACATTGTTCAAGAGTACATGTCCAAAGGCAGCTTATTAGACTATTTACGTGAAGGTGATGGCCGATATTTGCACTTTGAAGATCTCATCTATATTGCTACCCAAGTTGCCTCCGGCATGGAATATTTAGAATCGAAACAACTAATACACCGTGATTTGGCAGCTCGTAATGTTCTAATAGGCGAAAATAATGTAGCAAAAATTTGTGATTTTGGCTTGGCGCGAGTTATAGCAGACGATGAGTATTGTCCAAAGCAGGGTTCCCGTTTCCCCGTCAAATGGACGGCACCGGAGGCCATAATCTATGGTAAATTTTCCATAAAATCCGATGTGTGGTCGTATGGTATCCTGCTAATGGAATTATTTACATACGGACAAGTGCCATATCCAGGTATGCATAGTCGTGAAGTCATCGAGAATATTGAACGTGGTTTCCGTATGCCAAAGCCGACAAATCATTATTTCCCCGATAATATTTATCATCTTTTGTTACAATGTTGGGATGCAGTGCCAGAGAAGAGGCCAACATTTGAATTTTTAAATCATTACTTTGAATCGTATTCGGTGACGTCAGAGGTGCCCTATCGAGAGGTGCAAGACTAGGATAAGTTTATTAGTATTCAATATTTAGGAATAATACTTTAAGTTCTTTTTTTTATACATACATATTTAAATACATACATACAAACATCCACACATATAAATATTTACATAAAAAACCAAACATAAAAAACAAAATCTGAAAAAAATTCCTTTATTTTCTATTTGTAAGTAAATATAATTATAAAAACTCTTTTATTTAAAAATTTTCTAATAAAATTTCTTCTAAGTACTTTCTATAACTATTAACTCCTATTTTATGGAACTGAAATTAAAAATTTGTTTTCTTAGCTTTTAGTTTGTTACAAAATGTACGAAAAGAAAAACCAATAAGAACAAAAATTATTAAAACAATGCCAGTATATATGTTTTGTTTTATATATATTCAAATTACTTGAAACCGGAAGCAACTACAAATATTTATTAAAAACTAAGGCCTCTTTTTTTTAATAAAAAAAGAAAAAAAAACATTCTACATTCAAACCAAATTATAAAAAAAACCAACTAAATTATATAAATTATATATATAAATGGAAATGAATTAACAAATACCAAATTTTTTTACAAAATTAAAAATAAAACAATGAATAGAATAAAATTGAAACAACAATTATTAAAAATAAAAAAAAATTAAAAACCAAAAATAAACTTTTTTGATAAAGTCACAAATCAAACGTTTAATAGTGATTTGTTTTTAACAAAAAATAAAAAAAAAAAAAAAACTTAAATTAAATTACAATAAATAAAAATTAAACATAACAATAAAAACAAAGCTTTTTTTATGATACAACCATGGTTTTACCACAAAACTCTCATTACACTTAGAGAAATCAAATACACTCGTTAAGTTTTTTTATTATATTATTCTTTAACAAAATTCTTGGTTTTTTGAAGAAAAATGCATCTATGTATAGGAGCCTAACTGAAGTAACATACATATGTACATACAGACTTTTAGTTTAACTGTGTTATAAAATATCTGGGAGAACAGCACAGCACTCACTAGGTATCGAAATTTACGCCGTAATCATCCCTTTTTCCAAAAAATGCTCTTTTTCTTTAAAAAAATTTTTGAGCTATGATCCTAATGAGTTATGTGTTTCCAAAAATAATTTAAAACATATAAACATTTTGCAAGAGAGAAATAAAAAGAGAGAGACAGAGAGAGAGAGATGCCAGATGATTAGATTTTTTGTTTCTTTTCTGTCAGCTATAGAGATTTCTGATTTTAGTTACTTTCGACAACGTATATCTGTACGAAATAAAACGAAAAAAAGTTCTCATTTTAGTAACATCAAAACACCAACAAATTTCTTTTTTTATTACTTTAGATTAAAACATTCTAAAGTAAAATTGAAAACATGGTAGGATTTTAGTTTTCAACTTATATTTTTGTTGTAGGATTTCTTATTTTCGATTGGAAGCGAGTTCCTTAACTGCACTAATTAACTTTTCGCATTCATTTTTGGATTCTCCATAAACGGAGTGATCCCGCCGCTTGGTGGTGAAGCATTTTTTGTATAGATTTTTATACTTTAGTTGTAGCTCACTTGCAATAATTTACAAAATAAAGGAAGATAATACATAAAAACACTCGACAAACTGCTGGGTCAAACAATGTATTGATATTCTTATGTATTAAGGTTTCACGAAAGCCAAGTTGCTTAGACTTTCCACTTTGAAATAAATAAATTGGTTAATACATACTATGCTGCCAATTGTCCCAGCTGCACAAACATATAATGAAAATTTTAATCATAACTTTGATTGCATTTTTCGCCAAAACCTTACCACAACTATAATATGGTTGTGGTGGTCATAATAATAATAATCGTAATCCTGTGACCAGACTCAACTATGTTTTTTCTCTGCGTGTATGTAAAACGTCAGTGAATATTTATTATAAGGGAATTGGCTCAAATATATATTAACACAAAAAGCTTAGGAATTCATTCAGTCTGTTAAAAATGTACATAAATTTATTAAAATGAGATTTTTTAATTTTTATTATTAAAACAAGTCGATGTTTTGTATTTCACTTCGAATTTGAAATCACTTCAGTTTGGAAAGTATACTTTTTTAATTTTGATGTTCTGCTTATGTCTGTATATGGATGTTTGAACCAAAACGAAAATAAAACGTAAAAAGTAGATTGCAGAATACCAACAATTTAATTTGAAGTGGTTTCAAATTAAAAGCGGAATGTAGGAAATGCTTGTATATAACAAATAAAAAAATGCAACAAAAATAAAATTAATTGTCAGCAAACTTGCATGTGGGCGTTTTCAGGATGGGGAACGCGACATTTGTACAAACTTAAAGTGAAAAAAGGACATAAAGAAATCTAAAATTTTTTTCTTAACATTTATCTTAAAGCATTTTAGTAGCAATATATACAGTGAAAAACAAATATAATTATAATTTTTTTGTTTAAAATACGAGCAATAATACAAGGACGCGCACGCGACAAAAAATACAATATTTTAAAGAGAATTTTTTTAAGTTTAAGAGATACTTATTCCGCTTCCTACAAAGAGATATCAATATTAGTTTGAGAATGATAGAGTACGTGACATTTGTAACGCTACAAAATTTTTCATCCTATTAAGATTAAAATTACATAAAAATTGCTACAAAGTCATTACACTTTTTGTTTTTTAAAATATGTAGAACTTTTGGGTTTTATAGTCTAAAAACCAGCTTCAGCTATAGCGATGAACTTAAACTCAATTTCTTAGTTGACTAAAGCTTGTCCGTCCGTCTTGTCTTTGTATTCTCCAAGTCAAAGTAGAGTGTAAAGATACAATTAATTATAAAATAGTTAGAATTTTTCTCTAAAAATCAAAAATATTAATTCACCAACTTACAAGTTGTTTCTTTAGAAAAAAAAACATACACGTGGTGTATATAATAATGAAATGGGGCTTGTTTGTCAATTTTACCGGCCAAGCCAGAATTTTTTTTATTTTACTCTAAGAAAATTTCGCTTGCTTTTAAATTTTTAAGGTCACAAAGAAACCAATGTTTAGAGGATAAGTCCTTCCTGAGCTATGACACAAACAATCAATTAAGCAGCCTCTCCAAAAATTTAAAATTTAAAAACAAAAAACTTATCCATAGAATTTTGAATTTCGACTGTTTTTGTACTTGTGGAACAATATAATTATAGTGGCCGTCACATATAATTTTGCATGTTGCATAGTGCAATTACAAAAAAAAAAATTGTTTAAATTAAGGAAACATGTATGTATACTTAATTTGTAAGTAATTTTTTTTATCATATCCTTAAATTAGTTTTAAATAAAATTAAAATTTTATCGAAACTAATATAGTTTTATTATACTGCTTGAAAAAATCATTTATTTGAAAATATTTAGAATTCCCAACTCGATAGATCTCCCGCTGGAAATGCCCATACATACAATATGAATACACATATTTATGTATATATTTACACAGTTTTGTGCTATTATTTTTTAGTATTCCTTTACTTTTGTTTTGAAAAATCTTTAAAGTTTAGCTTAACTCCCAAATGGTCGAAATTTTTGCATTTATATATTCAAGTAAACTACAGACCAGTCTTTTATACTTTAACAACTCAAACACTTATAAATATCCTTAAGACTTTATTTATATATAAACACATTTACATACACAAATATTATTACATATTTTATATAAAAAAAGTTATTTAAAAAAAATTTCTTTAGTATCATAAAAAACCTTTTGCCCTCTGCATTTGTAATAATATTTTGAAACGTAAATTTTATTAATGTTTTTTTTTGTATTTTTTTTTTGAAATAAAAATATTTATGTAAATACAAATTTGTTGTCATTAAGATCGTTACCTTATTTCAACTTAAAGTTTAAGTACCAAAATATTTATTTGAAAATTTAACGAACTTATCGCTTAATGTCGCATTTTTCTTTTTAAAAATTAAAAACAAAAACAAAACACAAGCTTGCCCCAAAAAAAAAAGAAAATTTAGTATTTAATTATATTTTTGTTAATATTTTTTTTTCAAAATACATATTACGTTTATTTTAATAAACTTAAGTTTTTTCATACCAAATTAAAGTATTAAACTGTCCTTTAATAAATTTTTAGTTAAAACATATAAAAAAAATTAATAAATTGTAATTTATATCAAAGAAGTTTAATTTTAAAATTTTAAATAAGTGTTTTAAATCATTTTTGCATTATTGATGCTGTTGGGCTATCACATTGTAACGTGTGTGACTATTTTAGTAACATTTCTGCTAAGGATTAAAAATTTCAAAATTTGGTTTAAAAATAATAGATTTCAAAAGATAATAAATTTAAAAAGATTTGATTTAAGGTAGACACAGAAAAGAATATGATTTCTGTTTGTTATGGCCACAAAAAGACTGTGACGGGTTTGACCTTAAAAAGCCGAATTTTAAAGAACTTTGACTTAAGAATCGTGTTGTGTTAAAACCGGACTTAACTATTTTAATATACTTGGTATTATATATTATTGTAAATCTTATTTGAAACCTTATTTTTACAAAACATTATTTTTTTAAAAAAAAAACTTCTTAGAAAAAACAACGGGTGTGACAAAACGTAAGAAAAGCCGTTTTTTCGTACATAATTATTTTAAAGTCTTGCCAAATACATATATAAAAATCAAAAATATATAATTTTAATTATATTTCGACAGTTTTTATTCTCCCTGAGACGTAAATTTTTTGATGAAAAAATTGATTTTTCTTAATTTTTGTCTTTTTTACGCGGAGGCGTCCTAATATAACAGACGTTTGGCACGTTTGCTAATCGCTTGTTACTGTTTAATAAGAATTAAGTTACAAAGTTATATAATAATGAAATAAATAGAATTAGGACTTGATGATTTTTATCCATACAATTTGGCGTTAATGATAAAACAGAACAAGTCCGCAAACGCGGCTCTCAGAGAAAACAGACCCATAGTTGCAACTTCGGCTGCAACTTTATGAACTTACTTATAACTTTGCCAGTTTTTTTTATAAGTCTTTTTTAAATAAGAATTTTTGTTTAGTGGCGGCTGCAAATTATCATGCCTTTGACATCATTAACCATTAATCATTTCATTCACAAATTTACAAAAGTTTTAACTTAATTGCATTTTTAAATGTTTTTTGATTTTGCTTTTGTTCTTATTTTTCTTCTCTAAAACATATGGTTCTTTTTACAAAAATGTATGAAATTTAACATAAATATGGCAATATTGTTGAAAGATTTTTTTTTAAAGCGATAGCATAAAAAAGTCGCTGCCAAAGTGTGCTTTGGTATTTAAAATAAAAAAAAAATATAAAAAAAAAATAATAAATAATTGCATTTAAATAAAAAAAGAAAAGAACTACATCATATGTAAACGCAATCATTAAACATTAAGATACATTATTTTAATAAAAACTAATAAATAAAAAACAGCACCCCCCCCCCCCCCCCCCCACATAAAAATCATGTTAAAATTATTATTAAAAAAACTAAAATTAAAAAAAGTATAAAAAAGTAAAAAAGCAGTTTAAGTAAACCATTTTTTAACGATAAATGCTTAAATTTAAGTAATAAATTTTTGTTTTAATATTAAACATATTAATCAGTTATTTATTTAATGTTTTAGTCTAGTTGATAAAAAGTAATACGATTAATGAAATATTTAATTTTTCTTTAAACTTTATTTGTATATAAATTAAAATTTATATGAGAATTAACAATAATATTAATGATTGAGTTAATCATAAATAAAGAAAATCATAAACTTAGCTGAACCCTTGTGTAAGTGTATTAAAAAAAACAAACCTATAAACAATAATAACGACATGAAAATCAATAAATAAAGTAATTATAAAAAAATTTATAAAAAAAAAGGTTTTTTTTTGTATAAAATTATTGGAAAAGAGATTGGGAAATGAGTTTAAAAAGAAAGAGAAAAATGCTACGAAGGTGTTTCTTTCTCTATTTTACATTTTCGTTTGAATTGAGGCCTCAATACAATGCGTTTGTAGTTTCCATAACATCCATCTGCGACCCAAAGTTTATATTTTCTTGGTCCTTATAGATTTCCATCTGACCGTTTTTCCGTGTTATGGCTGCAATTAACTTTTTGAAGTCCCTCAATGTGGCATAGACCCGTAGGTGGTAGCAAATTATCAAAATTACAAGCGAGAAAATCGCTACAAAAACCAAGACTCCATCTGTTTATTTCTCTGAAATTTTTACATAAAAATCTCTACAACTGCCATGAAGTTGCCCCTAGGAGGGTGCAAGTTAAAACTGACTTCGAATAATTTTTCCTTACAAACATTTCTGTGAAACATACTTATTCCCTACCCCTAGCCCCCAACAGGGTTGCTATACAAAATTAAATTTATAAAATTTTTTTAAAGTCGCTCTGCCAACGTCCAGGGTGCTTTTACGAAGGTTAAATGTGAGACCGACTTACTTGTCCCCCAAGAATGATAGACTATTAGAGATTGCGACTTGCGCATGTTTGCCTCTCTGATGACGTAGTTTAACCAATGCAAGGGTTGCCTATTCTTTGTATTTTTAAATCATTTAGGGCTTTATTTGTATTGAAAACTTTAATTTGCATGACTAATATTAATGGTCCAAATGAGAATATTTTAAATTTGAAATATGAATATGAGCGTAATAAGTTTAAATGCGTTAATTTTAATGAACTAAGGATGTATGCATGCATGTCTATATAGGTATAATGGATATAATATATTTGGAACCAATTAACAATATATTAAGCTGAAGATACCCCAGAAATTAAGATAACACATTCCCGAAGCCGGTGTTAACCTGGCTACTTACTCAATATTGAATTTATAAAAAGCCCTTTTGGAAGCCAAGAACAAATGTTCGATATAATAGTTTTGTTCATTTTTTGCCGTAAATGAGAAAATTTTTATTGAACTTTAGAATTTGCATTTGAAATTGTGAATATATTTTAATTGGAAATGAGAAAATTCCAAATAAAATTTTATTTAAAATTAGTATGAACGTACATACAATACGTACAACATAAATGCATTCATAGCGCAACATAAATAAAAATATGGAAAGGTAAATACAAATCTATGCAGGCAATTTTATTAAATAAGTAGCAGAGATATATTCTGGCCTATCTTCCAGATCCAAAATAAACTAATTTAATGTTGTGATTTGCAATCTGTGGTAATAACACACGTTTTTAATTTCTTCTTAAAAGCGAGCCTCTGATCTCCGACATTGGAGAAGATTGACGTGTGGTACATTTATCTTTGCCTAAACATTGTTTTTTTCTCCAACCATATAATTTTATTAAATTAAGCACTGCAAGAATGCGCTTTATTTTTAACGCGTCGATGAAGCGTTTTAAAAATTAGTTGAATACGATGGTGGTAGAAGGCATTTTCTAAAAACAAATCTTGATTTAATATAAAATATTTTTAATTTCAAATTTTTATTTTTTTTTGGTTTTTTTCTCAATATCATGTAAAATTTTCTCATTTTTTATTGGAATTTTTTCAATTACAAAAAAAAATTCTGAATTTCAAATGAAAATTCCCAATTTCGTTTGGAATTTTCTCATTAACAATGAAAAATGGCGCAGTAGTATGTTTACGTACCAGAGAATAGCATAATTAGGTTTTATCTTGATTTTATCTGGTGTTAAACTCTTAAGCGATTTTAATGAGTTGAACAAAAATCTGCCTCGAATAAAATTATCTTCGTTTGATCAATGCATGAATTTATACATTGTGAATTTATTCAGTGTGTGAATACTTTTGTCAAAGCTATATCAGTGTTGTCATAAGTTGATAATACAAAGTTTCTAATTGCTTAAAAACAAAGCGCTAGATATTTGAAAAACAACTAAATCACACTACATCATCTAATTTGAATTTTACCCAAAAAAATTTTGTTTTTTTGTATCCATAAACGTTTAAAATAATATTAACTTTCTGTTAATTATGCATAATGCTGAATCAATTTTAACACAATTATTTAAGCATTTATAGCCACAAGAAAACCAGCACTTAGCACTGTTTTTGAAACCTTTAGTGCCAAACAAGAAATATTACAAGAACTATAGCAAGCCTTTGTTATACACGGCTGGCAAAGTTAAAGAGAAACAACTACGTCAACTTACGTTAAACAATGAGCATGGCGCCAATTTTTGTCTGTTATTCTCATTAGGTGCAACATCCCTAAAAAAATAAGACAGTCATTCTCTTACTCTTTGCTTTTTTGTGTGGAGTTTGACACTAAAATTGAAATTATTATTGCTCTAGATTAATTCCTAATTTTGCCGGAAAAGGTTTATATGTTATGTGAGATTTGACAACCCTGCACTAAAATCACTTTGACATTTCTCCAAAAAATTAATTTGTCGAATTTCGTTATTTAAAAAGAATTTTTAATTTAAATTTATTAAATATAGTGCAAAAAAATAATAGTTATTATAAAAATTGTGTGCGAAGTGTATTTAAAAGCTATAAGAGCAAAAAAACTTATTTAAAATTTCGAAGCAAATCGTAAACACGAAGTGTGCAGTGGGGCAATGCATGCAAAACGATCAGAAAAATTCAAGTGAGAAATTGTGCTAAAACTAATTGTGAGCGTGTTCTTAACAAATCTTATTTTAGCTGTGTCCTTTTACTCTTTCCCAAAAAACCATGAAAAACAAAAAAAGCTTCGGATAAGATTTTGCAATCGGCCTGACAGTAATAAAAAATTTTTTTGGTTAAATTAAAAAATATTTTAATATATTGCTCAAAAATGTAAAAATACTTATGTCTTTCGTTGAAACAAATTATTATGTTTATATTTTTATTTAATAAGAATTTTAAAGTGTATTTTTGTCAAAAAAAAATCCAACAGGACCGAAATAATTTTTCAAGAAAAAAGCAGGCACAATGAAACATCGTAGGATCAAGTAAAGCTCACCATTTTGATAGTATTAAACTATATTTTTTGAATATCATGTTCTCTGTAGTTTTTTTTTTTAGTTGGACGGTCATTTTTTTAATTTTGATAAAAACGGGTAACAACGATAATTATTATTTTTATAGATAAGTTTAAAAAAATAATATTTTTTATTTTTTGATTTTCATTTTTTCATTTTAACAGTCATTGGTTTTAAATGCTTATTGAGGCACACATGTAAAAATAAAAATACCTTTATAAATGCTTTCTTACAATGTAACTTTTTACATTAGAGATTATCTTTTTTTCTTTTCTTGAACAAAATGTACATGAAGGCATTTTTCATGATATATACATGTAAGTACGAACTTGAATGAAAATTTTCGGTTTTTTACGAACTGTGTAGAAAAGTAGTCACTTCAACTCGTTTTGTCAACAAACAAAAATTTTATTGAAGGAAAATTAAAAAAATTGCATCATGTAAATGTAATCTTATAGTTTAGATTTTTTATTAGTTTCAAGTGTTTGTCTATATGAAAAAAGTTTACAAATAAACTACTAAATTTTACGTGTTTTTGTAAAAAAATTAACAAATAGTGTGTGAGTGTTTATATTTAAAACAAAAACAAATGTTTGTTTTTTTATATATATCCCTGAAGGAAACTTGGGAACAAGTGTCCCCATGTCAACACTTTTATCGACTATTATGTTGCCTTTTTGGCGACATTGTCAACAGTACGTCGACAGTTTTATATTAAGCTTTGATAAGAAGAAAAGAAAACTGTCAGCGGCAAATTAATGCTTCAGTTTGCCGTCAAATGCAAAAATGTATCAGCAACATTATGGCCTTTTTTATTTTTTCTGCTGTGCTATAAAAGTGATTTATATACACAAATCATACTTGTTTTCAATGACAGACGCATGTTAAATGTCTATTGCAAAAACACATTGACAATGGTTTAGCTTATCAGTAGTACTGTATACTAAAATTGCTAAAAGGTACTAGTTAATCGCTGGTTTCAATGTGTACATATGACCCCAAAAGAAGCACCTTGTCAATAGTACCAATGTCAGCAGTTGATTTTTTGTTAATAGCAAAGAGCATTGTCTGAGGTATAGCTTAACAGTAGTACTGGTGACAATGTCAGTAGTGAGTTTCTAGTGATTCTCTATTGACATTTCCTGCAGGGATCTTACAAATTTTTTGTACCAAAACAGGCAGCAAATTAACACCTGCTGCTAAAAACTTTTTTAAAAATCTCTTGTATATGAACACATATTATTTTTTTCTTACCTAAGGTATGGGTTACCAAGTTTTTGTAAATAAAATCAAAATTTTTAAAACAAACTTTCTTTTTAAATATTTTTAGCACACAAACGTTTCGTCCATATTATGAAAAATATCTTTATAACGAAGAAATTTTTTAAAAACGCATTAAAAAATTAGATTTATTTTTTGGCCTTATGTTTTTGTTTGTTAACTTTACTTGAAAATCTGGTCACACCGAATAAAATATATAGGGAGAGAATTTGCTTATTACATTTAAAAAAGGAAGATTTTGAAATAAATTTTAAAATATGAAATGGGTAAGCTAGAAGTATTTTGGTTTGTGTGGATAAACCTTAGAATAAGACCGCTTAATGCGGAAATCAAGCAAAACACAAATAACCAAAAACGAAAATTTAGTAAAACAATAAACTAATTTTAAATGTTTTAATTTTTTTTCTAAATGTTATTTAATATTATAAATTATTTGAACATTTAATTTTTTTTATAACACGATTAACAAAAAACAAATTAGAAAACATTTTCTGCAAAAGTTAGGAAATTGTCCCACTGTTATGTTTACATTAGGTCTGTCTGCGTACACATATTTTGTATCATTTTGTGCAAAATGTTACAAAATCTTACAAAATGTTGTCTGCGTACTCCAAATCTCTTGCAGCGAGAGAGCCAAAAAGAAAATTTTTTGACAGTTGGAAGTAAGAGAACTTGCAAAATGTTACTGGAGAAATTTCTTCTTGCAAGATTTTGCAACTAGTTTGAACAGCTGTTTTTATTTACTAATTGAATGAAATAATTTTTGTGAAACGAAAAAAGAAATTGAAATTTAACAATAGTTAGAATTGTGTTGATTTTTAACGTTTATAACAATTTATAATAAACATAACATTTAACTTATTGCTAGAAACGTCCAAATATGCAAATAATTAACCGCGTACACATATGCTAAAATTCTTTTGCTTTGTTATTTGGATTGTTTATACACCATTCAGCTGTTTTCTTGCAAAATTTTACTGGATACTGTCTGTGTACTTTTTGGTATATTTTTAGCCGACAGAGAAAAAATGGTCTTACTCTCCCAAAAAATATTACTGAGTATTTGCTACTGGAAAAGTACGCAGACAGACCTATTATTTTTAAATGAGAGACTGTTTCGTGACGTCATTTGACCACATGCGCAGAAAATGCAAGTTTTCAATTTGTTATGTCGTAACCTTGTTATTTATTAATCTTGCTTGTCCCCTCTGCAGCTCTTGACAGTGTTGCCATATAAAACTTGAAAAAATTGCAGTAAAAACCTTTACAACTTTCCTGGAGTTGCCCTTAGAGAAATAAAATGTATCACAAACCCCCATTAGTTTTCGCTACCAAACATATTCTTAGAACATACCCCGTATGGCCATTACCCAAGGGGGCTGCCACACAAAATTCTAAAAAATTATGTAAAAACGCCTATAAATAAACCAGAATCGGCTTTACGACCGCGCACCATTAGTTTCTTCCCCTAAACATATTCCTAGAACATACTTACCCGCTATCTCCATCGCTCAAGTCTATTTCCATACAAAGTTTGGGACGTTGTTATAAATCCCTCTATACAGCTTCCACGGTGCCCGTGGATAGGTCAATTGTAGGAGCAACCCTAACTAATTTTTCATTGCAAACATTTTCCTATAATATACTTACTATCTCCACCCCCTAAGGAGGGGCGAAACCCCCTGCACGACGTGAAAGGAATTTAAGTGCCTCTGTATCTTAGCAAAAACGTTAAAAAAGACAGTCCTATTCTATTTTCTGGAGTGTCAAATCGATAGAGCTTAGAACAAAAAACACTTAAAACGTTCGTAATCTTGGCACTTTCGTATCTACATCTATTAGACTTTTTCATTCCCCCTAACTCGCCAGCATACGCATCCAAGTAGAAGTTTAAAGGAGCCCCATTTGTAGATACTTAAGCAAAGCAGTTGCCTGCATTATTTCTAAGACCCCGGTTTTTATATGAGATTAATTTTAAAAATCATTGTCATCTAGTTTAAGGCGTCCGATATCTGCGTAAAAATTGTGATGAAAAGTATACATAAGTAAAAGACCTGAAGGTGGATTGGCTGTTCCCGATGCGCCTGATATCCTGTCGTATTGCAGCAAGCTTAGCCAATTGCTTATAGATCAGCATGAAAATAACCCACAAGTCTTAATTTAATCCGAACTCCTGGTGGTGCTTTTAATAAACCTTTTCCAACACTTATTCTTCTCTTAGTCCTGTCCAAATCTTTAGATCACCAAGACCCCCAGAGATATCAAAAAATAAAAAATTTTAATGGGTGCAGCAGTCATTAAAATTGGAAACAATACCCACAGTCCCAGTACGATTTGCATTACCGCATGCCCTGTTTCTTTTATCCTTAACTGCCCCACCGTAAGTTCTACCGGAAGCTATTAAGACAAGATGCAAAGCAACCTACTAGAGTTTGACCTAACTATGTCTGTAATCAGATGATTTGTTGATGATTTGCAGTAAAGTCAATAGCATTTCTTCCAGCCTACAACTTTGAAGAAAAAAATCGGTTCTACCACAGTTTTATAAAGCAAACTACGTTCAAAAAACTTATTTTGAAGGTTTGGCCAATAGCACGTTTGTGGTTTTGACACTCTTTTTTCATTAAAAATTAAAAAGGTTTGACGACTAAAGGTGAACTTTTAGCGACTTTAATATACAGACATACATGTGTACGTTAATTAATATTTACATACCATTATTTAATAACAATACCTTTTTAGTTTCTTATATTTGTTTTTTTATTTATTAATTTTTTTTTTAATATTTAAATTTTACAAGATCTTACATCGTTTAATTTGTTTTTGTTGTGACATTAATAAAAAAAATATTTTCGTTTTTAGTTTTATAAATTACATTTAAAAAAGTGATTGTGTGTTTTGTTGTTAATTAAAAAAAATATTATTTAAAGTTTTATATTTCAAAACTTATTTGACACATAGAATTCTCGTTTTTGTAATATTTTTAAACTTTAATTTAAATAACTGTGCATTTTACATACATAAAAACATATTTAAAATTTATTGTGAAGTTTCAATTTCAGATATATTTAACAGATTGATTGTTTTAATTTTAATTAGATTTTTTATTTATTTAAGAATTGTTTTTTTTTTAATATTTGAGGTCAATTTTAAATGTTTTGTAAGGAGAGTTTTACAAAGTTATATAAGGATTATCATCATTTTCCATTATAAATTCGTATTAAAGAAGTGGGTTTCTATTGAGCCTTTTATTGATTAGGAGTACAATTTGTATTAAATGTTTTATTAAAAGTAGAGTTAATGGTTGAAACTTAAACAATGATTTTAAAATAAAAATTACAAATGTATTAAGAATACAATTATTTAAATATTTTTGTATAATAAATAACAAGTGAATATATGTGTTTTAAATTAATGAAAAACGATTTGTGCCAACAATTTGAATTTCGTAATTAATAATTATATCGCTCTCTTAATAAGAGTATTAATGGTCAAATGTTTATTGTTTTATTTCTTATAAAAAATTAAATCTAAAATTATTTAAGTACGCTTTTAATATTTGAGTTTGCAAAAAGAAGAAAATAATTTGAAAATTATCCTTTAGTTACGAATTTAACGCAATTTTTTATAACGATGATTGTAGCTTCATAAATCACTTATTTGTCAAATTTTTATGAAATAATTTTTAAAAAATAATAATAAATAACGAATATTAGCGTTAGTACCTAAAACTCTATTTTGTTTGCTTAAAATGTTTGATTTTAAACTTAAAATTTTTTTCTATAAGGATTAAGTTAACACAGAAGCATTTGAAATAAATTCTGGTTTTTATTTTTAATAAAAAACATTTTAAACTTTAACTTCTTTAGCAAAGGATTCAAACAAAGGTTCAATATTCAAAAGACGTTAAATATTTTTCGTTTTCCAATGTTAATTATATTTAAAAAAAAAATTTATGAATATATGACAAGTGGAGTATAAAATTACAAAATATTTAAGTAAATATTAATCTAATATTTTTGAATTTTTAAAAAATAATTTTTTGTTTAAAATTTTTTATCAACTTCATTAAATTATAAAATTTTTTGTTCGTTTTTTAATTCGATTTTTTATTTTTTTATAACAAACTTTTAAATTTTTTTTAACTTTTATTAAGACCACATAAAGATTGTTTAAAAAAATTTACATGGAGAAGATTCTAATATTTTTTTATTCGTTTCAGTTTTTTCAATGCTTTAAAAATGCTTCATAATAAATAAATTACATTTTTAAAAATTCTTATTTATTACAAATTAAATTTATGTCTTTTTAATTTTTTAATTCTATAATACGGCTTGTTATCTAGTGTTAATTAATTTTTAAATAATAATAATAATAACGTCAATTTTTGATCTTAGGGTCCTTTCTGTTATTTACTTTATAGGAAACATTTTCAATGTATTTTACATAAAGGAAAAAAAATTAAAGAAAAAATTTAGCAATTGCTTTAATAAAAAAAATATATTTTTCAAAATATTATTTAGGATTTAATCCCAATTTTAATCCTAAATTTAAATCCTAAATAATATTTTGAAAAATGTTGTTTAACAACAAGGTTTTGTTTTCGGTAGCCCCTTAATACATTTAGTAATAACCAATGGTTATTCAAATGTAAGGGGAAAAAGAAAATCAAAACAAGCGAATAGCGGATATTGGTTTGTTGGATTCTTAAAGAAAACTTGAACGTTTTGGTTGCTTATAGTAATTCTCATTTTGTTTAATGAGGTTATTATATAAAGACACAAGATATTCATGAGTTTTTTAAGAATTTGGGTGGTTGAAGTCTACTGATGATTTGGTGTAAGAACCAACAAAATACATATAGACAAACTTAACCAACAACAAACCCTATAAAAAAATATATGTTTACTCTTAGGGGCACCACCGAAAGCAGTAGTAATTTTGTTAAATATTACTTACAATGACCCTTTAAAAAGTTTAGAAGTAATGAATTTTTCTGAAAAAAACTTGAACAAGAACGACTGCGATCATTAACGGGTATGGGGATATAGTTTGGACTGTTATGCTGGTACACATAATAAAAATTTTACACTCAGGGCTAACACTGCGTTAAAAAAACTTGCATCTTACACAATCCAAGTATTCAATTTATTATTGTAAAGAAAAAAGCGCAGAGGAAAAAATATTAAAATGCTTAAAATCAAAAGGCTAAAATATAAAAAAATATAAATTAATTAGAAAAAAATTAACTTAAAAAACTTTAGTAATTTTTTATAGTCAGTCACTGCTTTAAACACTTAAGCAATGAAAACGCTATTTTTTAAATGTAGACGTATACGTTATATTCAATATATTCAATGTTACGTATACGACACAAGGTGCTGGGCTTAAAGAAATTTTTTATACAAAACCATAAATAAAGCCTACAACATCAATGTTCTGGTCTAGCACTATACAGTAGAGATACAAGCCGGCCGGCGCGCCGCCGCCGCTTTCATCGGCTTGTGTTGGCTTAAAAAAACGCCGCCAAAAATTTGGCCCGGCTTGTACGTCTACAAAAAAAAATTGGTTTTAACTGCTAAGAAAACACAAAAAAATAGCCACAAAATATTTTATTTCTTTTATACAGTAAAAATTGAAAAGTTTGTTGGTTATTTTTCCTTACATGTTTTAAAGCGACTGCTTTAAGAGTGGTCATACAAATTCAAAATATGTAATGAAGAAAATGTAAAAGATATTGATTTATCAAAGTTAAAGTTTGGCGTTGAACGTATATACTCAACTAAATGTCAATGTACTAAAAAAAATTGCCCAAAAATGACAGCTTTCAAATTCTAACCGAAACAATTTGAACAAATTTTTATCTTTTTAATATATTTTTAAAATTGCTATTTATTAATGGAAATCTTTACTTAATTATCAATTTTTCTAGTTTTTTGACCTTTTTAATGTTAATAAATAAGACTATTTCTTTAAGCTTTAGGTCTATTTTTATGTTTATTTTTTTGCAAAATTTTTTCAATATTTCGCCACTCCGTTGTGTGGCATCATCAGGAGGTTATTTCAGTTAAATATTAAAGTTGTTATTTTGGTTTTAAAATCGTTATTCGAAAAGCCAAAAGCTAATTTTAAAACCAAAATAACAACTTTAATATTTAACTGAAATAACAACGGAGTGGCGAAATATTGAAAAAATTTTGCAAAAAAATAAACATAAAAATAGACCTAAAGCTTAAAGAAATAGTCTTATTTTTTTGGAAATCTTTACTTTTTAATAACTCCTTTTCTTTGAATTTTATTTTTGAACCAATTGAAGGATTCATAAAAACTCAATTTTTAATTTTAATGTCAAATAATATATGGTTTGGGATTAAACCCAGCCTCTAAAACAAATGTTGCCTTGCGATTTAAAATCAGCAAATGCAGCAAGTGTTTTGCATCAATTGACGTTTAAAATTACGCCAAATATTGTTTTATATATTCTCATAACTAAGTTTTGTTTCAATGCTTTTTACTTCTGTGATTTTGAAACTGCATGGTTTTTTTAGATTGCATTGCTTGTCTTCGAAAGTAAGTGCTTTTGTTTGCGTCAAGGGAGTTTGCGCAAACACAAGTAACGATAAATAATATTTTCAGTTAAAGTGCAATGTAAATATGTACGTTATGATATTTTGATGCTAGTTTGAAATTTCAATTCCTGAAGTTCAATGTTAATACGTTACAACAACAAATTTAAGAAAGCAAAGCTAAACTGAACATTTTAAAAGGATGGAAAACAGGGAAAGGGCCTTATAGTTTTGGAGGATACATTTAACCACACCCTCTTACATTTAAACTAATTTGATCTAGAGACCCTTACAAAATATGAAAAAATCCCTAAAACTGCAACACAAAATTTTTTTACTCCAAATAAGAAAAAAATATTTTTAATATTTTTAAAAAAGATATTGAATCTAATCCCTGGCTATATGTTACTGAAATGTATATACTAGAGTATCTTTGTTCGAACAAATAATAAATCTATTTTGGAATTTTAATTTTGATTGAAAAATCGAGCCGGGTTTTTGTAATAATTCGATTAGCTAGAATAACTCGAACAATTCAAATTAGTCGCGTGACTCCTAGAATATTTGGGATTATTAAGTGTGTGGCTTAATAATATGTAATTTTTAATATATTTGAATTTTTCGATATTATTTTGAAGCATTTCAACAACTTAAACTTATTAAAGGCATTATTTATTTTTATTTTCAATCTTTTTCTATATTTTTGGTACCGCATGGAATTCACACCAAAAGAACTTCTTATTAATTGAGGTGAAGAATAATTCGAACTAATTTTCAATGCCCGGTTCTGAAGCAAAACGTATCCCAAAGAGAGCATTTTTTATCGATCAAAACAACTAGAAAAGCATGATAAAACCTCCCAACAACTTCTTTCTAAATAGTTGCAAGCAGGTATTACAATATATAGCCGAGCCTTTTGACTTCCATCACGGGTATTATGCGTTTGTGCAGATGTTTGTAACGCCCAAAAGTATTGGCCTGAGACCTACTTTCAAATAAACCGATCGGCTCAGAATCACTTTTTAGTTGACTTAAGCTTATCCGTCCGTCTGGCTGGGTGTAAAGGTATTCTTGTAAGCACGCTACAGATCGCAATTGTAATAATAATTTGACAAAATTAGGTACATAATAAATTTTTTAGCACTGGCACGAAGCTTCTATTGTTTCTGCTGAGGATCGGTCCATTTTTTCATATAGCCTTGGTACAATTCAACTCCTGGAATAAGCATTTTGGAATCTAACTGTCTGGAATATTACTCCGCTATCTCAAAATTGTGCTCATATACATATATATCTTTATGGCACCAACTACTATACTGAGCACAAATATGATCGGTCCATTTTTCGATATAGCTCTTATAAAAATATGTTGTAGGGTATTAAAAAGCCTGCCTTGACCGACTGTAATTTTCCTAATTGTTGTAATTATTCTTAACTAAAAGCATAAGGGGTGCATCAACTAGTAAAAACAAAAAAAAAAGTTATAATAAAATTCATATGCATCATTCTTTAATTAAAATCTGAAATTATTTTTACTCAAACGATTAAGAGACAGAAAACTGTTTGAATAATCGTGCAAATATTTTTTGTAAATATATATTTATGTACACACGTATATGAGCCGCTCAGTGCACAACGACTAACTTCATAAATCAAGAGATTTACGATGATTTAAAAAAATTGCTTTTTATAATTAAAATTGTCTTTATAATTAAATTTCAAATATTTATTGTAGAATCTACAAACAAATATAATAAGAAAGAAAATACAAAAGAATGAACTTAAACTTAAATTTAAGTTTTTTTTGAAAAAGTGGAGTTAATCACTTTGTGCAGTGAACGGCTTATATACTTATAAATATATTTTTATATTTTTTGTGGTTGTTGCTGTTGATGTTTAAGACCAATTAATTGCATTTATTTTCCCCAGAGAAGAACTTTTTTTAACTAATGTTCTTGTAGTAGATAAAGTAAATATTTATTCACAGTTTGACAAATGAATTGTTGACACAGATACTTTTATTTTGTTCTAACAACTGTTTGGCTTTAAAATTTGTTTTTATTTATTAAATACTCTTTATTAAGTTCTAAAATGTTTTATTTTCTTTTCATCTAATTCACATCTTGAGCAGATGAAAACCAAAAGTTTTGTCTTTTGACAAATAGAAAAACTTTTCAAGATATTTTGATAAAGAGCATATTAAAAACTGTCTTAGAATTAAATTAACTTTTTTTTGGTTTTTAGTTTCTTTTCGATTTTAGTTTCTATTTCAATTTTAATATAATTTTTTTACACACATGTTTTCTTTCTTTTAGCAGTTGGTTTCTTTTAAAACAAGTAACGATAAGTTTTTAAGGTTTCCTTTTTTTGTTTGTAAAGTTTTGTTTCCATTTTGATAAAATGTCGTTGTTGTTGTTTATGTTCTTATGTTATTTTGTTAGTTTTATTCAGCTTCTGGTGTTTATTTGTCCGAGTTTTGTTTTTGTTTTTTGTAAAAAGATCAATATGGTTGTATTTACATTGCTGTTGACTGCTGTTGTTGAGAAATGACATCTACCGTTGACTGGGCAATAACCGCACACGCTTTGGCGGCGTTTTGTTGTGTCTTCTCATCGGTTGTTTTCAAAAAATATGTTATCAAGTCAATGGGCAATGGGAAAACAATCGTTGAATTCTTTTCAGCTGATATCGTGCTCAAAGTCTGTCAGTAAGAAAAATATATTTAAAATTAATTAGAAAATTTAAAAAGTGAATTAAAAAAGTACCTGAAGATATCTTAATTGTAAAGCTGCTGGGGAATCGCCAATAACTTCTGAAGCTTCTCTTAAGGCCTTGGAGGCTTTTTGCTCACCCTCGGCTGCAATAACTTTGGCACGTGCCTCTCTTGCAGCTTCGGCTTCGGCAGCCATGGCTCTTTGCAGAGACACTGGCAAACGTACATCTTTGCTGTTGTTTTTGTAAGATTAATAAAAATAAATAAATTTTAAATTAAATAAAATTAAAGGATTTAATGTTTAGAAATATTAAAAAAATTTGTTCTGTTTAATACTAACATTTCTACACGTTCAACCTTAATACCCCAGGCATCGGTAGCTTCATCCAGTTGTAGCTGTGTTTTATTTTTTAGATTTTTGATTTGAATTTTTTAGTTTTATTAAAAAAATATATTGTTTTAGAAATTAAACATACCATTTTCATATTTGAGATAAAAGTGCAAAATAAAAAATTTTTAACAGTGTTTCATACTTAAGTTTAAAATAGGTAAATAAATTGTATCTGAGAATAGCTTAAGCTTACACATACATACAGATTGCTTGAAAATATAAAAAAATTGGCTCGTTTTTATAAAAAAATTATAACGACTTTTTAGGTGGAGCTTTTATAAAATAGTCTTTTTTATCTAGAGGTTTTTAAGTGGCTTAGAACCAGAGTTATCATAATATTTATTAATTTCATTAAGCCATGTTTATCTTTTATCTTTTTAACAAAAACTTAGGAACCTACTTATATTACAATCTAGTTAGACATATAGTTGAAAAAATTCATAATTGAATCTTAACGACTTAAGATCCTGATTACTTTTTTAATACAAGATCTATTAAGATTTCTATAATACTTTCACCTGATAAATAAGGATAACTATTAGGTACTTATCAATCAACATCTGCCAGTTTGACCTAACCTCCCTATACAAGCAGTTATCTCTTTGCTGAAATTTTGGGTATTATTGTTATTAACTTGGGGCTTAACTCTTTTTGTCGGGTAACACTAACACCCCTCATCTACCTTATTTTACTAAGAAAAATTTTAGTTTCGTGTTAATTATGACTTCAGGATTTTGAAAGGCGTTTTTTTAGATGGAATATGTTTTTGGGATGGCGTTCACTAGAGGATCTCAGAAAAACTTCTTCATATATCGTCTGCCTTATAAATGCAGTGGATTTAATACAAAACATATGTGATCTGTGAGGCATGTAAGTCACTTTATGAAAAATTAATGCGTGAAAATATTAGCATTTTTTCTTAAGGACAGGTGGCACGGTTGTCACGTTCGTTTCCGCACTATTGCTACTAGTTGGCCATGCAAAAAAGAGTTGTCTATGCTGAGTCCACCATGTAATATTGTTTAAACTTGGGTCCCTGAACGTTAAAACTACCTTAAAATAGATGAGAAAATAAGCTGGCTAAACAGAGATCAACTCTTTAAACCTGTAGTAAATAGTCAGTTGGAATTGTGGTAGGCGCTATCAAGAGCGGAATTGTCAGATACTTTCCCGAAACGGTGGCCTAATTTGAAGACTTACAGTTGTTATGCTCTTCGTTTGATGGAAAGTATACGATGCAATTTATAAGACAAAAGCACACTTCCCTCTTACAATTACTGCCTTAATTAAGAAAATAATGAAAAGTAGGGAACTGATTTTCTGTTTCTCTGCAAAATTTCTGCTCTACCGTTCAGGAAGCAGGAAGGTTTCTTAAGTAAGTGATGTACATAATGTTCATTGTTTTTAGCTTCACTATTATTCAATTATTTCTTGTCTCTCTCTAGGGGTATCACAAAGGGACCGAATAAGCAGGCCCAAGTGATCTGAGTTCTTTTGTTTTAATAGCTACCTAACCTCACCCTTTCAGGAAGCTTAGATTTCTGGATAGTTTTTTGCTAGATGGCTTGAGTAGGGCATCAAGTTGTAGGTTTAATGACCTGTTGAGACACCTCTCATTTATAGATTAGACGTAAAACCATAAGTTTTTATCAAGGTAACTTATAGTCTACACGAGACAGAAGTTTGGATATTTTTATGTTCGCAATTGTCAAAATCTGTTGCTAACACAAAAAATGACTGTGTGGACCGCAAATTTTAGTGGTAGAAAATAAGTTTGAAAATAAGTTTTCCAACACAGAGCTGAGCTATTATGTTTGGACACAAACTGTCAAATTACCTTGTTGTTGTTGTTATACAAATTTGAGTAAATAGGAAAATATTAAGAAAAAAAAAAAAAATTTTTACTGAAATGATACAAAAACAAAATAAATTAATAAAGAAAAATTTTTAGTCATATAAGTAGTGAGAAATTAACGAAAACAGGTTAATAACAATAAATGTCATGGATTTTTTATTTATGTTTACAGCAACCTCTTTCAACAAAAATTTTTAGTTTGTGCTCTTGCTCATTTACGTTTACCCCACTCTGAACACAAGCTTGTACACAAAAAATTTTTGTGACGTCATTCTGCCGACGTTATTGCTTATGTTCAGAAATAAAAAAATGCACGTCTAGCCTCAGCTAGACGTGCATATGACGAGTTTTATGGTCATGTCAAAACAGGAGGCTTCTTGACCCTATTTAAGAGCTTGCAAGCAAGGAAGGCGACCATGTAAACCAACTTATTATATTTGAAGCTCAAACCTAGCCCGATATTAAAAGGCCTGGTTTAAAAAGTAAAAACCCACAATTTGAAAAGGTGTTAGATAATATACATTTTATGTTTTAATAAAACTATAGTTTTTAGCAAACAGAACTTATAGAGAAAGAATTGTATGGTATGAACTCTGCCAATAAAATATGGAGTAACTTTTTCCTTTTAGTAACATTTTGCATTCTGCCTTGGTAGTGTAGCTATGGCAGAGATTAGCACAAATTAGTTTTCAAATTAAATCTTTAATAGGTTCAGAAATATCATTTGTGAATAAGTAAATATTTTTTTTAAGAACTTGATTTATTTTCAAAGTAACAATCATAGTTTTAATAAAGGAAAAATATAATAATTATTAATATCGGGTTGTGACTGTTTATGATTTAAGTAGTGTAAGGTATTCATGGACACGCACATGAATCGTTTAAGGAGCATATTTCTTGATTCCTTTAAAAATACTATTTTATACGTGTAACTAATTTAAGGACTTATGCACGCAATACACGTTTTTGCAGAAATTAGTGTTACAAATCGTAATTAGTAAGCTTATTTACATTTACAAGTATTATAACGAATTTTCATTTCATGCATGTAGGTCAAAGGAAAAGGGCAAACATAAACATAACATCGTGCCTTTTGGCTTGTATGGAAAACTGAAAATCAGGTTTATCCATTTTTGGTTGAGGAATTTATTAAAAGGACAGCTCAAAATCTATTAAGTACTGTTTTATTTAAAAAATACTAGTTCTTTTCCTTTTACAAAATTACCAATCGAAACTATTCAGTTATTTTAACATATAATGTTTTGATCTTCTTTAATACTATTAGCCTATGGATATCAATGTTCTTTTATCTAAATAATAAATAAAAACATTTTTGCCTTTTATTTCTTTTTGTAATTTTTATTTTATTTTGTTTTATTTTATTTTATTTTATTTTATTTTATTTTATTTTATTTTATTTTATTTTATTTTATTTTATTTTATTTTATTTTATTTTATTTTATTTTATTTTATTTTATTTTATTTTATTTTATTTTATTTTATTTTATTTTATTTTATTTTATTTTATTTTATTTTATTTAATTTTATTTTATTTTATTTTAATTTATAGGGTTTGTTGTTGGTTAAGTTTGTCTATATGCATTTCATTGGTTCTTACACCAAATCATCAGTAGACTTCAACCACCCAAATTCTTAAAAAACTCATGAATATTTTCTGTCTTTATATAATAACCTCATCAAACAAAATGAGAATTACTATAAAAAACCAAAACGTTCAAGTTTTTTTAAGAATCCAACAAACCATTATTCGCTATTCGCTTGTTTTGATTTTCTTTTTCCCCTTACATTTAAATAACCATTGGTTATTACTAAATGTAT
Organism: Melanophora roralis; assembly: GCA_963583895.1. Taxonomy (NCBI): domain Eukaryota; kingdom Metazoa; phylum Arthropoda; class Insecta; order Diptera; family Rhinophoridae; genus Melanophora; species Melanophora roralis. The sequence continues at coordinate 45,473,412 of OY757189.1, read as the reverse complement.
TGAGGGGCAACCGAAAACAAAACCTTGTTGTTAAACAACACAATTTTTAAATTATTTAGGATTTAGCGAATAGCGAATAATGGTTTGTTGGATTCTTAAAAAAACTTGAACGTTTTGGTTTTTTATAGTAATTCTCATTTTGTTTGATGAGATTATTGTATAAAGACAGAAAATATTCATGAGTTTTTTAAGAATTTGGGTGGTTGAAGTCTACTGATGATTTGGTGTAAGAACCAATGAAATGCATATAGACAAACTTAACCAACAACAAACCCTATAAATTAACAAGAAAATTGGGATTAAATCCTAAATAATTTAAAAATTGTGTTGTTTATTTTATTTTATTTTATTTTATTTTATTTTATTTTATTTTATTTTATTTTATTTTATTTTATTTTATTTTATTTTATTTTATTTTATTTTATTTTATTTTATTTTATTTTATTTTATTTTATTTTATTTTATTTTATTTTATTTTATTTTATTTTATTTTATTTTATTTTATTTTATTTTATTTTATTTTATTTTATTTTATTTTATTTTATTTTATTTTATTTTATTTTATTTTATTTTATTTTATTTTATTTTATTTTATTTTATTTGATTTTATTTTATTTTATTTTATTTTATTTTATTTTATTTTATTTTATTTTATTTTATTTTATTTTATTTTATTTTATTTTATTTTATTTTATTTTATTTTATTTTGTCAGAATAAAATAAAAAAAATTGGTCTTAAAATAATTAGTTCAACAAAAATAAAATATACATTGAATAATAAAAATATTTTATATTTTAAGTCAAAATGCTAACGTTTTTTACATTTCAGCAGTCAATCTATTTATTTCTTTGTGTCTAAAAATCAATTATATGTAACGCCCTAATTCACTCAAACACTTAAAGCTATATTTTAATGAGGGAACTCTGATCTTACAGTTCATTTGAGTTGGATGATGGCAGTATTATATGTTCAACTTTTTATTGCTTAAGTGCGTATGTTTCCAAACCATTGTGGTTGTAAAACGTAAAAGCTATTATAATGGGAAAAAAGTACGTAAAAAACAGTAGTGCCGATATATAAACATGAATATGTATATGATAAAGACTCTGCAGCATACATTATGTTAAAAATAAGTGTTGCCAGAGAATCAAAAAAATTTGGTGGTTTTCTAAATAGTTTCCAAAAAAAAAAAAAGATTTAATTTTTTTATAAATAGAAATTCTAAATTAATTAGTTTTTTAGTATTTTAATTAAAATAAAATTTTTTTTTATTTATCAGTTACAAAAACATTGCGATTTTTGTTTGTTTTTTTTAAACCAATTACAGTTTTTGTTAATTTTTTAATTGCATATGTAAAACGTGTTGTTTTCTTAGACAAAAGCAAACAGTGATCTCCTTACTAACCAGCTTTTAAAATATTGATGAAATTACACATGCTTTTATAATTTTTAAGAAATATAAAATTAACACAAATGCCTTCAAATGTAGATATTTTGAAAAAACCTACATTTTGTTTTACGGCTTTGACCTTCTTTGCGTTTTAGTTTTTACGTTTTCTTTCTTGTGTAAAAATTGTTCCTTTCTTAACAAACGCTTATAGAGTGAAAACCAAAAATATTAATTTCCTTATTTGCAAAAAAGAGAATTTAGTAAGTAATGAACTTGAGCCTAAACAAAGAAAATGAAATTGTCTTAAAACAAATAGTTCAACTATAAATAAAGAGAAAACGAAATTTTAATTAAAAACTATGGGAAACGTTGGGAGGTTTTGATTAATTGTTTTCCGAACATTTCGTTATGAACCTTAAACTTTGTACAAGCGGGAAAACGCAATTCTCATTCGTATCTCATTACTTTTATTGAGTTGCATTACGCTCAAGAGGAAAAAGATATTTAACTTGCTTAAACAAATTTTAATTATAAAAATAAATATTTAAGTTTTTATTTATTATGGTAACTCTGGTTAGGACTATAACCCTGGGGTCTGTTAAGTTGTTGCTTTTTTATTTACTCGATAACTTACATTCTGTTAGGTAGGGAAGGTGCATAGACATACATACATATGCACATATGTATGTATAAGTAAACAAATAAGTAAATAAAAATTGCACAAACGTGTAAACAACAAGTTTTGCTGTTAACTTTCTAAAATAAAAAAGTAAATTTCCAAAGCTTTGTATGCATGTGTAAGTTAAGTCATACATATGTAATGGCTGAGAGATTTTGAGTGCGTATGCATAACACAAAGAATAAAATAAAAATTTGTTAAAAAACCCATGTAGTGGAATGTTTTTTGTTGCTTACCTGCATTGAACCAGATATAGATACACGTTCACTGAGTATCTCATGCAAATGCCGAGTTCCCATTGTGTTTCGTAGAGTAGTCTGTGCCAGTAATCGTGTCGAGTGGTGGGCATTCTCCACGTTCGCTATAGAAACTGTCGCATTCGAAACGCGATAGTAAACCACTGCATCCACTGAGACAGTCACACTATCCTTAGTTAAAACCTATAACAAGTGCAGTGGGTAACGATAGTTTTCTCTTTTATGTTTTCTTTTAAAATTTTGTTTTTTTGTTGGTTTAAATTTTTTTTCCGCTAAAATATGTGGCTGGTTTCTTACTTAAATTTAAATCTTAAATTGCTGCTGTTGTTTTCTAGCATTTTAGTTTCAACTTTATTCTTTTAAAAAACGATTAAACAAGAATATCTCATAAACAAAATAAATTTTTTTTTAATTTTGTATTTATCTTTATATGTATGTGTGTATGTTTATTTATATAGAAAGTTTTGCATTTAGCATTATTTCTTTTTGCCTAAAAAGCATGGCTTTAAGATTTTTAGTTGGAAAAGGACTTTAAAATATCTTAACTGTTTTTTTAATTATAAAAATATTCTCTTATCGCCTGATGATTACATTGACAAAACTACACTGCAATAAAGTCTGCAGCAGCCTGTTTTGTTTAACCTAACTAACGTGCTAACACTGGGGGTAGTTTTCGAATGTGAACTGGTTTTTGCTATAAAGCCTTCTATCTTAAACCTGCCTCAAGGTCCTTAAGTAATTAATTGCAAATCAAGATTTTCATTTTTTTTAATAATAAGACTGGAAAAAGCTAAAATTTTCATTTCAATGTGTGCCAGGCACTAGGGTTTGATTAAGTTAAAACATGACAATTAATGTCACCAGTTAAAATCCGCAAGAAGCCTTAGTTTACCACTCTGGTGTAATTGCCTAACAAGAGAAAATTACTTATGTGGACGTATGGATGCTTTTATACTGTATTTGCTATTTTAAAGAAACTTTGAATGGTACTTGTACACAGATTTAGGTGTTTTGCTATCAGTGTCTCTCACATGACCGGAATGACAAAGCAACTCGTTGCATTCTACTTACTCTAGTAAGGAGACGCGCTGCTAATAGGGGGGACTAGTATATTTCATGCGAACAACAACGGCATATTGACTACAAGCGTAATACATTTAGTTTTCTTGAGGAAACATATTTAGTTTGGAAAATCTTAGTTAAATAGTTGCAGAAAATTGTAGCAAAAACAATCTTATAAGCTACAATTGATAATTGATTGTCTTTAAATGAAAGAAAGTTTAATAAAGAAATTACATTTGCAGTTTGGCCAACTTGCTGACGCTGTAAAGTAATTTTTTTTGAAACAAAATCTTGCTGACTTCAAGCCTATCTAACACTGTGATCAGTGGATCCAGGCCCCTAGTTGCAATGAAGCTCAACACCAAGCAAAATTTTTAGAAAGGGGCCTTACCATAATCCGACTAGAGCCACAGTTTTTGGAGATCCTGAAATCCAGAATTAATCCTCTGGTCAGGCCTTTTAGTAAAAGATATTACCAGTAAAACTTCAAACAGTTCAAGAACTGGTCGTCATCCATACTTTTTCCAGTTTTGACTAAGTCCGTTGCTAGTCACCCCAGAAATATATTACAACAACAAAAAATGGACATATAAACAAACAACATTTATCAACCTCCCTTTCAAGCAATGCCTTAGACACATGGTTTGGCATCAGCAATATTTAAATTTACACTATTAAGCAACGAGTACCCTCATGGGCAGCGCATGGCCATTCCATAGCAGTACATCAGTAGCCACATGAATTTAACATTAACACCAGGGTTTGTCTATGGACTACCTCAGTGAACTTAATTGAGATAAGACTTCACAAAAACTATGCCTCCTTTCACTAGGCGAGCAAAAACACCCAAATTAGCAAATGTTCTATCGTCCTCAAAAACCACACTTGCACTCCAGTCGTGAACAGCGAAAGCAATGTATTTTCCCTGCAGACCCTTTTATAATTATAGTCATTCCATTTTGCTGATATGTGTCTGACTTTCTCAGTCCCTTCATCTCACCTGTAACCTGAAACTACAGTGAGCTTAGTGCCGTTAGTTATAACCCTAGCATCAGGCCAAAGTCCGGGCAATATTAGACAAACATCGCGTAACATATAAAACCATAGGTTTCGCTACCCTAGTCGCTGTTTATCCAGCGTGATTTTCACTTAGCAGCAAGCTCCTCTGCAAGAGAAAAATCAGATATCCAGTTATAACCAACAAGGGGTAGGAACTTTTTCACCTTAAAAATGAAAGTACGACTCATTTTTTTTCTAATCAAGAGAAGCTTGGCTTATGTCGTTCCTACCTGCTATCATCCAATCGAAAGTACAGATTACGAAAACCACCACGTATGCACCAATGTGACTTTACCAATAATCAATACCGGCACAAGTATCGGGAAAAGGTTTTCTCCTTTCCGTACTACTAAACAAAGGCTCTAGCCATATACTAGTGAGTTAAAACGCAATTTGGGGCTGGCACAATCGTTTCCCAGGCAGCATTAGCAGCAAGTAATATTAGGATCACCAAGGTAGCTGTTTTACTTGGGACATGCAGATAAAGTCCGGCTTTATCTAAAACTGTACTGATCAAAAGCATTTTCTGCCTTGTTAAAACGATATCTGCTCGTACTCCTAGCTGGCTGTAAAGTGCAGCTTATATGTATTATTTGTTCAGCTCTCTCCAAGGTTATAGAGAGTATGGTAAATTTTCACCTTGTCAACTATCTAGAGTCCAACGCTTTATTAAGCGATTGCCAGTGCGGCTTTCGTAGACGGCGTTCTACGGGAGACCTATTGACCTTTCTGACAGAAAAATGGCGTCATTCCATTCACCATTTTGGCGAAAGTAAAGTGGTGACTCTAGATATTTCTAAGGCGTTTGATAAGCTTGCTGCTTTTGGTGTCGGTCGGGAATTTTCGCAATTTATATCGGGTTTTCCTCAGAGTTCGCACTATTTGTGTTGTAATAGATGGGATCTCTTCCAATTAGCCAAAAGTCGATTCGGGGGCACCGCAGGGCTCCGTCCTCCTGGGTCAGACTTCAAATTCAATATATTCCTTTGCAGACGACAGCAGCATATGACATTCATACTCATTTAGCTACAGGCGTAGCTCATTGAAAGCTGAGGCTATGAGGCAGATTATGAATGGCACCCTAAACCGCAATCTGGTGCTACTCTCTGATTGGGGATGTGCGTGCCAAACCTCATCGTCTATATTAATGGATGGTATAACTATTGGGGAAACAGAAACTCTTAATGTTCTGGGCATGAAAACCCAGTGCATTATCCGCTAGACAGAATAAGTTTTTTTTGTGTCGAAGGAACCATCCAAGTGTCTTGGTTTTTTGAAACTGTGTAGGAATTTATTTACGCCATTTGATCTTCCCTATATCTATATCACCTAATTATATCCGACCGAAGATGCAATACAATTCCCATGTATGGAAAGGTGCTCCAAAGTCTATTTTGGAATAACTTGATTGCGTACAGGGTATCTAACCGTCTCGATTCACTTGAATATCATCGCAATGTGGGAGGTATTTCACTTTTCTATAGATAATATAATGGAATGTGCTCTGAGGAAATCAGGGAACTTGTTTCTAAAGCCCGCGATTTTTTGAGTTATACACGTTTTTCACTACGCATTACAAAGAGAATTTGTTCTTTAGTCGTAAAGTCCGTCTTTCTTGACACAGTTAATATCGAAAAATTTAAATCAAATGTTCACAAACTCTACTCTCTATATTCTCCTTTTTATAACCTATTTTCCTGATACCAACACGCTGCAATGCGTGAATAGGGACCATCTCCTGAGTGCCAGTTATTATGAAAATATGCATCTATTAGAGCCTAGGACTTACTTCTTCGTTTCCATTATTCTTCCACATGTTCAAACGCTACTCAATACTATGTGCAATTGAACATGTTTTCATTTTAGTTATTGGTATCGAAATGTAATTGCAGTTTTTTTTTTAAAAAAGAGAATTTTTTGTCTCAAACTTTGGCATGATCAGTCAATTATTACCCCAGTCTCTCAAAACAGGCTTTTACCGCAATTTATTTTAACCTCTTTATCTATCTTTTGCGTTTTGATATTAAAAATGTTTTTAGTTTTAATAAAAAAATTAAAAATAATTACGTGACATTAAGCCAATTATTTAAAATGGGGCTTACTAAAGATTAGCCCCGTATACCTTCGTCGAAAAAATTAATTGCCCGGTGAATATAAGTAATAAGATGAAATAAGCTCAAAAGGAGCCTTACATTCTTTGGGTATACGCTGCTGATAATTTCATCTCACCAACCCCAGATGGCTTCTTTGGGTTATGAAAAATATGAGAACATAATCCCTAAAATATTTTTCACAATCTTTTTTGGCAAAAATACTTATTATTATAGAAGCCTACAGTTACTTCTTCGTAAAGAAATTGTAAATTATATCCTCAATGGATCATAAGATTTTTCAGAAGTTATTTAAAGACGTTAAATTTGTGGGCTTTGTGATTGTTGAGACTTTAATTACTAAAATTTTCTTACTTTCTTTTTATATGATACTTTCCATATGTTTGTTGATACATACACACACACACACACACACACACATAAATAGAAGTAAATTTTATTGGAAAACTTGCATGTATTTATCTTTACGATACAAATACATTCATTTCCTTAAAATGCTGATTTGTTTGTTTTTATTGCTCTACGTGTTAAAATAAATGTATATTTGCACGTAAAAGAGAAAGATAACAACTATTTAATAGCAAGTTGACAAAGTAGAATTGATTTTATTTTGCTCCTTGTTTTTTTTGTTTGGCAACTGGGAATAAAACTCGCATTGAATACGACTTCAATTTGAATTTATTTTGTAATTTTATCCTTTTTCTATTATAACTTTTTTTTTTACTGCTGATTTACTTTTTTTGAAAGCTTTGTTTGTATATGAAGTAGATAGTTCGCTGGTGAAATGCATTAAACTTTTTTTCAATTTAGTATTTCTAAAAAGAGATTTTTTTTATAGTTTTAATAGAAATACGTTTTTCTAGCATTTTTGGAGGATGTTTTTGTTTTGAGATGTTTTTTGTTATCTTAGACAATGGAAAAGTAGGAGGAACAGCATTAGGTTTATTGTCTATCTACAAACCAAATAAACAGAAAATAGATTTCCTAATATAATAACAAACATAAGTACAAAGAACATATTCACATGTTAGCCTTCGTATAAGTTTTTCTTTTATTGCATTTGGATTTTGGATGCGAAAAACTTTTTGTCTCCTTTGGAATTGTAGTTTATTTTTGTATTTACAAAACTATTTTTCTTTGTTTCATTTAACAGCAAAATGGGAGGTTTATCTTATTTATATAAAAATACTTTGCATATTTATAACCATTCTTTCTTTATCGTCCTTATTTTGGCTTTTGCACTAAATTTTATTTAGATAAAAAATTTATTTTGTTTTTCTTTCGGTTTTGGGTGATTTCGACCAACTGCGCTATAGCGATACGTGGAGTAAACGCAAAAAGTTTTTAAAGTTATAGCGTGTGTCTTCTTGTTTTTGTAATCTTGTTTATAATTTTTGTACTTTTGGGGGATTTTTTTGTGGGATTTACAGTCGCTTGTTCGATGTCAAAACATTTTATGTTAAATTAATTTCAAAAGTTTTTGCTTTTAGCTGGCTAAGTCAAGCAAAAATTATTTAAATTTTTTAATGTATTTTGGGTATGTGAATTTGCATATCCTATGTGTCGTTGAAGATTCAAAAAATCTTTGGAGGAAAAAAACAAATTTTTAAGTCCAGATTACACTAAACCTTTAAATATATAAGAAAAGTTGCGCGAGTATCGTAGAGCTTTTTAAACAGCACCATACTATTGGGTCAAAATCCCTTTAAACCAAATTTTGGTAATTTTGAACAAAAATAATGTTCTTTTTTGACGACTTAATATTTAAAAACATATCAGCCTTGGAAATCATAAGTTTTTTTTTAATAAAAAATTTTTAAAAATATATTTTTACTAAAAATTGTAAATGGAATGAATGGAGTTGCCATATGTTATTTCACAAATTGTTTATTCTTTTTAAATGGCAGCTTTTTTTATTTGCATTTAATTATAAAAATTTTTTTTCTCAAAATTTAAAAAAAAAAAAATTTATTCAACTCACAAAATTTAAATTAAATTTTGAATTTAATAAACACGAAATATTTTGCAATGAACATTAATGTAATTTTGAAAAAAATTTGTTTAAAATTTATACATAATTTTTCTATATCTGAGGTCAGAGCACTATAACTTTAAAACCCTTGAGCATCTCATAACATTAGAAAAAAACATTAACAGTTTTCACAGTTTTCCGAAATCATCCAGATAGCTAAAGTGTTCTTAACTTTCTTTAAATTTTAAAAATTTTAGTCAAAACTTGTTATACAATTACATATCTCATATACACACAGCAGGTTTTTTTTATTTTGCAAGATTTAATTTAAAATTTAATTATTTACATTTTATTTAAAATTTGTTTAAAAAAAATATTTAAAATTTATTTTACATTATTTTTAATTTGAGGGAGGGGGAACAAAACAGCCTAAACCACGCAAAACACAGACTGAAGAACTCGACATGTAATTTTGTTGACTCGAAAAATTACATAAAATCAGTTTGCATGTGTCTTAAATGTGTCCTTTTTGTTTGAAATATATTAAATCAATATGTTTTTAATATTTGTTAAAAACAAAAATAAAATAATTTTTTGAGCCGCATTTGAATAAGCTTAAGGGAGAAAAATATTTTTTTTATAATTTTAAATTTTTTTATATTGTGTAAAATAATTTTATTAAAAAAACATATTTTAAGTTAAGAAAAATGTGCAAAACTATTATAAGATTTAGTTGTTTCTAATTTCAAAAATTTGGAATTAAAAATCTAACAGAAACTTTGTGCCTAGTTTCTTCGATATCCTTTGATATTCTTCTTGTTTCCTTTTAGCTTTAGATCTTTTTGTTTTTTATATTTTTTTTAGCCAATATTTCGATACCTCAATGTGTAGCTTCTTCAGGGCTTATATATTTGTTTATTTTTCAAATAATTGTTAACAAATATATAAGCCCTGAAGAAGCTACACATTGAGGTATCGAAATATTGGCTAAAATAAAATATAAAAAACAAAAAGATCTAAAGCTTGAAGGAAACAAGAGAAAATCTAACAGAAAAATATTAGTAATTTTGTATTTTAAATTGCATCAGATTTGGCTGTAATTTGGTTAAACTATTTTTTTTATTTATTTTTATTTTATAAGAAAAAATTTTTTTTTAAAGAATTATTAAGAAAAAGTAGTGAATATAAGGAGAAAGGCTTGTGTCATTATGCGGTTTAAGTGTTTAAAGTTTTAAAATTATTTAAACTAAACTATTTACAACTACGAAGTATCAAGAACATCAATGGTGTACAAAGTAATGTGTGGTTTTTTTAACAAACAGGAAAATCATGCTTTCTTTTTATTGAAAATAGGGATTTAGTTAATAAGAAAGAGAAGATGGGTGGGTGCAAGTGATATTTTTGTAAAAATAAAATGTGAAATTTTATAAGAAAATTCTATTATTCTATTCTATTAGTTGTTTTTAGCATTAAAATATGTATATTTTTACAGAATGTACATTAGTTTGTACTGCGATCAATTTTTTTAAATTGTTAAAATTTAATTTGTTGTACAAGAAAAAAATTCACAAATATTTTTTTTCTACCCAATTAATCAGAATACTAACTGTTTCTAAATTTAAATGCATATCACTAACCTAAAGCAAGAGAAGCACTAAAAATTTTGCTTTAAATTAAAACACCAAAAATAGTTGAATATTGTTTTTCTTTGCAATGAAAATGTACAATTTTCTAATGTCACATTCTTTTTATAACTTTAGTTTAAGAAAGTATATGTTTCATTATGGATTCTTTGTTCCAAAATTTTCAATTAATTTCGGTTTGAGCAAATACCCTTGTGTATCCAAGGGATATAACGTATTGCGAGTTTTTGGAAGAAGTGGATAACGGCGGCTAGTTAATCAACTATAAGAAAAAGAATATTAAAAGCTAAGGCCATACAAAGTATAACTTTTTACCCGATTTAAAGACTAATTTAAACAGAGAGACGCTAACCTGAATGTTATTTCCTTATAACTTGGCTGCCGTTAATGTAATAAAAACTGCTTAAATGTTTCCACCATTTTGAAACATGAAATTTTTTCCAATATAAGAAACACAAACAACAGACGCAAATAACAGAAAAAGTGGCGCCAAATCTCAAAAAAATTTTAAAGTATGACAAAATGGTCTTCATATTATTAAAAAAGGATCAACAAATCTATATGGTCTATATGGCTTTGTCACAATTTATTTCATGCTAGATACAAACAAATGCGAGCAAAGTTACTTTAATTAAAGGGTATAAATAAGCCTTCTTGTGGAGATGCGGTCAATAGTGAACCGATTAACAAATAATCTAATTATTTTATTTTCATTTAAAGAAGAATTGTGTATGAAATGTTCTAATTCTAATATCATTATTGGTTAATATTAATGCAGTTTAATCCTTTTTCTGGTTTAATTATTAAAATTGGATACATGGTAAGTTATAGTCTAATCATAGTACTGATTTTTAAAGAAAAGAGACCCAGAAACCCGAAGTAAACGCACTTAACACAGTAACACAGAATGTGCTTTACAGTTTCTTTATCGACCAAGGTACCAAAAAGCTGTCAATCATCTTTCATTAGCCTTCCTGCTCTTTCGGCATGAACCGCTGTTAAACAATGGCCTGCAATAACCACAGGGGTATCTTTGCTTCTTAATTAAGATAGAATATGCTTCACCTGACCTGGATGATAAAATGTCCTGACAATGCTTGATACCCTAAACCAAGTAGTATTTACTTCAACCGTCATGCCTTTGATTCTGATAGCAAAGTCCCTTTCCTTATTATGAAGTGAAGCACGAACATCAATTGCTCTGTTCATAGAAAAATGGAACCTTACCTGTCTCATTGCACCCAATTTACCAATATAGATTACTTTAGGTTAGAACAAATTAAGAACAGATAAGCTTTGTAAAGATTTCTACGACTGCCGTCACATGCTTAACTAAACATTCTTAGCTTAGGAAGGAACAAAAGTTCCAGCGGCTAATGTGGTAGATAGAATCTTTGCCTGAAAGGAACTGTAGTTTGTAGGACTCTTTTATACCCAGTCATCGACAATAGCCCACAGCACCTCACTTGATCTTGGACTGATCTGTAAAGAAAATGTAGGTCCAATGAATTAGAGGAAGGTCAGCCAGCCAGCTGTTTTTTTCTACAATCACATTCGGCTTTCCAATGAAGGTCAGTTTCGGGATCATATTTTCACTGCTACATTTTTCACCTTAAATGATCTTGTCATGACAAGATGGCACTGAAGTAATTTCCCAATTCTTATCGAGCTGTGGATTGCGAATTTTTGGAAACCTCCGAGATCCAAGTAGATTAACTAGGTGAAAGTCTAAGATGACTTTCAGCGACTCCATAGGAATTTTGTGTGAGTGTCAGTTACTTACAAAACGTTCTGCTGATGAGCTGCGCCAGTGGCTCGATCATAACAAGACCCAGTTTAATAAACGGCTTCCCCAATGATATGTTCAGTTTGGTGGATTAAAACTAATATTTAAAAAAGGTTCATCCTTAAAGTCATTTTTGCGGCAGGACATTTGTGTAAGAACTATGTGTAAGAATGGGCCAAACACAGTACTAAATGAAATGCATTAGATCATAGACATCTGCAAAATTATGTGGAGAAAAGATTATACATAATTTAATTTGTAATTCGAAAATTTAATTAAATTACATATAATAAGCCGTTGATATTTTCACTTAAGAGAAGATTAAACTGTTTTTAACGCAAATCGGCAGTTCAAGTTCTAAGAAGAGTAATTTCATAAAATTGTTATAATTATTAAAATTAAGTATGTTGAAAATCTTTTTTTCTATATTGAAAAAGTAATTAAATAAAACCATAAAATATTTAACGGCATTAGGCTAGTGGTTTACATATTTGCGGCAATCTGTATTCGACAGATAAGGAAACTTAATAGAGCAGAAAAGAAAAATGGTTGTTAATCAACATTAAAATTTTGGTCGTAATCGAAAAATTAAATAATTTATATTTAATTTTTTCTCACAGCTGAAGCAAACCTCTAAATATCCCAATATGCCATTATATGCACGTCCTTTGCTAAGAGCAGTAATTATATTGTCTACGGTCAGTACAATAAGCCAAGATAAGGAAGACCTTATTAAATTACAATGAACAATTGTTACCACGAGATATTTTTTATGTATAAAAGTTCTTTTATGGTAAATTTGTGTTTCTGCTACTGCGAAGAAAACGTTACTAATGAAAATTAAATTTTTTTTCGGATGGCCCAGAGTATCATTCTACCTTTACAATAATGTTAACCAAAATCCGAAATTTTTTTATAAATACCAAAAGAAATGTAAAAGTGTAACAACTTCTTTAAATGTTCATTTTATTTTTCAAATGAACAAAATAAGGGCTGCTTCGACTGAAATAAAGTTCGTGCAAGTTATAGTAAATTATTAAATTACTTACTAATGTCAAAAGCTTCATAGTTTTGACCCTAATCAGTTTAAAAAATATCAATTTAAAATTTTATAATTGCGTCTACTGAATTGATAATAGGAAAAGCGACTAAAAATTTTTTTCAAAAAAAGTTTTAAAATTCTAAGCGAAAATGCGAGAACATATACAGAGTATCTGTGGGCAAATTAATATTTTAAAACTTAAATAAAAAACGTAATAATTGACACAAAATTTTATTAAGGACTTTGAACGAATGGATGGAGCGGTTTAAATTTTTTTAAGAGTATAGCATCCTAATGCCTTTCGTCGAGTTAAACACACTTCTCAAAACAGAGCCTTGTGTTCTGTGCCACACGCTGCAGTAAACTTGGTTCAATTGAGCTAATCTGTAGACGAATATTTTCCTTTAAAGCCACAAGATATTGAGGATTGTCATTATAAACCCTCTTTTTTAGGTAGCTTCATTAAAAAGCCCATAGGAGTTAGATAGGGGTACCTCGGTGGCCATGGGCTATTCCCAAAGTGACTGTTAAGTTTTGGGGGGAAGTTTTATCGAAGTAAATTTATCAAAGCTTTAGTGCGTGCAGTCGCCCTACCCTGTTAAAACAATGTGTGTTAAGAGTACAATGGATGTGCTCACAGGTTTGTCAAATAGAATTCCATAATCATGTGTCGATAGTTCTTACCGTTGACATTTGTCGCCTGGCCTCGAGAATTTTTGAAAAGAAATGGCGCAATTATCTTACGCGTGGATAAATAATATCAAACAGTTACCCTGGGGCAATGAAATGACCTTTGATGTTTCAATCGAGGGTGGTAGAATTTTGGACCCCAATTATGTCAGTTTTGCTAAATGACGTGGCCTTGTAAGTGAAAGTAAGCCTCGTCGCTCCAGAAAATGGTATTTAAAGGGCAAAGACCCTCCAACGTTTTTGCACAAAAATTTTTGCGTAAATCAAAGTTACTTTCTTTTGTTTCTTGAAATATTTGAATTTTAAAAGAATGCAATTGAAGATTTTTTTTTAAAATTCCATGAATAATCGCTCTTGGAAGTCCCATTGAGGCTGCTCTTTTCTATGTCGAAAGTCACGGATTTTCACGTAAACTGCTTTCAACTAGTTCACTATCTTCGGAGGTTCTTGAAGATCGAATGCGCCTTGGCCGTGGGACATTCATACATAAAGCAGTTGCATAGAGTTTTTGCACTCACGAACGATTTAAATTTACAATCGCTTCATCATATATTCGCCGAATCCCGAACTTTGAACAAAATTGTCGTCAAGCAACCATTTATTACATTTTGAAATAATCATATTTAAAAATACAAATTTGCCACCTGGGACCCTGTATTTTACTACATGGGCAAAAAACAAAAACCTTACAGTTACTGGAAAAATAAACCTAAAACTATGATTAATTATAGCAGATATTTGAAACTGTTTCTTTAAGGTAAAGCGATGAAGTGAAAAAATAGTACTGAGGCTGAGGGTGATCTGCAGTCTTGAACCCTGACGATACATTTCCGCTCGTTACAACGTCCTTAAAGGTTTTTTGTTTGTAAGCTAATAAATTTGAATTAAAGGTTTTTAAAAAAACTTTTTTTAGAATTTTGAACGTAAATTTTTTTTAATATAAAATTTTGATCAGTTTAATTTTGACAGAATAAGAATTTTTTGCTGTAAAAAAGTTTGTAATTAAAAATCTAATATTGATTTTTAGTCAACCGATACAAATTCTTTTTTTTATTATTAAGATGTATCCAAAAAATTTTTCAAAAAACAGATAATAAACATAAAGTCCTTTCAAGGTACAGGAAAGCTCTTAGATTATTTCCCTCTTAATAAAAAAAACTCTATTCCTGTATCCCTGATTCAAAATAAATGTATCTAATTTATAAATTCAACTGATATTTTTACATATTTTTTTCATTTAAAAAGTTTAAACATATAAAAACTTAAAACATATAAACACACACACATACATAAATTACATGCAGGATATACACATATTAAAACATTAAATTTACATTAAAATACAAATTTAAATTGTTCTATTGAGTGTGTTTTTTTTATATATAATTAAGGTAATTTGTTAGTTTCATCTATTTACGAAAGCATTAAAGGAGAGAAAAAAGTAAAATTATTAAAAGAGAGCACACACATCTATAAAACTTAACAAATTACCACACAAAACAGCAACAAAAAAAAAAAAAATAAATAAAATATTTGTAATCTTATATATGAGCTCATTTCGATTTTCATTAACACTTTCACCCCAGAATCCTTTTTAGTTTTTTTGTTCTAAGTGGAAAAAAATTTATCCTGTTTTGTATTTGTTTTACCTCTTGTGGTGGTACATCGTAGGTGCGAGTACGTAAATCAACACGGGCATATGAATCGATGCAGGGTAGTATGAAGAAAATACCTAAAGTGGAGTTTTATTTTTTTTTGCGTTTTTTCAAAATAATAAATAATAAAAATAGGTTGTTTTAGTATTTTGCAAATTATAAAAATAAATAAAAATTTTTTTAGTATTTACCAGGACCCTTGGCGCCGCCTTGCATTAAACGACCCAATCTAAATATGACAGCTCTTTCATACTCTTGTACAACCTGAAAAAAAATTTAAAAAATTTTTGTTTTTTTATAAGGTGCAACAAATATCTGCTAATTAAACAGTAAAAGCAGATTTTTAAGTAGGGTTTTTGTAACCACCTAATAGAGGAATGGCAGATTACTATGCAGGACTATAAGTTTCAAATTCATATGTGTTTAAAGTATTTATCAACAGAAGTAATATCTTTGTATCAAGCGCCACCTATGATAAAGTTGACTATTATACACAACAAATGAAAACTTTATATTTTATGTACTTTTTTTTAAAAAAAAATATTTTTGTAGAAATTTTTATTTGAAAGGGCAAGTTCAAAATGGCATATACAGCTTAATTCCATTTCTACTGCTTTTGTTGGTTTTTTTAAGAGATCCATTTCTAATCTACATTACCGTAAAACACCTCCTATATCGGCTTTACAGTAAATTGTTTAAAAAAGGCAAAAATTTTCTCTTTCTAAATTAAATGCATTAAAAATTGCCCGGTAGTATCTACCGACCTCTAACGATTATTTGTGACATATTCTATTGTTTTAGGGGAAGATGATTTCTTTATGAAAATATTTTAAAATGCATAATAGTGCCTTGCAACCAAAATCTAATAACATAAAGTTTTACTAAAACATGCTTTGGTTTGTTTAATAAATTTTAGACGATTTTGCTTGCAATTTCGCATACATTTTTAGAAATACCGCGTACTTCTTTTAACTCTTCAAATACAATCAAAAGTACTTTAAATTTTGGCAAATGCGAGCATAGATATTTTTACCTCTAAGCTTTAAGAAACATATCGTCATAGTCTTTCAGTAAAAGTATTGTTTTTCCGTTGTCTTGGTGTTATTAAAATCTTTATTCAACACCAGTAGTAACAACTGGAGTAAGTGGCTGTATGTATGCGACTTGTATGATGCTACCATTGAGGTTAACATATAATGTTAAACCCCTTAATTTTTTTTTCTCTACTTCGGTGTCTTATTACAATACACAGTCAATTAAAAAACAGAAAATATCTATAAGCTTAAACGGGAAAAATATTTGAGTAATTTTAATAAAAGGCAAATGGATCTCTGACTATTGCGCATAACTATGTTCAGTCAAAGTTACTGAGTGGAAGCCAGTATTAAACCCAAACTTATTTTATTCGTTAGGAAAATAAAATGTCGCGTATTATAATAAGCCCGATATTTTTGGTAGGACGATTGTGGTATCCAGGAGGGTTAAGAGTAATCCTGGACTAGAAATTAATTTGAAAGAATCACATGAAATAAGAGACAACTTAAGCTCACAGATTTTTGGTGCTGCGAAGATTAGTTTAGTGCTTGAAACGGAGCAACATTAACCATCTAGTCTAACTAAAGGTACCACCTTCACATTGCCTCGGAAAAAGGCAGGAAACCGCCACCAATCTAACAAGCGTATGTAAAAAATTTTAAATAGCCAGCATACTAAAACCCAGGTATAATAAGAGGTGGCACTTACGGTGAAACGACTTCGAAGAAAGCAAGAATGGATTCGTAGGGGTTAAAAGTCATCAACACATTTTGGAGACACTTGAGGGATATACGGAGGCAGGTAAGATATTTAAGTGATAAATGATTTTCTTACTATCTGTTCACTTGGAGAAGCCTTTTCTTAAACGGATGGCTCCAAGATGGGGGTAAAAACGGAGTTGTAATTATTTGTTCGAAACCAGAGGATTAAGATTCACTTTCAATTTAAAACATAACACATTCCTCTAGGCAGATGCCCGAACGATCTCGCACTATTTGTTCTGGCATAGCCAAACATACTATATATGACTGTCTAGGTGCAGAAGTCAGATTTAAAATAAAAAAAGCTTTTTTTTTCTACAAAGGTCGACTTAAATGAGTAACAAATTGCAAACCGGCCACTGTGAAACAAATAAACATTAATTAAATGACCAAAACTCTTTTTGGTGACCTGGATAACCTGAATGCAGGGAGGATACCGAGTTTATTAAACATTTTTTGTCATATTGCCAACCTTTTTCCCGAAACATAGCTCTATGTGTTATGTATGATGTTATATTAAATTTGGCTTACTTGGAGGTAAAAAGTGGGGAAATTAGTGTGCATCATTCACAAATCTCTTGTATTTTTACTTAATAAAATTCTCTAACTATCATGGCTCCTTCAAACTGCTTTTTTGTGTTAACTATGTTAGTATTTAGATATAACGAAGATCAACACAAATTTTATTTGGGTAACTCACAAGGTATCTTGTTGTCTCATAGTCTTATAATTTAGGATGATTTAAAAATAGTTTCATTGTTTTTCAAGTTAAAAATTGAAAAACAGGTTAGAGCGCTATATTCGGCTGTTGTTGAACTTCATATACCCTTCGCAACATGTGTAGGCTTTTACCCAAATTTTTTTTTCAATTTTGTATGCCAATACCCTAGACGGTGGAGACAGATGGTAGTATAATTTAGGAAAATGTTTGCAAGGAAAAATGAGTTGGGGCTAGGTCTGCATGTGTCCTATCCATGGGCACCCTGGAAGCTTTAGGGAGAGTCTTATTACAATTTCCCAAACTTTGTATAATAGCCCCCTTAGGTTATAAAGACAGGGGTAAGTATTTTAAAGGAATATGTTTTGGAGGTCTGTGCTACATGTATCCTTCTAAGGGCGTTTCCGCGGAATTTGTAGGGGTTTTTATCTTTTTTTCAAATTTTTTATGGCAACTCTTCTTAGGGCTGGTAATAGGGGGAAGTATTTTCCACAAAATTATTCGAAAGAAAACATTCATTGGGGTCGGTCTTTTATATGAGTTTTTTAGGAGCAGCGTGAAAGCTCTGGGAATAATTTAAAAAAATATAACAAAAGTTAAACTTTGTGTTGCTACCCTATTACGGGGAAGAGATAGGGTATAAATATGTTCCACAAAAATGTTTGCGAGGGAAAAACAATTGGATTCAGCCTTATATTGCACGCGTGTAACGGAAATATTAGTGCAGCTGTAGAAGTTTATACGTAGAAACCTTAAAGAAATAAACAGAGGAAGTTGTGGCTGCTGACTCTTATCTCTGTCAGTTTTAAGGTAATTTTTCCAAATTTCAATAGAAACATTTTTGCAGGCATAGCTAATGCTTTTATACCTCAAACATGTCCGAGGAATATTAAGAGGCTTAAGAAACTTGATTTCAATAGATTTACGGACAGTTGGACATCGCTAAATCATGAAAACAAATTGCAGCAAAGTTTAGTGTTAGGAAGTGTTTGGTACAGACGACAGTATAATTGGTGAAAATATGTATCAAAAATTCGAATGCCCTTTAAGTTATATGATTTTCTTCGATAGATACTAAAACTAAAGTAAGTATACTTATGTTTGAATGATTAAATGTATCTGACGTTTAATTAAATAAATACCTTGGTCTTGTTTTTTGCATTATTATTTTTAAACATACGATTTTAAGACATCATGTGAAATTCCCAATTTTCTTTTTAATAATAACATGTGTACTTATTCATACAACTTATATTAGGTTTATTAAGGGATTATTTAACAATTATTCCAAAGATATTTGTCAAATACTAAAAGTACATGAGTGAATAAAATTAAAAACTAATCAAATATTTTCCATACAAGCTTGTTTTAAAACTTTTTATTTTTTGTTGCAAAAAATAAAAGAAATTATTAAAAAAATATAGAATTCAGTTAAAATAAGCCATAAAATGTAAACAATTTATAAAATAGAAAAAGTAACTTACCTTAAAACAAACAAATAAACTAAAAGGTAATGTAAGTATACACAAAGCCACCGAAAGCAATATTAATATTGTGCCACATGTTGATGATTTTTCTGTTGTGTCTTCTTCAGCTGCAAAAAAAAAGAAAAAATTTGTAGTGCTCGTTAGTATAAAATATATTGGGTTATTAAGATAATGTATTACAATATTTATTTATATATATTCGAATAATATTTTTATACTTATTGTATGCTATACGTCGTAGTATCTGGTAAATTCTTGTAATAACTTGAGCAGATAAAAGCATATGAAAGAAAGTTTTTTATAAAATATATAATAAGCTGCAGTGCTTCTTTTTGCTGGCGTAATTTTTTGTTTAACAATTTTCTTTTTTACATTCATAATCACTTACTTATGTTAAGATACACAATGTGTGAGTTGTGCTTTGGTGCAGAATCTGAAAATATGATTTTTATGTGTTAAGTATGTCATTATTCTAAACTAAATTTTAAACACCAAAAAAGTATTTTAATAACAGCAACAATAAAACCATCAAGTAATTAATTTTCATGAATTTTACAAACGTATTGATTTGCTTTGTTTAAGTATTCCATGTAGTCTGTGTGTGGTAATTATTAAAATTTAATTGTAAATGATTATGTTTTACAAATTATATATTTAACATGCTATTGAGTTAAACAAAAGCACAATGTAGTTGTAAATATGTGTAAAAATTCATGTTTTAATATAATACAAATTTAAATATAATTTATGTAATACAAAACTGCATATTGCTTGCTCAATGCTAGAAAATTGTATGAGCAAAATCACCAATGTGGAAAAAAAATAATTTATTTTTTTTTTGTTGGTGAGCGGTTGCCTCTATTAAGCTGTTATAAACTAGTAAACAGTAATAAAATTTCATTTTCTTTTTATTAAATTTTACCTGATTATGTTAAAAAAATTTATGCCAATTACATTTCTGTCTAATTTTATCATTTTAAGTCCCCGTGAAGCAAACACTAAGAAAACCTTATATTTTGTGGATGTTTTTTAAGCCACAAGAGAGTACAAGTAAGTCATAGGCCACAATGGCTAACGTAATTAAAGTAGTGGTCATTTAAACCACTTAAAAATTTTAACAATGCCATACCACACTTTGTTTTGCTTAAATTTCTTCCCTTATAGAAGAATATTAGCGCATCCTTCATATTATTTAAGAACTTTTCCTTAAAAAATTCATTAATCATCGTTTACAATTGACATATTTACTCACTTAAATAGTATGAGTGGACTAAATATTTAATGTTAAAATTCTTATTATAAGATACAAAGTAAATATCATGTTACAAGTTATTTTTCCCTCCCACAGTGCGTATGAATAATATTAAATTAGGATTGACAAACAATAATACGTCATGCTGTCTAAATGTTTGAAGTTCTTGTTAACAAGTTTTATCAAAATACTATCTAATATTAAACTACACAAACTAGATTGTGACACAAAAAAGTTTGACTTGATGATATACCTATAGAAAATATAAAATAAGTTTTTGTTTTCACTCCTTTTTTGTTTTTGTTTACATTTTCTTTTTAATTTTTAATATAAAGATCTAAAACTTTTTGTTGTTGATGTTTCTTCTTGTTAAGGTTTTATTTTTTGAAATTTATTTGTAAACTTTTGAAAGAGTAGTGATGAATTAAAACACAATAGATGTATAAATTTTGATGTCATCATCAGTTGACATTGTTTAACCAAAAACTAAAAAGGAAAATTGAACTAAAAAGAAATAAATAAGTATTAGAAAGGCCTGCCCTTTATTTTGTTGTTGTTATTGTTTTTATTTTGATTAAAAAACATTTACTTATATCTGTTACAAAAATGGTTAATATGGTAAAATAGTCAGCTCAAGGACAATCAAAAAACAACACAAAACAAAAATTTTCCGTTTAGATTTAAGTACCCTGCAATATTATATTATATTTTAGCAGTATGGTAAGCTATTATTTTATTCATTTTAGCTAAACCCATTTTCCGATTACACACATAGGACAGTTAAACACGTAGATTTGAAAAAAAAATTATTAAAAAACTAAACCTAAAACTATCAAACTTGAATTATTAGTTGGCAATTGTTCTTTGCGTTCCAGAAACAAACGCTGAGATTATTATTGGATCTTTGCCTTTAGCAAACTAGCAATTAGTATTTTAGTTGCAGACTAAAGTTAAAGTTCTCATTGTAAATTCAATTAATTTCACTTAGCTCATTGAGCGCAAACGTATCCCTTTTTTTCAGACAAGTGTGTCCACTATGTTGTAGGGGGTTGTATTTTTTCTATGTAAGAGGCGGAAGCAGTGTCCCATAATTGTATTCCGTAGCACCAAATTGGTTTCAAAATTGAGTTGTAAAGTAGAAGTTTACAATTGTTGTTTTAAGTTTCATTTGTGTCAACTTCGCATCTATATGTGATTTCTTTATCAGGCGGTGATCCAGGTAATTACCAAGATATTTCCTCTCAATTTGTTGAGGCACCATATAGTTGTTAGCAAGAACTGGAGGGCACGTTTCCCTGCATAAAGCAAAAGAAACATGGGTGCATTTTTGTTCATTTATTTTAATACCCCATAACATTCCCCGTTTCTCTATTTGGTATACGTGATGTTGAGGTTGTTCAAAGCCTCTTTAACGTCTTAATTATTCTTGAAAAAGGCGGTATTATCAGCAAATGTGCACGTGTGAGTAACATTGTTTGTGGGCTTGCTTGCAATGTAAAGCAAATTCAGAATCGGACCTAATATACTCCCTTGAGGTACCACCGCCCCTATTGGTTGAGGACACCTTAAGCAGTTTCCTTCTTCCATTATAAATTGTCGAGAAGTTATGTACTTTTTTAAAGGTTAAAGATATTCACTAGTGAGTTCAGCTTTAGTTCGTTTAATAGGGCATCAATAAAGAGCGTGGAGCAAAATTTTTTTCCTCAACAACTTTTCTTATAACCAATCTGTGGGTTTGCTCATTAGTAATTTATTGACCCTGAAAGCCGAATTGGTTGGAATAGAGCTATTGTCATTTAAGACAGAGATCAGCTTGTTTCTAAGTGGTTTCTCAAACAATATGGACATAATTGATAACAGACTTATAGGCGTATGACTCCACCTTCAAAGGATATTTTCTCGGCTTAAAAATCATTTTTACTACGGCAGATTTCTATACTCGCGGGAAATGTTCGAGCCCTAGTAGGGCGTTAGGAATTAAAATAATTATTTTTAAGGTATTTCAACCTTTTATATATATAAAAATAAGAAATAAGAAAAATAAGGAAGAGCAAGAGTTTAAAATTTCTATGTGCTGCATTTATCATGGTTAAACTTTATTTACACGAATGTGTAGGGTTTTTAACTTAGAACTTAATTAAGTAATGGATTAAACAAATTCAAACAATACAGCTTTTACCTGTACCAACTGAAGTGCCCCATACGTCGTGGTTAAAAGCCAGACTAAAGTACATGTGCAATTAAAAAATTTTATTTTACCCATGAGTCTGTATATTAAAATATTGAAGTTAATGTCTGTAATAACTTACGTCTTCCTCTAATTTATGTACAACTTAAATTAATGTTTAACCAAATTACAACACAATTTACAATGTTAAAGGACAATTGACTAAGATTGTCATCAGAAGCCATAAAAAGTAACACAAATACAATGAAATAAATTTGTAAATTTATAAATATATACTTTTACGGATATCTATGTATGTATGTGCTTAGCAAGTACCTAATGAGAACGTTTATAGTTTGTTTTATGTGTACTTAGTATGTAATTTTTCTAAGTGGGCTTTATGTATGTAGTTTTGCCACATGGTTTGTAATAATTTATGTCACACATAAAGATGAAACATTAACATCATCAAACAAACATAATGTTTAAGACAATCTGTTAACCAAATATATAAAATTATGTAAAGAAACAAATAACAAAACTTGAATAAAACTTAAGCAAAAAGAAAAAGGATTTTTTTTATAAAGCTTAATGCAAATTTAATTGATCTGAAGAAAACATAAATTTTTTTACGCAAAATTAATTTTTTCGAATATATTTAAGTTTTAAATTATTAAAAACTTAACTTGTGCATTGCAAGTGTAAATTCACATTTAATAAGCTTTTGCTTAAGGCTTAGGTTAAACAATTATTTCATTAGTTTCACTATATTAGGACGGTTAAAGCTGGTGGATAACTTTACTTCCCACTATAGTACTTCATTATTTTAGATAATCTTTACAATCTTTTATTACCTTAAAATTAAACTTATTGCTGAAACCGGAGGTTTATAGAAATGAAAATGGAAATTAACGGCTGAAAGAACGGCACTTTCTAATCATTAGTATTATCTCGCTGGCTGTGATATAATGCTAATTTGGCCGAGCTGACTAGGCCAAACGAAAGGAACTAAAAGCAGCAGTTTCGATGGAAAAATTAATGTCTTCGGTAAACTGGGGTGATCAGTCCCGGACTTTTAAGTCAAAACTGGAAGTAGTTTCGGCTACGAGGGGTTACCAGTCCCTGAACTATTTGGAGTTCAACTGGAAGTAGCCTTGGCTTGACCTTGGCTACGCGGCCTGACCAGAAGCTTGTCATTCTAAATCTGGTACCACGGGTGTCAGGAGCCCCTAGAACCTCGGTTCTAGCCTGACAATGGTTGAGGCCCCTTCGGGAGCAACGTGGTGGTTGTGGTTTAAACCCAAATCGTGGGGAGAGCTTTTGCTCGATGTGGAGTTGCATTGCAACCGGGTGCCGTGACAAATAGAACGGTAGGAGTTTTAGATGGGCTCCGCTCCTCACCAAGGGGGAAGGCATACCCAAATGTATGTCTTCGAATTGGTACCCATGGGTGATAGTTTGCCATGTTGGCAAAATATCATCCATGGGGGCGTTGGTGGACGCATTGTTTTCACCTTGTGTTAAGAGCACTGTGGGATTGGGCCAACGCGGCAGGTATCCACATGAATCTTCAACACTCTGTCTTCGAGTAAAACTTGTTGAACTTAAATATTGACTAGTACCTGTTATTTCAATAAACAAATATTTAGGTGTGTTAAGATATCAATAATTTTTGTAATTTCAGATCACTAAGATTTTTAATGTTATTTTACGTAAGAAGTTATTGAAACTAGAAGGCACTTAGACAAACAGTTGTCTCTTTGTTGAAATCACGGGAATAGTTCAAGAATTGCAGTATTTTTTATTGGAATCTCCTCCTCCCAACAAAATTCTTTATTGTAAATTGTCTGTGGGCTATAATGGTTCAGTTCTCGGAAAAAGAGATTTCCGTGTCTATACTGTAGTTTCTGGCACCCACTTAATGACGCATGTGGGCTTTCTTGGTTAAACTTTAGATTCTTTTACGGCAATTCTAACTTATAACTACGAGACTAGTGCACCTTTAGTATATTTGCGAGAGCGTATGTTCGTAAGGGGTCATGAACGCAGCATAATTAGAAATTTTCTTTAGTTAAACTTTAATCTCCCTGCCTCGCGGTTTTTGCTGGAGGATTAGTGTAGGCTTCTGTTATTTTACTTCAGGTCTTCCACACTGATTTCAGAGCTTAAGGAGTAATGTTACACGATTCTCTTGGCAAAAAGCATTTATCTGGAGAACATTAGCCAGTATCCACCAGTTTGTCTATATTTATATACGTTGTAAGTTAATAAAAGTAAGTATAACCATTTTATTTTGTTACTCTGCGGTCTGCATTAAATTTGTTATCAAAAGTTTTTGCAAGTCCTTGTAAACATTTTCTGTTTTATTACGAAGGCTATAAAGTTTCTTAAAAAAATAAAGTTTCAATAACCGCTTACGCTTCAAGTTTGCATTTGCGACAAATCTCTACAGGCATCGAAGTAAAAAATTAATGGAGGTTGTTAGTCTAATCATTAACAAAGTTGAATGCAGACAAAGGAATCATCTCGTTGTGTACACCAAATCAAAAGCAACGCTAACTGTACTAAGCTGACACCAAACTAACAAATCTAGTTAGACGGGACTTTTTTAAGAAACATGTTGTTATATATTTGTCTGCCAGACTGGAACACTCTCCTAAAAGTGGGGCGGAAATTCCTGGCTCAAGGCGCACGCAAGGCCAACAAACGTGAATGTCTATACGAAAAATTTTGGCCCAACAAGAGCAGTTATATACAGAAGCAGAGCAAAAACTTCGTGCCTTAATCATTGCGAGGTAATCAGGAATGAACCAGTCAACAATCTAGCAATAACAGCTGACTAAAAGAACGCAAACCTTTTTTTAGCAACGAAGTTTAAGTAAATGGGGTAGGCAGAAACTGGCCACAGGATACTGTGGAGGGATGAAACCCTAAGCAGAATAACGGAAACCTTCTACAGCACTCCGACTAAATAATGGAAGTTAGATCGAACAAGGTTATTGATGGGCATTCATCCATTTGATGAAAATTGTAGAGAAGAGAAGTGGTTGGATATACAGGAAGAACATTCTATAAATGGAGCATTTTGCACGTTCCAGAGCACGATTTTTTGTGGAATAACTAGTAACCAGGGGATGTTCTATACATGCTGTGCATTATTGAAAGAAAAATGGATCAAATATGTTAAATTTAAGGTTGTTTAGACAGCCTAACACAAAAGAAGAAATAAATTATCTTTTTTAATAAAAGTTCTTTATCTTTATCACCAGCCCTTAAGTTCATGAGATTTCCAGTTTTAAGGAAAAGGCGTTGCGATCAGCAGAACTTGGATTCAGTTTTCTTGCCCAGAATAAAAAAATCTTCTGTCAACCCAATAATTTTACATTTTATTTTAATATAGACAATACAGCATGGTTAACTATTCGTTTTCATGTGTGCAGACACCTTGAACATTACGGGTATTAGAATTGACTAAAAGGGTTTCATAAGACCGCAGTTAAGCGTTTTGCGCTTGTCTTACACAAACCAGGTATGTGGTCTTATTAATAAGAAAAACAAACGCAACAACAATTGCAAAGAAATAGAAAAACTTAGAAGCTTAACAAAGACATGTGGATAGAAAAAATAAGGTAGAGAAAAGACGAAGCTTTGGGGAATGTATCGACTTTGAGCTTCTGGAAGAGAAAACTAGATATAAACCGAAATAAAATTTGAACCCACGTTAAAAGCAACAGGTTTTAATAGAAAAGCACCATGCAAGAGGTTACACGTAATTTAGAACTATTTAAACCTACCCTTTCCTTTTGCCAAAATATTCAATAGAGTTACACCATTTTCTGTAAGTGAAGCCAGCAAGTCTACCGCAGGACACTCTCTAATAGACCGTACTAGTGGTTTTTATATAAACCGACTCCAGATAGCTGCAAATGGAAGCTTACCATGCCCTTTAAAGCCTACGGGAGCACTAAACAAATATCGATTGCTGTTTAGAGTTCCTTTTTCGAAAGCTGCCTAAGCCAATATAAAATATTGTAATTTAATTTATTTTTAAAGTTTGTCATTCATTATTTAATTAAATTTTGTTTGAACTGAAAATACCAGAAATGCTTTAACAAACTGCTTCTGTTTTCTCACGCTGAAACTTACGGACGTTAGTTAACTAATGGCTTAGAAAGCAATATTTTATTTACAGCTCTCCTTTTGCCATTCGTTTAACTGTCATGTATTTACATAAACTCATGAAAAGCTCTAAGGAAAATAAGTGTAAGTGAAAGAATAGTTACAAATTTATGTGCTGTTTATAGAACACGAAAGGCAAAACGTCTTGGACGTTTTGTATGTATTTTGTTTTTTGTTACAATAACAAAGTATACACAAACGCCCAAGAGGTATTTCTTTTCGTATTCTATAAAAAGCACATTAGTTAACAGACGTTTAAAAATTTGGAACTTATTGGTATACTTAAAGATTAAGAAAAGGGGAATAAATTATTAAATAAATAAACATACATATACACGATTAGATTTTTAAACTGAAACAGTTTTAAATAAATTAAACATTTTAGAAAATTTAAAACACTAGTAAAGGCATTAGACAAGTAAACTACTAAAAATATTAATAAAAATAAATAATCCTTACGATGTTGATTAATGGGTACAATTGTCGCTCTTCTCTGATCTATTATGGAGATACTTTTTGTCATTATTACTGACAATGGCGATGGCGATGTTAAAAAGAATGATCAATGATGGCAGTAGATATGATGAAAAAAAATAATTAATCATTGACACCCTTGATTAATGTTTAAATAAAACGATGCACATTTATATACACTTATGTATAAGTTTATACTCATGAACACATAGGCAAGAATTGTTGTTGATGTCACACGCGCCTCTCACATTTATACCATTGAAAACACTCTTCAAAATAAAGATTCCACAAACTATACACACACTATCACATGAAAGAACACTTCGTTCAATTGAATTAAATTCACTTTAACTGTATAGAATTTGAAAGAGTATGTGTGAAGCTATGCTTTAGTAAGAAAGAAAATATAATTTATCACTTGAATATAGAATCTAACACTATTAAACACTAAATGTTCAGTTGATTTATTTCATTTTAACATTCGTGAAAACAATCACATTATTTTTTGAATTTGAAGTTTAGATTTCAGTAGTATTTAAGGTATTTTTTTTATCTAAGATGGTTATCAATTTTATTTTTTTATTGCCACTTAGTGCGATATGATTTGGTTTGTAAAAGAAATATTATACACCCGGGAATTTGTTAAGGGAGCCTTATGATGATTTGGCATCTATTCAAATGCTTAGTTGGTTGTCGGTGGATTGTGTGATGCATATAAATGATGTTAAATGATACAACATTTAGACATTAAAATATTTTAAATGGTTTTATATGAATTGAAAATTTTGAACGTTTTTTATTTCAATAAATTTATATGATTTAAGAGTTTTTATTAAAAAACATTTGAAAATATATCAAAAATATTTTAAGCACTTGTGCAGTGAAAATGACTTTAGAATTGTAAATATCCGGCGGCGAAAATCTATAACGAAACTGTTGTTTTAATTTTTGTTATTTTTAAATGCGTGGAACACTCCAAATTTTGTTTTGCACAGCTTGACCAGTATTTCAGAACTAACTGGATTATTTTGTATGTTTAACATCTTCTCTATAACTCGCACACTGACGGAAATGGAGTCTAAATTTTCTCAATGAAGTTAATTGAGTTGAAAATGAAAGGCAACATTGTAGAATATCTGTTCATTTTCCTGTCGCTTAAGCCCAGTCACACATACAGACCTCTCAAAAGACTCCACTAACACAAAGAAAAAAAAATGTAGTTCTCTTATTTGTCAAAGATATTTTGTAGCTCTTAAATTTTTTTTGTTAGCTCTTTCCAAAATTTCTTCAAAACTTGCGCATTTTGTTTGTTTATTTTGTTTTTGTTAAACTGGGAAAACTCTTCCTGTTCATTTGACTTGTTGTCACTTAAAAAAAAGCTTCAACAAACACGCACATGCAAATTTTGTTTGAGATTTCAAAAGTTAAATACCGCAAAAGCTTTTAAAGTGCGTAAGTTTAATTGTAAACAGAAACAGGAAAAATGTGGAGAAAAGGAAAAAAGAAGCTTTTTTAAATATCTGCTCTTGGATGGCAAAACCAGACATGTCTTATTGTTTCACATTTAAGGCATACCTGATGTTTAAATTAATTTACTGAAAGTTGTTTAATGACAAAATATAAGTTAACTTTAAACGATGCTTAATGTTAAATGACACTTTAATCTGCGTAACATTTTCTTATCGCTGATTAACTTTTTGAAACAAAAACTTTATATAGAATCACTTAAGCATGTTAAAAAAAGGTAGTAAGTATAAACTGTGCTAAAGTGGTTTTTTGTTATAATTAAAAACTAAACTAAAATTAAAATGGTTAATATTGTAATATTTCAAGAAAAGCACAAAAGCTTATATCTATTTCTGAAAAAAATTTAAAAAACTCTTTTTTTTAAATTACTTTTACGAATGTTTAAGTGAAACGTTTTTCTTTCTGCTTCAAAGGATATTTTGTAAAACTCTGTTGTAAAATTTTAAACATTTGAAATTAAATAAGGCATAATCGCCCTTGTAGGGAAGATGATTCGAAATAAATACTTAAATAACACAAAAGTTGAAAATTTAGTGAAATTTTAAGCAAAAATGGGTTTTAATAAAATAAAGCTACAGTTAATATAAAATATCTAAAATTGTTAAGCGATTCCATTTTTTTAATTTCAAACGATTATTTATTTTTCCACTTTAGTTTTCGCTCTTTAACTTTCTTCAGCAAAATAATTTTTCTTTAGACACGATTAAATAGTTTTTTTTTTTTTCATTTTTAGCAAACTCGTAAACTTAATTTTAATTTTTACTTGGAACAGAGAAATATTGCAAGAAAATTCGTTCAAACCAGCTTTGTTTATACACATGTTAACATGTGCCTTAAAAATTTAAACTCCCAAAGGTTTGCCAACATTTGAGATTATTTGTATGATCTATTTATGGAAATGATGCTAACACTCATAGGTGTATTGAAATACATATCGTCGTTTGTAATTTATTATGTTTCGTATCGCAAAATAGCAAACATTTTAATAAAAATTTTATAAATTTTATAAATTTAAAAAAAAATTTGTTTTTAATTTTTTTTTTAAATTTTCTTAAACAGGTTTTTACCAAAATTTTTTTGGCTTTAAAGAAATATAACTTGCAAGTAGCGATATGCATGTTAATGTTTGTGTTTATAAAATAATATTTTCCTGAAAGGTTTTCTTAAAATCACAAAGCGTAAGTAAACAAATTTTGCAAACGTCTGTTTTTGTTTGAAGCACCAAAATATTAAAGACTTTTTTTTATGCTGTTCCTTTTGAAAAGCTTAAAGTGTTAACATTAAACTTAAGAGCTTCTGAAGATGAAATTTGGTTGACTAACATATGCCTTTAATAATAAAAAATTATTGTTTAAATTAACCTAATTTTTTTTAAATATTTTATTTTTTAATCGTTCAGTAAGTGAGTTTTTAAAAAAATATTAAATAAGGAAAAGCATAGGAAACAATAAAGAAGGCTGTGTTATAGGGACGTATAATTTATACGAAATTTTATCTTAACAAATCGATGTGGCATAAATGATGATAAATTGTAGTGGATATACACCTGAAACCCCTACTAAATTATCCGGGTAAGCTTAAACAATAAGTTCTCAGTCATTGTGTTTTGGGAAATTTTTTGTGACGGGTGTGACCATTTGGTTAACATCTTTGCTTTTAACTTAAACAATTAAAAATTTTGGTTTTTAAAAAGGCCGAGGTTTCAAAAGATGGTATGTTTTTAATCTAATAATAGTAAGAAAATACTGTAAGAACATAATTTTTTCTCATAATAATCACATAAAGGCTGTGATGTGTGTCACTTTACAAAATTAAAATTTAAGAAAAATTTCAACTTAAGATCAAAGTGTGTAAAATATTTTTGAGAATGGGTTTATTTTTTTATTTTTTCGGTGGTTTGAATTCTGTTTATTTGTATTTGATTTGATGTTTCTACAAAAAAGAATTTTTGCTTAAGGAAAAACCTTTAACAAAATATGGAGGGTGTGACATTTTCTTCAAAACGAAAAAAAAGAAGAGACGATTTTTTGATGTGTGATCAATTCAAGCTCATGCAAAATAAAATTAGGACCAATTTATTTATATTTTAATCATTTTCGTTTTCTTTTGGACGTAAGTTCATTGATTTTTATAAAAAAGAGAAAATTGGGTTTCCCAAATTTGGGCCGTTTTACTTGGAATTGACATTTTACAAATAAATATATATTTTTTAAAATTATGTCTAGCAGTGTTAGCAATGCTTGCCTTGAAAGACTTAAAACCTTTGTTTTCCATTTGAAAACTAGTGAAGACCAGCAATTTCTCTAAAGTCAAATTGACAAACAAAACGGTTGTTAATAAAGTATCGAGTTAGCATTACTATAATCAATTACTCGAACAAGTTTGACAAAGGTGACAGTAGACTAACAGACTATTTGAGCTTCATTTTCCAATCATTTTTTTCACTCTAAGAAATCTTTAAATCTTGATATGGCGTTAAAAAAGATAAAAATCATTGGCTTAGTTGTGCCATTCCAGCAAAAAAATAAAGATGTAATCGAGGAGCAATAAGCTATTTTCGAAGAACCGGTTGCCAATTGAATTTCCGATTCATTTTTTTTCACAAAACATGGGGCCAAATTAATCTTGTATTTTGTATTTTTTAAATTTATAACTACTTATATAAATGTTTACATGTTTCAGTGTTAATTGTTATGCAATTGTATTGCCGAAAAAGAGAATTAACGACCTGAAATTTATTAAATTATGTGTCAATATACTACAATTGTAATACATGATTTTAAGTTCTAACAAACGATAGCCGAAGTTTAAAAAACTTTTCTAAAAAATTACATATCCTTTTAATAATTAGGAAAGGCCATAACTCTCCTTTTTTTTTGCAAATTAATATACATGAGCAGACAGTTTATCGACATAAATAAAAACCTGGGCTTTAAAAAAAAGATTTAGGTTCATTAAACATTAAATTAACGATATTATTTAGCATTGAGTTTTCTATCCCTTAAATAAAAAAACAAAATTCTAAAAACGGGCAATCACTGATTTTTATCTTAAATAAATATCTTCAAATCTTTTTATTTTTAACAAATTTTTTAATAAAATAGTAGCTTAAATTTACAACAATTTTCAAAAGGTATTCAGATTATTATATAAAGACAGAAAATATTCATGATTTTTTTTGGGAATTTGGTTTAAATATACTGGTTATTTGGTGTAAGAAACAATGAAATGTATATAGATTAACTGAACCTACAAACAAACCCTATAAATAGTCTAAATTTATTTTATTTTTTAATTGAATAATTAAAGCTTTTTTTAAAAGCCAGAAAAAAACTTTGTAAAAAAGTAAACAAGATCATTATAATGATTTCTTATGATTTTTTGTAATATCCTTAGAAAATAATTACGGGTTGCTTAACCTTTTAGGATATAATAACTTTTTTACAGCACACTGGTATACTATGACAGTTAGGATATCGAAATCTCATCCAAATAAAAAAAGGAAGTAAAAAACTTAACGATAACCAACAGTTGGAACAGTCGTAAGACAAAATTAATTTTACTTTAGTATTACAGTTGCATTCTTAATCTCGTAGTGTACGGACGTGTGTACGCGAGTGTAATATTGTTAATAGGTGATATTAGTAATAGGTAGCAAACGAAATTATTAATATACATATAGATATACACAAAAAGTGAGAAAAGAAAAACAATAACAACAAACTAAATAAAAAAAAAGCGAACTGTTAATGAGTAACAGTAATCGTAGTGACAGTGGGCCTAATAGCCGAAATGCTTACATTGTGTTAAGTTCCACAAGTGTTAGCAATGAGAACATAAGAGACCCTGAATATAATAGGAATTATTTAAATGCAAGGCCAAAAATAATAACAAACAATCTTAGTTCAAGTGCGCCTAATTTAAATAAATGTACTGAACAAGGGACTAATTTAGCCCAATCTCTATTTAATAATTATAAAAAAAATTCTGAGGTACCATCTTTGTCGCGGCCACCATTATCAAACTCTGGAATTGAACCTGCAGCTGCTAAAGCCGCATCAAGCTTAATTTCTGCACCAGCACCGAAGATCCAGGTAGGGATGGACCGCTACGTGACAGTGCTTAAAAGGGGAAGAAGCCCTAAATCGGCAGAAGCATCTCAACCTGCAAAAATTTTAAAAGACGATGAAAGGCCAACCTCATCGCAAAATCGTTTTGCAATTTTGCAAGAGGATAATGAGGCCCCAGTTAGTGAAAGAAAGGCCTTTAAGCCACCTCCCATTTATTTGAGGGAAAAAAACTCAAATGATCTCGTCAAGTTTTTAGTCAGTTTGATTGGGGAAAATAACTTTTATGTCTCAAATGTTAAACGCGGTAACATATTTGAGACAAAAATTCAAGTAAACCATGAAAACTCCTACCGCGCTACGGTTTCGGAGCTCGAAAAACTCAGCAAAAACTTCTATACCTACCAACTCAAGACCGCAAAAGGCCTTCAGGTAGTTATTAAAGGCATTGATTCTAATGTTGACCCAGAAGAGATCAAGACCAGTTTGTTAAGCAAAGGGTTTATGGTTAGGACTGTATCCAATATGAGAAACAGGGAAAAACACCCCCAACCATTATTCCGAGTGGAGCTTGAGCCTGGTGATATCAAATTGAAAAAGAGTGAAACTCACCCCATTTATAATTTGAGATATATTATGCACCGACGGGTTACTGTGGAAGTGCCACATAAGCGATCTGGGCCCGTACAGTGCTTAAACTGCCAGGAGTATGGCCACACTAAAGCTTATTGTAAGCTGCCTACTGTTTGTGTTGTGTGTGGGGATCTGCACGATACGACCAAGTGCGACAAGCCAAAAGATGATCCTAGGATGAAGAAATGCAGCAACTGCGGGGGAAACCACACTGCCAACTATAGAGGTTGCCCTGTTTTTAATTCGGTTATGCGCTCAACTAAGCCAAAAATAGTTCCTGCCCCTCCCCAGCCTTTAGATATACCAACTACAAATATGCCTCCGTTAGCACAACCAACTACAAATCAAGTTTCTTACGCCGCTGCATTAAAGTCTAACCAGCCTAATGCACGTAAGTCTACCGAGCCTACAACACAACAACAAGTGCCAACAAGTGAACCAACTGGTCCCAATTTTAGCCGCCTGGAAGCCGTAATTGACAATATGGTCAAACAATTTACGCAGGTAATGGCGCAAATGGCTAGCATGATGCAGGAGATGCAGAAAATGCAGTCTGCTCTTCTGCAGGCCATACTTAAAAGACCATGAACTGCCTCAGGGTTTGTTTCTGGAACGCAAACGGCATCCGCCAACACAAAAACGAACTCGAATATTTTCTAAAACACCAAAAAATCGATGTCATGTTGATTTCCGAAACTCATATGACATCTAGAAGCACTTTCAAAATAAGTGGCTATACTTTTTATGATTCCAAAGATCCCAGAGATAGGTCATGTGGTGGTTCAGCTATATTAATTAAATCAAGAATCAAACACCAATGGATGGGTAGTCTCTCCGAAAGTTATATACAAGCAACAAACGTCTGCATCGATGAATTTTACCATAATCTCGTTATTTCGTCAGTTTATTGTCCACCCAGATTTTCCATAACGAAGGATCAGTACAACAGTTTTTACAAATCTTTAGGTCCTCACTTTTTAGCTGCTGGGGACTACAACGCTAAACACACATACTGGGGCTCCCGCCTAATAAGTCCCAGAGGTCGTGTCTTGTATGGTTCTGTATCGGAAATGAGACTTCACGTTATTTCAACTGGGCAACCAACATATTGGCCAACTGACCACAATAAAATACCAGACGTAATAGATTTTGGCGTAGCAAAAGGCATATCCCCTGAGCTTATTGAGGCTCAACCCTCCTTGGATTTATCTTCTGATCACTCACCCACAATTTTTACTATTTGCAGTCCTCACCAAATTGCAACTAGTGATATTTTTCTGTCAAAAAGAATAAACTGGTTAAAATACAGAAAATTTATCAGCACGCACTGTTCGGAACACCAGTCTTTAAAAACTTCCGAGGAAATCGATGAGTGCCTTAGTAGCCTCAATGAAAATATTAAAAAAGCCGTTGAAAATGCTTCTTCTACCTACCGTCAGGCCAGATACAACAAAATTTACTCAACCGATGTTGAAAAGCTCCTATCTGAAAAAAGGAGAGCCCGAAGAGAATGGCAAAAGTATAGATCGCCCCTACTTAAAAATAAGCTGAAGGAATGTACAAACCGATTAAAAAACATGCTGGAAGTACATAGAATGTCATCAATGAAGGAATACCTTGAAGGTCTAGACGCGACTCCTCAAACAAACTATTCTCTATGGCGAACAGCCAGACGTCTTAAAAGACCCGTAATCGCAAAACCACCACTGCGTAACCTGAGAGGATCCTGGGCTAGAAATGACGAAGAAAAATGCGATCTGTTCGCAAGCCATTTAAGGAACGTCTTCACTCCCAATTCATGCACTGACGTGAGAGAATTACCGCCTGTTGTAGCTAGACGTCCTATAGAAATACGTTTCCAATTTTCAGATGTTATAGAGGCAATCGCTAACCTAAATGACAAAAAAGCTCCTGGCGTTGACAAAATAAGCAACAAAATGCTTCTAGAGCTACCCTTCACAGGTAAAAGAATTATTCTTTTTGTTTTTAATGCCATAATTCGGCTTGAACACTTTCCGCCAATATGGAAAGTTGCCTTAGTAAAGATGATTCCCAAGCCTGGTAAAGATCCTTCGAAGGTGGAGTCTTATAGGCCTATAAGTTTGTTACCAACTTTGGCGAAACTATTCAAAAAGCTGCTTAAAAACAAGCTGAGTCCGATCCTTAATGATAACAACTGCATCCCAGATCACCAATTTGGTTTTAGAAGTCAACATAGCACAATCGAACAAACTCACAGACTGGTGCAGGTTATAAGAAAAGCCTTTGAGGAAAAGAAGTACTGCTCCGCGCTTTTTATCGATGTCTCTCAAGCATTCGATAAAGTATGGCACGAAGGCCTGTTAGTCAAACTAAAACTTTATCTACCAGCTAATATTTCAAGCCTGCTAGAAAAATACTTAACCGGCAGACAATTTATGATCAAAGAGGGAAACCAAATAAGTTGTTCCCAACCAATAGAGGCTGGTGTACCTCAAGGGAGTATACTAGGTCCAATTTTGTACTTGCTTTACACAGCAGATATGCCAACCAACTGTTTTACGCACACTTCCACATTTGCTGATGATACTGCTTTTCTCAGTATTGATAAAGACCCTAAAGAGGCTTCGAGTCAACTGCAACAACACGTTAGCCAAGTTGAGAAATGGGCAAGGTTATGGGGAATAAAAATAAATGAACAAAAATGTACTCACATAACTTTTACCTTACGCAAAGAAACGTGCCCTCCAATCACTATTAACAACCATTTGGTGCCTCAACGATCCGAGACAAAATATCTTGGTATTCACCTGGATCGCCGCCTCACATGGAAGCCTCATATAGATGCAAAGCTGACGCAAATGAAACTTAAAGCTGCACAAATCCACTGGCTTATGGGTAGAAACTCTGTGCTTCATCTGGATTGTAAACTTCTACTATACAACTCAATTTTAAAATCAATTTGGTGCTACGGTATACAATTATGGGGCACTGCTTCCGCCTCTAGCATAGAAAAAATACAACGCCGTCAAAATAAAATCCTAAGAATGATAACTGGCGCTCCGTGGTATGTCAAAAACAGCAACATCCATAAGGATCTAAAAGTTCCACTAGTTAAATGCGAAATCCTGAAATATGTGGACAAGTATTTAAATAAGCTGGAAACACATCCAAACCCGCTCGCTCGAAGTATCTTGCAACATAGTGGACACTCCCGTCTAAAAAGGACGGATACTATTGCGCTTAGATGAAGATAACTATTTATATTATGAGAACGTAAATTTTAGTTTGGCACTGGCTGCACTAATATTATTTCCTTAGTCTTAAGATTTGAAAACTTATTGTTAGTTTGCTAAAGCGAAGATTCAATAATAAAAAATATGCAAAAAAAAAAAAAAAAAAAAAAAACTTTAGTATTACGCTTCTTTCACCATATTAAGCTCCATTAACTTAAGTTAAGTAAAGCTAAAATATGAGTTTTATAAAACAAATAATAACCAGAAGATCAAAATTTAAGGCAAATTAAATCTCTTTAGCTTATCTTATATTAAGGGCTCAAGGTATATTGGTAATAATAGAGGAATAAATTATTTAATAATAAAATTCTTACTAAAGCTATTAGTAAATCGTTAAATAAAGCCTTATTCTGTCAAAAATTCTGTTTGTTTGCCTAAGGTGCTATCATTTAATAAGAAAATTATTTGTTTAGGGATTAATTATAAAAAAACCAACAAAAAATATTTAAATTACTTGTGTGTCACAGTACGTATACGTAATAAATATTTAATAAGAAATTTAAAATAGTTCATACGCCCTAGGTAAAGTTGTTTCTATTTTAAAGAATGAGTATATCTTTAAGACTTGCTTCATTTAATTTGAAACAAAAAATTAATTAAGTGCAAAAATCTTTAACTCATAATAAAGACACTTTAAAAAGATGTAAATGGAAAAATTTTTTCCTGTCTCTATTAGGCCATCGAAACAACTCTGTTAAGTAGCCACTAGATAGTATTGCTTATTTGTCCGATTTTAATTGATTGATAACGTTATATATTCTTTTAAGTTAGGTTTAACTGATTGGACTGCAAGATTTCATATAGACCCCTTTGGGTCCTTAGAAATAAAAGAGCTCAAGTGTGCAAATACTAGCAGTTTTATTTTACTTATCCAAAACAATTCTTTTAGGACATGGACAAGATAAGGTCCAAGATAGTTTGACCTGAAGACCGCGAGTATTGGACAGATACATAGAATATGAAATATTTTCTCTTTATAGCCTCTTTTCCACAAAACCTGTAGAAATTGTAGTAGTTTTGATTTGAACTTCTATTCAATAACGACCTGAATCGCTCTTGCTCTTTGAAAGTGTTCAACCAATCCTACGTATAGATAGTAAATTTTTTTTTGCCCACGGGATATAAATAATCCGCACTGGCGTTACGTTGCATTTTTATGGAATTGCTCATATAAAGCGGTAGTAATTTTTGTTGTTGAATTAATTAAGTAGCTTAAAACAGTATGGTTTAATTGCAATAGTAGAGATATTCAAATATCAAAATCTTTAATTGAATTTGCAAAACGGCTGCAAAACCAGTTAAAAAAAGATCTCTAACTCAATTCGCCTGAAAAGTGACCGAGAGATAAAGAACTGAGTTTGCAAAAACTATCTTAACATAAAAGCGGAACTCAGTTTTTAATGCAAACAAACCTTGCAAAAACAATTTAATATTAATTTGAATATGAAGATACTTTTGCAAACCAATACACTTTGAACTTACGAAAATTCTGGCACAGGTCTTTTTATACCCTTCATATAGTGATAAGGGAATATGTAAATCAGTTATTCATTCCGTTTTTAATTTCTTTATTATCCATTTGCGACCCCATAAAGTATACATATTCTGGATCCTTATAGATAGGGAAGTTGATATAGCCATGTCCTTCTGTCCGTCTGTTGAAATCAAGTTTCCGGAGTCAAATAAAAAGATACAGAGCAGCTGCTGGTGTCAAATTGTTGGAAATATCCCGCAGACAATCGCTGTTTAAAATGAGCAAAATCGGTTTTTTAGGACAAAGTCCGTGCATATATCCCTATATATCTCATTAAGTATAGTCGTTCTTGCCACAAAACTTGGCACGGATACTCTTAAAGTAGGGACCTAAATAATGGAATAATTTTTTCAGATAGGATCAGGGGAAGCGGTAGTTTTTCTACAATTGCACAAAATTTGTGAAATATTTTATGCGCTATAACTCGGAAACTATAACATCTATCGACTTAAAAGGTTCAACAAAAAGTAATTGTACAATAAGACCTACACTTTGAAAAAAATTTTTTTTGGGGTGGGGGCAGAAAAAGGGTAGCTCCCATGCGCTCTATCTCAGAAACTATAACAGCTATCGACTACTAGTGGTCTACGAAAAGTGATTGGATGATAAGACCAACACTTTGGAAACAAGTTTTTTGGGTAAACAGGAGAAAGGATAGCTCCAATACAAATGATTGATTTTTATGAAATTTTCGATACGCTATATCTCGGAAACTATAACAGAAATCGACTTCAAATTTTCAAAGAAAGTAATAATCATTTTTGAAAAAAAGTTGGAAAGGAGCAAAAGGCTAGAGCATCCCATAAAAACTTACAACTTTTATTAACCTTTAAATATGAATAATGTCGAAAACTTTTAAAACTCTCGACCTCAAACCTTCTTCATCTATTTCTATTATTCGAACGTTAACATTTTTTAACGTTTTTTATGGACTTTAAAGCTCGCACAAGGTATTTTATTATATTATTTGCAGTAAAAAATAACTCGGCTGGGTATATTAAAAGGCCGATGTGAAGGGTATATAAGATTCGGCACAGACGAATAAAGCGCTTTTACTTGTTTAAGATAAAATTCTTGTGACCAAATATCTGCCCAATATTTTTTTGAATTTGGAATATTTATGGAGGTCTTCTTTTTCAAAATTGCTGATTGATCCACTGTAGCATTGCCAAAATTTGACTGACCAATTATCTATTGCATTATGCACAACAGCTATCGGGAATTTGTTTAACTATTTTTTGTTGTCCCCTTTAGATA
Organism: Melanophora roralis; assembly: GCA_963583895.1. NCBI lineage: Eukaryota > Metazoa > Arthropoda > Insecta > Diptera > Rhinophoridae > Melanophora > Melanophora roralis. Next base: position 45,433,699 of record OY757189.1, on the reverse strand, counting down.
GATTTTTCCTTTTTGGGTAAGACAAAATGTTTTTAAAAATCTTAAAGCTCACCTTCAAACAATACTGGCATTCTTTAGACCATCAGATTAGTACAAACCATTCAAATTTTAAACGCACTTTCTGTGAAACTAAATATTTTTTACTAAAACATGTTAGGTTTCCTATCTCTGACTTACTCACGTTTATATACGAAATACACAATGAGATATAAGGTAATGAGATTGTTAAAAAAAGGACTAGAAAAACACTTTAGTCAAAAACATATTTTTAATAAATATTTTGAAATCGTTTTAGCTAAACAAAGTTTTTCTAATTTTTTTAAGAGATTTTTTAATAATATATCAGAATTGTTGGCTAAAATTTTTTGCGAATAACAACTAAAGTTGTAATGTTTTATCCAGGTTAATACTACAAATAACATTTTTTTTGTATGTGCGAGTGTGTTATGTTTTTTTATTTTGAAACATAAATATTTTATTCCCACCTGCCAAACAATGTCGCAGATAAACTCAAACAACCTCGTATTCACCGGAGTGTAATTGGTGTGAGACATCTTAAATTGATTGCAAAAGTAATGTGCCACGTCTTAAGGGAAAAAAAGTCTTTTTTTGTATACTTTCGCTGCGAATGAATCAAATATAAATTAAATGGGTTTTAAAATTGTGAAATGGTGCATTTAAAAGTCTGGGTGGAATGATGTTAATTTATGTTTGACAAAGAAATAATTTCAAATTTCTTTTAATTATAAGCCTTATTCTAATGTGTATTTGATGGCAAAACTTTTTAACTGTTTTTATTTTTTTTCATTTAAAAGTAATATTTCTTATCGCAACGAATGTCAAAACAATTTTCGGAATTTAAGCTTAGCTCCCTTCTAACTAAGAAGTCGTAAATTTTAAAGGTTTTAAAAGCAAGTAATTTTTAAAACATTATTAATGAATAAGAGATTGTGTTTGTACTTTTTACATAGTGGTTTGGGTAAACATATGTAAGTTTGTCACCAGTTTTTCGTTATAAAATAAACGGGCATGATTTGTTAAGAGTTAAGTATCTTAAATTGTTTAAAACAACGTAATATTTATTTTAAAATTTAAACTATAAATTTGATTGTGGATCTAAAAAAGCAATACTTCTATTACATATAAGAAATTTTTTAAGAGTTTGTATGTAAACATGGTAACGCTTTAAAAGTTGAGCCTCAATAAATAAGACAAAATTAAGACGTTAATATTTTGAGACTTTATAAAGGTTAAACCTTTCAAATTGGTTGCAAAATGATATGTAAAACGCCCATATCACAGATAAAACTAACAACAGTTTACTTATAGAAGATCTTTCACATAAAAATTGTAGTAAAATCAAATCAAATTATATTATTTAAAAGGCGCCACTTTTTGCTTAAATTCTTTTTTCTTTAGTAACAAAATCAATTCTGTTTATATATTCTATTAAAACTTATTCTTTTAATTTTTCTGTGTTAAGCCTTTAGTATTTTATATTTGTTTTGTGCGTCTTTGTCTAGCCTTTGTGTTATTTTAAAATTAATTTTTCTTTGCTTTTAACTTCATGGTGTCAGAACGCTAAAGAGGCATAAATAAAAAAAGTACAAAGAAACCTTGCCCCAATTTCTTAAACAATTTTTATGCTTTTTCTAAAATTTTTAACACTTTCAATTCTTTGATGATTTTTTTTTAAACAATTCATATTAATAAATAACATTTTTTGCTATGTTGGGCATTTTGTTCTCTTTTAGACATACATGCAGTTATGTTTTTTAGAATATATGATTTCAATTCAAGGGTCTTAAATTATCTTTTCTTGAGGTATTTTTTTTATTTACGATTAATCCGCTACTTTTAAGCGCAGTTTTAATTATTTTTTTTAAAGAAAACCAAATGCACTGAAGAAATAACAGAATTTAAAATAATACTTTTTTTGATTTTCTTACTGCGTGATTTTTAATGTTAATTTGGTTCGACAGAATATTATTTTTTATTAAAAAGTCATTAAAAAAAATTTAAAAAACGCTAAATGTATACTGCCTTCCTTCTAATAAAAAAAAAGTTATCTAAAATAAAAAAAAGTTATCAAGAATATCAATACGTTCTTTAAATTGCCTTATAGTCTTAATGAGCTAAAAAGCCCTTAATTTCAAATTTATATGTTTAAAGCATAAAAATAGGCAAATAAGTACCAAAAATTTTTGAAAAAATTTTTTCCACTAACTAGGTTACCACCAATCTCTCAGTAAATTGATTAATTTCATATTTCTAGTTTTTTTAATTTTTTAACAGGTAAAACTGTACCAAAAATACAGAAAAAATGTTTCTGACCTTTTAGTTATTCTTTAAGTTCTGTGCGGCTTAACAGTCCTTAATATAATGTCTAGTCTTAAATTGTAAATTAGGAAGACAAAATTTAAAAAAACGTTATGTTTGTCTACTTAGCTGACTTGCGACCTTAATATGGGTTAATAGTCTGTCATCTTACGTTTATAAACACTTTATATCAAAAAATACTACAATTAATGAAAAGTATTTTTTCCTTTTGAAGTAATTGAGATCCCTTATCTTAACACTAAAAAATCCATACAATGTATAAACGAATTTAAGTATGTCTATATGCATTTCATTGGTTCTTACACTAAAACATCAGTAGACTTTCCGTAAAATTCTTGAAAATATTTTTGGCTATTTTGCTTATATTTAACAAACAAAAAATATTGAAAAATATCTTTAAAACCAACAAACTCTTTGTACTCCTTTTAACTTTGTTGGTTTTTGAAAGTATTTTTGAGAATATCTCAAAAATGTGCCAAATCTATTTTTTTAAGAATATATTTGTCACCTTTTCTTTACTGATGTTCTGAAAGTGGGTAAAACTAAGAAGCATATTTTTTGAAAAGTTTCTAGCTTAAGTAGACTTTAAAAACCCAAACCTTACTTTTTTATTTTTTTATAAAATCTAAATACAGGTTATAAAAAAATAAATTTCTTTTGCGACTAGGCTCAACTTTGCAACATACATATGTCACTTTTTCAGTGCCAGTCCAAGAACATATAATGCAAATTTTTACTAAACCGCGAAAATTTGATCAGCTGCCTACGCTCAACTAGCAAATCTTTTAGAAGAAAAAGCAAATATTCTGACTATTTTTTATTTATTGGAGGTTTTGTGCCTTATTGGAAAAGGAATTTAATTTAGTTTATTTTAAAAAACTAAATTTTAAGTAAAGAAACCGATAGAAACTTGGGCAGGCAAGCATGTAAATGCTAATGTGGGTACAAGGTTTCCTTAGGTTATTGGTATTTTTCTATTCGTGAGGGCATATTTAATTTTAAGAATATATGGTAAGGACACGGATCCTTGAAATTGAAGTACTCACATTTTAGGTCTTTTTATTTCTTTACTTTTGGATCTCTTTTACTTTTTGAAAAAAAAACATACTTAAGATTGTATTTTGGTTTAAAATAAAACAATATATGTATATGCATGTCTTTAAGTATGTTATAATTATTGCGTGTTCAAAGTTTTACTACTCTATGACTCTTTTTCTCTGTGTCTCGGCAGTTTTCTTTTTAAGGATATATAGCGAAGATAAGAATCCTTGGAGTTCAAATGATAAAATTTTGGATTTAAACTTTATTTTATAATTTAAAATATTTTTATTTTTGCTCGGTTTTTTATTTTTTGAAAAAAAGACACATTTAAGGTAGGCATAGCCTTGCTCAAAATTAAAAAACAATTGGAAAGATCATACAGCATATAACATCTAACGCCTGTACAACATTTCAAGAATTTATTATTTGTCCCTTAACCTTTTGGAAATATTCAATATAATAAATATAATAAATTTTAAAGTCTGTTTATATTTTATCAAAAATATGTGAATTTTATTTTGTTTTATATTTATTTGCTCATTTATTTATTTATTTAATAATTTATTTATTTTTTTAACCTAAACATTTTAATATCACACACAACAGGATATTAGGTCCTTTCAATTACTGTGTGTCGCAGCCTCATTACCTTTGTTAATGTTAAAACAAGAGACTCAAAGAGTCACAGACCACTGCATACTCTTCCAGCACTTTAAATTAAAAAATATTCAAAACTTTTAAGCGAACGTCAACTGCTGGTAAAAGAGTAAAAAAATTTTTGTGAAATTATGAAGCAATATATTTTTAAAAAAATTAAAAAAAATTTCGTAAATATTACAAAAAATATTCTACAAAAGGAATTTACAAAGGAAAATTATGATATTTTGGTTTAAAAAATGCTTTGTAAATTAAATGAAACTTTCTTATAATTTACGAATGAAAAAATTAACGAAATTTTATTAAAAAATTTTTTGTGATAAAAATTTTTGGTATATACAAAAACAAAAATTATTTTATATTTTTATTACTTTAAAATTAAAACAACTTCGCATTTTCCATAAAAAAATATACTAAATTTTTTTCCAAAATTGTTGTCAGGTTAAAAGTAAATAGTTGTTTATTTTGTATGTTTAAGGATATTATTTCAAAACAAGCTAAAAGAACTTTAAAAACTTTTGGCCGAATAGTAACCAAAATCTTAAAATAAGCGTTTTTTCAGAATATACCGTTTTAAACCTCAACTGAAGCTGTCGATATAGACTTGAATTATGTGTCTATCTTAATTGTAAAAAGTACCTTAAAATTACACCAAAAACGTTTTCCAATATTTTTTCGAAACCTTTTGATCGTAATTTAAATTGTTTTAGAAGTAACAAAAAAGGACACTATAAAACTTCGGACGCTTGAACGTTCATAAGTTTCTTATTTATTTTACTACAATTTTTTTAAGTACACTTTTTTAAGCCTTATTTGCAATTTTCGTTGCATCCAGAAAACAAATGTCTGTTTTCTTAAAACTCAATCTGGCAACTTCAGACCAATTTTACAATTTCAATCCTCTAATTGCTTGATTTAAATTACCTTCTAAATTTTACTTAAAAAGGAATATTATAAGCAAATATTAAAAAATCAAAAGCATTGTGGCATTAAAGAAAATAATTGATTTGTCAATGAACGTATTTAATCGTTTTAACTTTTGCACCTCTTGGTTGTTTGTTGTGTTTAATCAAAAGGAAATTAATTTACCGTTTCATAAATGTTAACTTTTTGCAATATTTATGTAAGTAATGTTGTCTAGCATAGTAATGGCAAATTGTTTTAATATACATATGTTTGTATGTATTTGCATGCATTCTGGTGTATTTGGTTTTAATATGAATTTTATACAAAGTAAACATGATGTGGCATGAATTTAACCCATTTGTACTTTTATCAGTTTTTTTTCTCGTACCCTATATTTCAATCTCTTTTTTTAAGGTGTAGGTAACCAGTAATGTTTGCTGTTGTTGTTTATCTTTGCACACAAATATACTTATACCCCATGTGCCGCATTTCTCTTTTTTTTGAGGTGTTATTCAATTTACCTTGTGTATACATGGTTGATATGGATACCATGGTATCCGGTCGTTTTGAAGTCGTTTCACGTTGACTGCTACTGCTGTTGCCAGTAGCTAATGCAACAGCATGATGTTGAAGTTGATAACAATATTGATGTTGTTGCTTTTTTGCATTGCATCCATATTGTTGGCCATGAGCATAATAACCAACAGCTCCGCCACCAATACGATTTTGCAGTTGTTGTGTAAATGCTGACGTTTGTCTTGTGGCAGCATGTCCCACTTGTGGCGGTGCAACGCTTGTTGTCTGCCACAAACTATCACTTAATTCAGATATTTTGATTGAATTTTAATACAACCCTTTTGCTTACGATAAATAAACTTTGTTATTTTATTAAATTTTATTCGTCAAATTTTTTGTGCTTAAACCAGAGCTATTGATTAAGAATAATTTTAGTTTTTTGTGAAAGTTTGTGTGAGTGTGATATTTTAATATAATTATATGTATGTACATATATAGACAGTGAAAACATTACTAACGATATAATAATGTACATATATCCAAATGTACAAACATACATTCATACATATGTACACTCATATAAGCATACATGTGAAGCAAACATAGCGCGCACAGCCACTGTTATCATTCGCTGTGTTTTTGTGTATTAAAATGCAAGTCATTGGTGTTCTTTGCGAGTGACAGGAAGCAGGTTTAAAGATTGTTGACTTAAGTATTTTTATGTGCATTTTAATAATTTTGTAATGAAATTTTATGCATAAACTTATCTGTTACTACATGCTTATGAATATTTATGTGCAATAATTTTCACAAAAAATGTGTTGATGTGTAATATTGATGAATAATTACAAAAAAATTTAATAATAATTGCTGGAAAATACCTTATGAATGACTGATAAAAATTTAATTTTGTTGTGTTTTGTTTTTGTAAAAAAATTTAATCAGTTTTTAAAGCATTATGACAAGTCATTATGGTTATGCGTGTAAAATGTTTCAAAATTTTTTACCTTAAATAAGTATTCAAGGTTATATAAGAGATGCATATAGTAAAAAACTAGTAAGAGCGCTATATTCGACTGTGCCGAATCTTATATACCCTTCTCAGCGTGTAGAGGTTTTAACCCAAACTTTTTCAAACTTTGTATGGCAACATCCTTAGGGAGTGGAGACAGAGGGTAGATATATATTTTTGGAAAAATGTTTGCAAAGAAAAATGAGTTAGGGTCAGTCCTACATATGACCTATCCACAAGCATCCTAAAAGCTGTAGGGGGAGATTTATTACAATTTCCAAAACTTTGTATGGGAGGCCCCTAGGTGATGGAGAAAGCAGCTAAGTATGTTCTAGGAATATGTTTGGGTAGGGAAACTAAGACCGAATTTTGGACAGTTATTGGAATTTTTATGTAATTTTTGCAAATTTTGTATGGTAATCCCCTTAGATGAAGAAGATAGGAAGTAAATATGTTCTAGGTTTATGTTTAGGAGGAAAAACTAATAGGAGACTGTGATACATTTTAATTTACTAAGCGCAAATCCGGAAAAGTTGTAGGGGTTTTTACCCAAATTTTTTGAAATTCCTGTTTTTAAAATACTGTGAAGGCTGGATGAAGGGAGTGAGCTGTTTCACAAAAATGTTTGCGAGCAAAAATTAATTGGGGTCGGTTTAACATTTGACCTTTATAAGAACACCCAAGTAGCTGTGGGAGCGGTTAAAAAAAATTTAAAAATTAAACTTTGTATGACAACCCTGTTAGGAGGCGCAGACAAAGATGAGTACGTTCTACAAAAATTTTTGTCGAAAAAAAAACTAATTGGAGTCGGTTTTATATTGCAACCGAGTACGGGCACCTACGGGTCAGTTTCAAAGGTTTTAATGTACAAATTTTAGAAAAATAAACGAAAGAAGTTTTGGTTTTTTGTTTATATCTCGGTCAGTTATCCCGTGATTTTTCTGGATTTCAATAGCGATTAGCTAGTTTGATACCACATTTGGGTCAATGTGACTTTGAGGAGCTTCAAAAATTTTAACTATTACACGAACAGACGAACAATCGACTTCCATCACTTGAGAAAGGCTGTATCTTTATTTTATATTTTTTTTTTTGAAATGTTTGTAATGTTCTTGTTAATACTGTCTGGGAAAAACGATTGGAAAATCTTAAAGTTCGGAAAAGCAAAATATTTATTTTTCCTATAGAAGTATTATTTACATGTTTGTTTGATGTCTGGACAAATAAACCGATTGTCAAGATATGTTAAGCCCTAGTATGTGTTATCATGGAGGTTGCCATACGCCATAGATTTACATATATAAAAGAGACGTGGTACAACTTTCCAAACAAATTAATTGTTATCTTGCATTAATATGGCTTCATCATTCAAAATTTTTAATTATTAACAGAACTAAAAACGCTTTACAGAACACAGCTTGTTGTAGGGTCAATTTAAACAATTAATTTTTACAAGGAAATGAAATGAAGTAAAAACAAAATTTTAGTGGATTTTTTTTAATATCAAATTGACAACAATTTGGGACTATGGGAAAAACTATGGTTACGCCTCTGCCTCCAATAAAGAGAAAAATCCAATTGCTTAAAAAAATTCTACGAATAATAGCTGCCACCCCTTGTTATATTCACAACCGCAACGTTGACAGATGTCTTCGAATTCAACCTATTCAATTTTAAATTGCAAAATATATAGACAAGTATTCAAATAAATTAGAAAATTATTTAATTCCGCTTAATCGAAAAATCTTACAGCATCGAGGGCACACTCGCTTAAAAAGGAGGAATTTTAATCTGGCTTTGGCTGCACTGTTTTTGTTTATTTAACTTTAGATCCGAATACTTTTTGTTAGTTTTAAAAACCTAATTTTTAATAATAAAACCAATACTAAAAAAATACAACGCGAAAAAATATTTATGTACTAATTTAACTGCAGTCCTTTTTAGTTAAAAAATACTACTTGGATAAGGATTTTGAAATTTCTTTTTTAGATTAGTATTTTTTACACCTTAAAATGCTTAATTCGAGAATAATTAACTACGCTGGTTCTTCAAAAGAACTTTACAGTGACAAGTCTTTAACTTAAAATTTTTTAAATTTAAACCCCATCAAAGTCTTCTAATGGCAGAAAACATGTTCTTTCGGTGTGACAATGGTACCGCCCATATGGTGCTAATTTTTGCTACGTTCGCAAATTCGTTTTAATCATTAGAATATCTAGTCCTTTTAAGACACGTTTTATCCTTTACTTTAATTAATTCCATGTTTTTTTTTTCTATAAAAACTTTTTTTAAGATCTTAGAAACTTTCGAAAATAGACCCCATTTTGGTGGTTATTAAAATCCCGAGAGTAATAGAGGCTACAAAAAAATCTTATATTTTATCGCTAGAAGACTTTTGTCTTTTTTTGGGACAATTTATAAATCACAAAAAAATTAAACCTGCTTCAGGATAAAACTAAACAAATTCAAATGCTTTGTAGAATCGTAACCAATTCTAAAGAATTCGCACTGTGTGGTGTTAACGTTTCCAATAAAAAGTTAAAACCTTAATGCTACAGTCTCCAGTAAATCATGCCACCAGCAAACTAAAATCACTCTTGTTGAAATGTCAGAGGCCCTAGGGTTTGTTACAGAATTACTAAATAAAGTCCTTAGACTGTCCTTGATTTTTCCACAATGGTATACAAATTTTTCTTTAACATTAAAATAATTTTTTTTTATTTTAATAACGTCCTGAGATATCAAAAAAGTTGTGGTGCCAATAACGTTCGCTTCTCTCCTCTAAAAGTCCGTTCAGCTGCCCATGGTGGTATTTTTAATTAAAAAGTCTATTTTTAGAGGGTAACCCATATTATTTCTATTATTTTGCCCAAAGTTTGCATTGAACTAGTTTTACACATTAAGCATTGCTAATGTTGTGTTGAAATTTACCTAAATGTGTTCTTTTGTTCGCCACTTAAAATTCGTCAGTCGTCTTAGTTGCGTTTAAAGCATAACACGCATACCCCAGCTAAGTAATACGTCCAGGGCTTTCCTGCTATTTGTTACAGGTTGTTATATAGGGCGCCCTTAAAAAGTTACAAAATGACACTTTTCAGAAAAAATAAATAAAATTCTCCGCAGATTTGTTAATAGTAGGGGTTATTATTTAGTCAACCTAGACCAACTCTACTCTCTAGCTTATTTTAAAAATAAAATTCATGCTGATAAACTTAATTTTAAAAATTATTAAGTTTAGTAACAAGAAGAACTTTGTGTTATTAAACTTAAAATAAAATGCGGAGTTTACTAAAAAAATTTACAATTTCTGTATTTTTAATTGTCGCAGGGCAAAATATTAAAGCTTCCACGGGTGTTTTAAGTTTAGAGGTAAATTTGCAGTTTTTACTTTAAAAAAATTATTAAGAGTTTTCTTTCTATATTTTGAAGGTAATTGACAATGAGTATGTTTCCATAGTTACAATGGCCTTATTTGAAAAACTTAATTGGCTCCTAGGGGAAATGAAAATCGCCAATCAACAGAATAAAAGTATTAAAAGAAGACTTCACTTACAACAATCAAGTTTGATGGCCTTTAAAACTGAAATACTAGAACAGCTGCAGCAGCAAGATTTAAAAACTGAAAACATATTTAAGCAGTTGAAAGAGGAATTTTTAGAAAAGTAAATATTTTTTAAAGTTTTTATTCAATTATGTTATTGTTTTTATTATGAAGATACTGCTTTTAGGTTAAACCTCCAAGAGAAGCTTTTGAAAAGCACTGCAATAGATTTGAAATTTTTAAAATCTTATGATATTGCTGCTCTTAAACAAAACCGCAATTGGCAAACAATTTTAAGAAGGCAAGATGGTTCGGAAAACTTTAATCGCAGCTGGCAGGAATATAAAACTGGTTTTGGTCAAATAAATGCAGAATTTTTTATTGGCCTTGAAAAACTACATGCCATGACCAATTATGGCTATCCCCAGGAATTGCTTATAGTCTTGCAGGATTATGACAATCAAACGCGTTACGCTAGATATAATGACTTCCTGATAGGTAGTGAAAATGAAAAATATAAAATCAAAAAGCTTGGAAAATATCAGGGTGATGCTAATGACTCATTATCGCAACATTTAAATTGTGCATTTTCTACATATGATCAAGATAACGATAATACAACAATATCCCATTGTGCAAAGCAATATGAGGGAGGTTGGTGGTTCTCGGCTTGTTATTTCTCGTATGTGATTTTTTTTAGTGGTAAAGTTTTTTGAAAGTTAGATGTTTTGGGGCTTTTTTCTGTTTGCAGACATTTAACTGGACCTTATTTACATCATTCTAAGATTGTGTCAGAGACAGAGAAGGGTATAATGTGGTTTTCATGGCTTGGATTTGACCGTTCATTAAAATATGCTGAAATGCTGTTAAGACCTAAATAGCAAATGTATGTGTGTGTGTGTGTTAGTAAAACTAATGTATTGTAAATTGTTCTACTTAAGTTCTTAAATGTTTTAAATTTTAAAAATTAAATATCACGAATTTTACAGCGAAATTTGTATAAAGTAACAAAATAAAGACGTTTATTAATGTCCCTAAAAGTATTCCAAAACGTGTTAAAATCAATTTTTAATGGTGAATTTTGAAATAAAAGGAATATTACCTTTAGTACGACCCAAGGGTATGACGTTCTTGGTAATGTAATGAAGCTGGTTGACTTTACCACCGCTAGGAATATGGTATTGACAGCCTCAGATATCAGACAAACATAACGAAAACCATTAGGCAACATGTCTGTCATCTGGCGGTGGAATAAATAATCCAGTCGTCCTGCATGCTAGATGTACGGACGTTTCAAACTACCAGTATGATTTCGGATCTCCATTTTGAAGCAGCAAGGGTACGCTTTCGGCTTAATATCACATTGCATGTTAATCGTAACAGCTTAAGTTTTGTGAGAATCTAAATTTTAGTCTGGTACTGACTGGACTAGTATTAATAACGTAAAGATTTGAATACATATTGATAATATATGAGAAACAAAACTCAAAACTAAAACTTGACGATCAAAAGCTGCATTCAAAACTAAAAACCCAGCCAGCAGAAAGCTAAAATCATGACAAATGACAATGACGCTTATTGCAGCCCAGGCTGTGTTAGAGCAATGAAAATAATGAGAAGAAAAACAACTGCTGATTCCAAAGAAAAAACACAGAACTTAAAAGATGGCGCAGCGATTAGATTGAGGCTTATGCCAACACAAATAAAGAAAAAAAATTTATAATCGGGTAAAGCAGACATCTGAAGACTCATCTACTGGCAAAACGCGTGGAGATGAAAATTGGAATCTGCTGACCTACACGCAGAGAAAAAACATGGTTGAGCATGATCACGACAGTCATAATGTTTTCCACTGCAATCAAGTTTGATTGGCGTAAGCCAATTGAACGTCTATTTATCACGACAACCAAGTATATGATAACTTATAATCATTATATGACTACCTCAAATGAAATCTCTAATATGATTGCCGGCAAATCATAGTATAATATAAGAAACTCGCTTTGGCAAACAAATAATGATTTGTTGGCAAAAATAGTATGATATTTTAAGCACTAAAGCCTTCAAATAAACATATATGCGCCGAGTAACCTGAGGATAAAATACTTCTCAAGCTTCAATGCGATCAAAGAATTGTATTAGAAATACAACTCGCAACCAATCAGATATAATTGAAAATAGTGGGACATGTCCTTTTAACTTAAGAAAAATAGCGTATAAAAGACCAAGTTTTTTGAAAAGCATTCGTTATAGTGTCTTTGTCCAGCAACGCGTTATGTTGAAATTAGCAGAGTCATACAATGAAAAAATTTTTAAAATAAAACTTCATTACGGAATTAGCCGCAGTTAAGCTAAGTGACTAAGGGCAAGTGGTGCAATCTGGATGAAAATCGCAGAATTTAATCGATAAGAAATAATAAAAAGAAAAGACTAAGGCTACTGTTTGTATTAGGATTTTACTGGGTGAAAGGACTATACATATGTTGGCAGCCCTAGCTGTAAGAAGACACAGATTAGAGAAAATTATATACTGGACTATTTTAAATAAAAAGGTGCAAGAAACTAAATGATTGACGGAGTTTTGCATCTTGTACTCTAGAAAAACTATCAAGTTGTATGGTCAGTTTAAAATGAGTTCCTTCAACAACTTAATTGGCAGCTTGCGAGTAGAAGAAAACTGATATATAACCAACCACCCAACTATATTTAATCCCATAACGACTATCACCGGTTTCAGTAGTAATTTTGTTTTTATTGTTGTTGTTGCGATCTGTATTTTGAACACAGAAATAAATGGACATCTTGACGGCCATATATGGTCGGACATGGTCTAGTTGACTCAGGAAGTGAAAAGGTGGTTCTCTGGCAATATTTTCCTGGGCAAATTAAATTGAAGATTTTCTACTCGAATTAATTTATAAACTGTATAGTTGTATTTAAAACACTATCATAGCAGGGATATTGATATGACATTTTGCGCATTATAACCTTTATTGAAAGGCTTTGTATTTGTAGCATATTTTTGTTTTCATATCCTTAAATATCTATTTACTTTGTTTCGTTAATCATTAGTAATTAGTTATTCGATTGATTTCTGTATGAAGGGAAAACTAAAACAAAAATAGCTATTTATTCAGACAAAACTTCTTGACTTAAAATTAACCGCGTTTTTTGAGTTTTTTCCATGACGCCTACAATTGGGGTAAAGCTGGCAAAATATTTAATCGACTTTAAAGAAATACGTAAATATTTCTTTTGCCCGTGGTTTAGTTTTTAATTGCAGGTTTTCGAATTTCAGAAAAAATTGCCTTAATTTAAAACTTTTATCTTAAGCAGGTAAAATTCCATTTCCAAAGCCAAGAGTTAAAATACCTTTCAGAGAAACAAAAACTCGTTACACATTCTCAAGGAAACTTCTTTGGCGCAAAGAAAATGGGAAAGTGGCTTTCGGCCCAGAATTGACTCAAAATTGATACAAATGCATTCCTTTTTTTAGATACTCTTAACCTTTGTTAAAAATTTGTATTATGCCACGGCAAAAAAAAATATTTTTTAATTTATGACATAAGCCTTTTCACGCATCCGAAAGCAATCCTTAATTTTGAAAAAAAAATAATAATTTTTGAGAAACAAAAATATGGCATTTGCTACAAAATTTCAATTGATAAGGATATCGAGGTGAATTTTTTGTACTATTTATATTTAAAAATAACAAAGTCAATTAAACAATTTTACAATAACGCTCACGATTTGCCTAGGGATGATTGAGCACTTTTCCAAATATTAACTGCAGTTTCAAATACTGGACTCTTATTTTAGGTAGCAGTCTTGGATTTCCAAAACGAGTTCTAAAAATTAAAATTTTCATTGAAAATTTCGCAGGACCCAGGACCAACTTTTTATATATATTTTATAATTTTGTTACTTAAGCATTTATAACCCGATAATCTCTTTAACAGATTTGGAATTTTAAATTCATTAGTGTCCGTTAGATCAGTGGTTTGTTTAAAAATTTTTTTTAAATTTTCCGTCGATTTTTTTTTCTACTTATACGTTTTTCAGGTTTTTCTTATCCAAACAATTTTAGGTAGGTTAAATAGTTTTTGCGTTCAAAGTACTGATGACATTTTGAATGTTATTTTCATATTTGAATAAAATTCGGCACTTATAAGTTGTTGTGATTTTGGAAACTGGCATTAATCGTACTATTATTAAAAATTTTTCTAAGAATAAGTCCTCCTAGCTAAAGTGTTTGAGGCCTTAACTGCTACGGACTTTACCTAAACTCCAAATGGTTTTGTTTGGGATGTTAAACTTAAAAATGTTAAAATAAATTTTTTTTTAAAATTCGCACATTTTTCACACAACGATTTTTAACTGTTCTCCTGGAATAAACATTTTTATGCATAAATTTTACAGTTCTGCTTAAAGCATTTTAAGAGATTGTAATTCCTTATTCTACTCCAGAAATAACATTTAACCGCAATAAGTTCAAACAATAATACTATCGAGGTTTAGCAACACGTACACAAGTCCTTTCTAAATAGAAATTTCTACACTTAACAATATTTTGATGTAAAGACTAGGGCACTATTTATGCTACGACTTTTAATAAGTTTTTACCCAGAAAACTTTTAAGATCCAATAAGAAACAAGTGTTTTCATAAAAATACAATAAATACAGGATCCCATTTAAGCCCCACTATCGGAAGTCACTTTTATTTGCATATATTTGTTGCAAATTTTTTATATTAAACCAAGTGTCAGGCATAGCCGACTAAAACTTTTCCACCTCATGAGATGTGATTGCTGTGTGATTTAGTTTGCGTGTTGAGTTCATAAAAACAAATGTTAAAAGAAAATATAAACAAATAAACTACATGTGTAAATCTTCTTATTCCTTTTTATTTTAGTTTTTATTTAGAGCAAGTTTAAGCAGAGATGGTGAAAATGAAATCAGACGCCGTAATACACTCAAACAAGTATAAATTTGTGATTAAAATTTTGGTTTTAACACCATAATCTGGGTCAGGTTATTGTCGGAAGCAAATATAAAAACCAAAATCAACAACAAACATTACTTAAGGCTTAGGGCTTAAGGGAATTTTTAACATTCTTTTGCGTTTTAATGTTGTAGAATTAAGATATTTAATCTTTGAAATACGTTTGTGTTGGTGTTTTTTGGCATTTTAATATTTTTTGTTTGTTTAAATATAATGAGAATTTATTTTATGTTCCCAGCAAACTCCTTTAACTACAAACATTTGTTATTCTTTTTGTAGTTTATCAAATGTTTAAATAAAGATACTTTTGTTAAGAATAATATCATAAATTAAACCATTTTCATAGTAAAGTTTCTATAAGGATATTTAACTTTGACAACAAATGGCTTATAGATCTTTTATGGACATTTTAAAAATGACATTTTAGTTCGCAGCTTGAACAGTAGATATTTTGCGTTTCTCTCAACTAATTATTTAGATTTTTGTTTCATTTCATATTGTAGCATTCGAAACCAAAAATGACTGTTTTATTATGGAATAAATTATTCTTAATTATATCCTTTAACAGCTTTTAAAGTAACACCATTTACACACTCTCTTTATTATATGTTTTTTTAATTATTTAAGTACAATTTTTTGTGGCAAAATGATACTTTCATAAAACAACCATTAAAATAATATCTCAAAAAATCCCGTTTTATTTATGTGTTTTTGTTATATTTGTAAATTAAAGTTTTTTCAATCTTTTTTTTAGAAAAATTAACTTTTTTTACGATGAAACCAAAACCACAACCAACTAAAAGGCATTTCTAATAGATTAAATCAGTAAATAAAGAGGGAGGTGGTAACAAAAGTTTCAAATAAACTTGAATGGGTTTTGATACAAAATAAGAAAAAAAAGGGTTTTAAATTAAGACCGAACTTTAACTGGCTAGTTGAAAAAAATAACAAATAAATTTCATTTATATAAGCTGGATGTAATTAAAAATATTTTAATGTAATTGAGAAAGTCAACAGAAAGTTGTTTAATAAAAACTTTGTTTAAAAAATACATCAAATTTTTAAAAAGTTTGTCTTTAAAATAAAATGTGCTAAATAGATTTTAATAACTTTTTAGATATAAATTATATTAAAGCTTTTTTAAAGCAAAAATATTATTTAGATATTTTAAAAGAAATTATGAAAAATTAAAATTTTGCTTTGAAAAGTTTCTTATGTGGTTCTACATACGAAAAAATCACAACAATGCGTGAATGCATTTTTATACCCTTCACAAAATGATAAGGATATTCTTCAGTGGACCATTTAATTTGCAATTTTTTACATCTTAATGAGCATCTACATTAAGTTTTTTATCTTTATACATAGAGAAGTAGATTTAGCCATAGCCACCTAATTGTCTGGATGTCTGTCTGTCTCTCCGCTGTATGAAACTACATATGTATGAAACTTTTTATAATTTCGATGCGGCTTACGAAGCGTTATAATATCCTACAAAAAGGCACACAAAAACCTAAGAAAATAAAATTTAAATGTGATTAAAAATTAAAAAAAGGAAATCGGGGAAATAAAAACTTTTGAGACCGGGAAGTCAACTTGGTCAACCAAAAATACTTTTATGACATATTCAGCTCTTTTTTTCAATGTATAAAGGATATGAAATTAAGGCCATTGACTTGTATTGAGCCTTAAAATCTACCTTTTAAGAAGGCAAGGAGTATCTTCTTCTTTTTTTTTAACTATTTATTCAACTAATGGATATTGCACTAGATTTAAATCAGAGATCAACAAACTAGGAAAAGTACTCCTTTCACTTTTTTAGCACTGCCATTTTTTTTTCAATGTACAGGGTGTCTTTCGGCAAGGTAAACTATTTTGTTTTGCCACCATTTTAGTAAACATTAGACATCTGCATGACTATATTCATTTAATTGCCTATACACAACAAAAACAATATTCATTCAAACATTTTTCATTCTATGGGAGATAAATAAAGTTAAGCCAGTAACAACACAAGAAAGAATGTATTGTGTGTTACACTCAATGATACAAGAAGAACACATTCATTTTACAGTTTTCGTTTTGAATGTGTATAAGACACACTTGAAAATACAAAAACATAGCAAAGTCTCATTACAGTTAGAGTTTTTATAAAAACATTCAGGTATTTTTTCGAGTTAATGAATGTTTAACAACAACAATAACGACAAATTTGCAAACACAAATGAATAATATTTTTTTACACCAATCATACAGCAATATTCACACATTCTATTCAGTATTTATTTATATGAATGTATGGGTAATATTTTGTTTTCGGTTGAAGTTGTTTTTTATTTGCTTTTGCTTGTGGGTTCATTCATTTAGTTTGTTTAACATTGAATGAAAAACACTATGTTGTTGAAAAACAAACGAATGTATTTAAACGGCATTTGGGTGTAGTCAAGCAGACCTCTAGTAAACATTAGTCTTGACAGTTCATATTTGGCAGTCGTAAAGTAGAGTTGTGGCAAATTTAATATGGAAAAGTATTCGGTAAACCAAAGTTTCTTAATTGTTAAACATTTTATTAAAATCAATCAGCGATTTTTATGAAGTAATCATAATAAGTGACGAGACACATTTTCATTTGAATGGATATGTGAATTAACAGAATAGTCGCTTCTATGCAATGAAAAACCCTCAAATTATTCATTAGTCACCTTTGCATCCATTTAAAGTACTAGTCTGGTGTGCAATTCGGTCAGGAGCAATCATTGGACCTTACTTTTTTTAAACTGAACATGGCGAAACGGTAATTGTCAATGGGGAGCGATATCGTTATATGATTGAAAATTTTTTAATGCCACAACTGCGTGCTTTGGACTTGGTTAACATGTGGTATCAAGAAGAGTGTGCCAGGATTAGAATGTTATTACTGCAAAGTTATTTCAATACATATTGATGTTGATTGGCTTCCCCGGTCACCTTATTTGACTGCTATGGACTGCTTTTTCTGGGGACATCGGAAAAGCAAGGTTTATGCGAACAAATCAGAAATGCTGGAGCAACTCAAACACAATATTCGTGATAAAATTAATGAAATGCCGAATGAAATGTGTGAGAATGTAATGAACAATGCGCCCAAAAAGCTGGCATTTGTGAGGCTAACACAGGCGGACATTTTTTTGATATTGTATTTCATACTTAATGGCCAACATTTATTAACAATCAATCAATCCTATTTCATTAAATCAAAAACTATAAACAAACAAATTAGTAGGGTATCCGCCGCAAGGTAGCCGGCCAAACTAAATTATCCGATGTTGTTTGGCTCTCATTTTTTTCTAAATGAAAAGCTTCGATTCTGTTTTATGATTATGTTAATTTGAGCCTTTAAAATTTTATTAGTCAAGTCAAAAAGATAATGTAGGCGAAATGGGCTTCACCACTATGATTTTGCTAGAAAAATCGTCCAGCTTAACCTCTAGATTGAGGATGGTTTGGGCGTAGATTACCTGCGTTTGGTAGTACTTGATGCACAGACTGGACTTTGTTCGGGAACATACGCAGGTGCTTGACTGAAATTCGCCTTAGGGGCGAATGGCTGATGGCTTATTGCGAGGCACGACGTCTGGTCGATGATTCTGACTACAGCTCGACATTCTCGTCAACAGCGGCGAACGGGCAGAACGGGCGCTCCGGGAATCTCTTGTGGTCCAATAATCTTTTAAGTGTCGGTGCTGGACGAGGGAATCGACGACGGAATTTGCGCTGCGCCAACATCACCGATGAATCGCTGTTGGTTAACTTTTAACAGTATAATAAGAATATTTCTTACTTATTTATCCAAAATTTATCTTCTGTCTGAGACGCTATTTGATCGATTTAATTTTAAAATAGGAAAATTATTTCTTTCGTTTAGACTCATTTCAAAAAGTTGTAGTCATATGTCAATTTTTAATAAATTTATGATTTATTCGGCTTATAATTAAATTAAACAAAAAAGGGCTGAACTTGATGGAAAATTTACGGTAACTTATTTGAATTTAATTTATTGATATGCTTTAGTTTAACACACATGCTGATTTCCTACTTCTTTTTTTCGCCACCAGTGTTATCGATTTTACCTTTTCTATAGGCTCTAGACAACTTTTGCAATTTGGTTTTCAAAGTAAGCTAGTTAGAAAAATAGTCATATTAACAAAATTAATAAAAAAATTTTCCTCCTCATATTTTAACCGACAAATCTTTAACAGTATCTGTTAACGAAAAGAGTTATCAAGAAGGTAATTTAAAAAAATGTAAACGTGCATACGTGCATTTAAATTTTAAAACTAAAACAAGGTTAAGCTTGGTTTTGCAAATTCTCTTTTATTATGACTATAAGTTTTAACTAATTAGTAAACTATACATTTCTAACACCTCAAATCAAGAGTTAAACAAAAAAAATCACTTTAGACTAACGCCTAACTAGACAAACTCACTCAAATTTCGTTTATTAAACCTTAAAAAAATTAGTTTTTTGTGTTACAAAATCCACTAAATTTTTGGTTGCAGTTTATGTCGCTTAAATCTCAAAACTATGGTTTCCATATTAATATCACTCACAAACACCCGTACCCGCAGCCATACAAACACTTAAATACAGAATGCAGTATCCAATACAAATACAATCAGGCACCCGTTGAGATCCTACACAAGAGAAGTTTAATGAATGTGCAAATATGATTAAAGTAGAGTTAAAGCGAATGAAACCCACAATAAGTACTGTAAATGTTCATTATAAAACTACTTTGAGTTGTTAGAATGCTGAAAGGTCATATGGATGAGTTGGTTTGGTTGAATGGAAATATGGTTAAATGAAAAAAACAGTTTTTGAAAACATGATATTTACGTAGTATACATGTTTAAGTTAAAGTTTAAAAAAGTGTATGTGTGTTCAATAAACACTTCACCTACAAATACATGCATACTAACGCATATGGACAGAGTCATGTTAATACACTCACACATGTTCTGAAACACTGCAAATTGTCAATAAAATGAAGGATAATGTTTGTAGAAAAGTAAAGAAGTCTTTTTAATTTTAATTTTGTTTTATTTTTTAACGTTTTAACCCACTATACTACACTTTGCAACAGAGTTAACTAACTGACTTCAAACCAAAATTTCAACTAAAATAATGCATGAGATGCAAGTTAAAATTATGCTTTAAGGTCTAAGTCTCTAACGATTTTAGACACAGCTGTAACAACAGAAATAAAATACACAAAAATAGTAAAAAAAAAAATAGTAATACAATAGAAATGTTGATGCAGTAGCAGCAGCAGTAGCAGCTTTGGTCTAAAACTTAGAAGGAAAATATGATGAGAAAATATTTTAGCCACAACAGTAACCAGTGAAGATAAACAATTGTCTATTGTAAATATATATGAGGTTGTATTTGTGTAAGCTTTTTTCCTTGTGTTTTAATTGTGATTGCATGCACTTAGTAAATTGTGGTTAAAACCAGTAAAACTTATACACTTGCCTTGTGAAGGCAACTGTAATATCTTTTTTTTCATTTTGAATTTTATATTTATGGACACACGAACACATGTGTCGATTTATGATGTACTAAACTCGTTGTACGTGATCATAAATGTCGCATTTGTCTAAGTACCAAAAAGTTGGAGAATTTAATCTCTTATATAGTCGGAGAAAGGACAAAAAAAAGGATGTTATAAATGTATAAATCTAGGTCTTATGGATTACCAATGAAATTTGTAAAAAAAAACTATTAAAATATTTTCTTAGATTAAGAATAAATATTTTTTATATATTTTTATCATTATCAGAAATTCTATTTAAACAGAATTAAATAGAAACCGGCCATTAATGGCGGATTCAGAAGAAGCTGATAGCAGTTAAATTACTACTTTGAAAATGCGGTTTTTAACATACATACGTAACAAAACCATTACGCCATAACCATAACCACTAAAAATGCAAGTGGTTACTGATTGGATTATAATTGCATTCGATTAGTTTTCAGTTAAAATTTTTAATAGTTAAGGTGCTACGGTTATATAACGTATAACTTAATCTTAAAAGAAAGTGATAAGTACGAAAAAGTACTTTTAGAATAAAAAGGTAAAATCTGAATGTTTTTTTTTCTTAACTCAAACTTACTTTTTACAAATTAGCGAAAGTGCAGCGAAAAAATTAAAACGTATTTTTTGGTGACCCAAATCGTATTTTTATACCCTTCACATAGTGATAGGGTATATATCACTTTGTCATTCCGTTTGTAATTTCTTTATTATTCATTTGCGACCCCATAAAGTATATATATTCTGGATCCTTATAGATAGGGAAGCCGATTTAGCGTTGTCCGTCTGTCCGTCTGTCCGTCTGTCCGTCTGTCCGTCTGTCCGTCTGTCCGTCTGTCCGTCTGTCCGTCTGTTGAAATCAAGTTTCCGGAGTCAAATAAAAAGATACAGACCAGTTAATGGTGTCAAACGATCACAAATATCCCGCTAACAATCGCTATTTAAAATCAGCAAAATCGGTTCACAATTGACCGAGATATAAGCGAAAACCCAGAGTAACCCATTTTTTTTAGGACAAAATCGGTGCATATATCCCTATATATCTCAGTAAGTATAGTCACTCTTGCCACAAAACTTGGCACGGATACTCCTAAAGAAGGGACCTAAATAATGGAAAAAATTTTTTCAGATAGGACCAGGGGAAGGGGTATTTTTTCTACAATTGCACAAATTTGGTGAAATATTTTATGCGCTATATCTCGTAAACTGTAACAGCTATCGACTTAAAATGTTCTACAAAAAGTAATTGCACGCTAAGGGCTACGCGTTAAAGAAAAAATTTTTTGGGGGGGGGCAAAAAAAGGGGTAGCTCCCATACAAATCGACAATTACTATAAAATATTCGATACGCTATATCTCGGAAACTATGACAGATATCGAAATGAAATGTTCTACAAAAAGTAATTGCACGCAAAGGGCTACGCCTTAAAGAAAAATTTTTTTGGGTGGGGGCAAAAAAAGGGGTAGCTCCCATACAAATCGACAATTACTATAAAATATTCGATACGCTATATCTCGGAAACTATGACAGATATCGAAATGGAATGTTCTACAAAAAGTAATTGCACGCAAAGGGCTACGCCTTAAAGAAAAAATTTTTTGGGTGGGGGCAAAAAAAGGGGTAGCTCCCATACAAATCGACAATTACTATAAAATATTCGATACGCTATATCTCGGAAACTATGACAGATATCGAAATGAAATGTTCTACAAAAAGTAATTGCACGCAAAGGGCTACGCTTTAAAGAAAAAATTTTTTGGGTGGGGGCAAAAAAAAGGGGTAGCTCCCATACAAATCGACAATTATTATCAAATATTCGATACGCTATATCTCGGAAACTATAACAGATATCGAAATGAAATGTTCTACAAAAAGTAATTGCACGCAAAGGGCTACGCTTTAAAGAAAAAATTTTTTGGGTGAGGGCAAAAAAAGGGGTAGCTCCCATACAAATCGACAATTATTATCAAATATTCGATACGTTATATCTCGGAAACTATAACAGATATCGAAATGAAATGTTCTACAAAAAGTAATTGGGCCATAAGGGCTACGCTTTAAAGAAAAATTTTTTTGAGTGGGGGCAAAAAAAGGGGTAGCTCCCATACAAATCGACAACTATTATAAAATATTCGATACGCTATATCTCGGAAACTATAACAGCTATCGACTTCGAATATTCTACAAAAAGTAATAATCCAATAATTCATACATTTTGGAGAAAAAGTTGGAGAAGAGCAGGGGGACTAGACATTTAACAAGTTTTATTAACCTTCAAATATGAATAATGTCGAAAACTTTTAAAACTCTCGACCTCAAATCTTCTTCATCTATTTCTATTATTCATACGAACGTTAAAATTTTGTTATTTTTTCTTTAAAACTCGCACAATGTTTTTTATTATATTGTTTGCAGTACAAAATTACTCGGCTGGGTATATTTAAAGACCAATGTGAAGGGTATATAAGATTCGGCACAGCCGAATATAGCGCTCTTACTTGTTTCAATTAAAAATCTTAAAATCTCAAACAAACTACCGAAAATTTTAAAAAGTACTTTTATCAACTTAGTTGACTTTTGGCCTCAATTAGGATAAATATAACTTTATATCATATTCTAGACTCATAATCACAAAAAATGCGAGAGAATTACTTTATGACCAACTAATTGACTTTGACCTCAATCTGGGTTAGTAGTCCTTGTGTCATATGTTACCTTGTGTTTGTAGGCTCATAATTTCAAGACATGGAAAAAAGTATAAAACATGTAAAAAAGGTATTATTTGCCCCCTTAGTTGATATTCGGCTTTTATATTTTTCTATACGTCCTTCTTTTATATTTTTATATATAAAATCCAAAAATATCTATAAAAACATTTACCTTTTTTTACCCTTTTGGCACAGGATTTAAAAAAGTAACGTATTATTAATATATTTTTAGGACCAGTAGCAATTCAAATTATATTAATGTAATTTTTGCTGCAAAAGTTACAAAAATTACCTTTTATTTTAACCCATTTTTACCCTAAAGGATTCCAAATTTTAGTAAAGTATTGAAAAGATATTCATATTTTTTGAGACCCGTCACAGGCAATGTAAATGATGTTTCTCAATTTTTTTTTTGGTTTAGAAACAAAATTCGATACTTAAAAAATTTTGCTTTCGTTTCGACAGTTAAGGAGACAATAAAATACAGATTTTTGCATATTTGGATAAATTTTACCCCCTTAAGTATAAAATTTTTTCATCTTAGAGCATCTATACATCGGGAAAGGTACATGCACTTCAATATTTGTGTGTCTAGTTTTTTTGCTTTTGGGCTTTATGATGATATTTGTATGGGTTAGCCATCCAGATAGTCAGTCAGCATCGCTTTTCTTAACCTTGTTTTTCTAAAAAAAAAATATAAAGCTGCCCTAACAATTTTTTGAAACAACAACCGTTAAATAAGACACTGGTGCTGTTTTGCATACGTGTTTTTACTTACGTACAATTTTATAGTTTTTTACATTTGCATAGATTTATTTGTACAAGTACCATAACTAACTAAGGAACTTAATACAAAGCAAATCTTAAAAAAAACCAAGTAAATGCTAATTTTTTCTACTAAGAAGGTTTTTTTATTGTTTGCTTTAAAAAAAAATTTATTAAAAAAATATTTTATAAGAAAAAATTGGCAGATTAGGTTTTCTTGTTTCTGGCTTCTTAGGTGGTATAAAAAAATCAATGTATGCATTTGTATGATGTGAGGGAGTATGTTTTATTCAAAATAAATAGGACAAGTTTTAAATATTCACACTTAAGATAGGTTTTTGTTCATATTAAATCATGTAAATTTTATTTGATAAATAAGAAATGAAATCAGATGGGGTTTTACTTTTTGGAACCAAACTAAACTCAGTTTAATGATAATTTTTCCAGAAAAGAAACCACACTTTGTCAGTACACACCTGATCATCTTTCTGTAATCTTCTCTTCTAGGCTTAATTTTTGAACTGGTGAACCATTTGAAGTCGATAGTTTTTATAGTTTCCAAAATATATCGTATCAAAAATTTGAGAAAAATTTTTAATTTTAATATGAGCTGCCCCTTTCCCTGCTTCTATCCACAAAATTTTTTAAAATGTAGGTATTATTGTCCAATTAATTCTCGTAACACACTTGAAGTCGATAGTTTCCGAGTTAAAACGTATCGAAAATTTCAAAAAAATTGTTAATTTGAATTGGGGCCACCCCTTCCCCTGCTTCTTTCTAAAATATTTTTTTAAAATTGTAGGTATTCTTGTCCCGTTACTTCTTGCAGAACATTTGAAGTCGATAGCTGTTATAGTTTTTCAGATTTAGCGGATGAAATATTTTACCAAATTCGTGAAATTGTAGGGGAAATACTACTTCCCCTGATCCTTAAAAAAAATTTTCCTTAATTTAGGTTCCCACCTTTAAAGTATTAATGGCAAGTTTTGTGGCAAGAGTAAATATGTTTACTGAGATATATAGGGTCACATGCATGGATTTTGTCCTTAAAAAAAAGGATTATTTTGGGGTTTCGCTTATACATATATCAGTCAATAGTTAGCCGATTTTGCTGATTTTAAATAGCCATTGTCTTAGGAATATTTCTGATTATTGGATACCAAAGCGTTTTATATATATATATATGAGTCCAGAAACTTGTTTTTAACAGACACACAGACAGACAGATGAACATGGCAATATCGACTTCAGTATGCATAAGGACTCAGAATATTTATACTTTGTGATGTCTAAAGTGAATATTGTAGACATTACAAAAGGAATTACAAACTGATATATATATATATATACCCTTATCACTATGTAAAGGGTATAAAAACTATTCTTACAAATTTTGCATTTTAAATTGTTCCTATTTGTAATTTAGTGTGCGATATGTTCATTTTCAGTTCATGTCCTAAATAGGAAAAGCACTGCTGTGCAAACTGTTTACTCTTGCTGGGCAATATGTTTAGATTATTTTCGTATTTACATAAATATTTATTTTGTTTTATAAACAAAACAATCAGTTAACCGTTATAAAAATTGTCAGGGATTTTAATATGTTTTTGTTGTCTTTTTTTTTCATTTCAAGGTCTAAAAATATGTTTTTTTTTGTTCTTTCTAACTGTGTTTGCTTTGACTGTAGTTTTTTTGTTAAAGTTTTTTTATTTACTTTTTACAGTTTATTTTTATTATTTACATAAAAAAATTACAGTCATAGCTCATACCACCTACATTATGGAGGATTATTTTCTTTATTGTATTGTTTGTCATTTTGTTTTATTGTTAAGTTTTTTTTTTTTGTGTTTTTTATAATAACTAAAGGGATATAGAGGATGCTGCTCCATTCTTTTGCTATCATCTTCTTTTTTATGGTTTTGCCTTTATTATAAATTCGAGTTTTTTTTTATAAGAAAAAAGCAAATACCGTTAAAGAAAAAATGATTCAATATAGATACAATCTCTGTTATGACAATCAAAATTTTATATTTCTGGCTGTAATAATGTTTTGTACTCAAATTTTTTGTAAGAAACAACAAAGTTGTAACAATAAATAACACATTTTATATATACAACACCGAAAAATAACGAGAAAAACTATTAACAATATTCTGTTGTCATGACAAGAATAGCAGGCGGTGGCAGCAAAATAAATCTTAAAAGAAAAACAAAAACACAAAGAAATATTTAGTCAATTGTGCTTAATACAAAAATTGTCTTCAATTCATTATTATTACAACTACATTTATTCCGCATACACCGTTAAATATAAAACATTTACACATGTAAACTTTTGTATTTTATACTTAAAAAAGCTATAAATACTGCAGTTGCTGGGCGCATGTCTTTTCTTTAACATATGAATTGTAATAAAACACCACTAGACCATAACGACTAAAGATACAATATGTCATCTGTTGTCCTTCATATTTTTCCAACAATAAATAAAAAGCAAAGGTAAGTAAAAATAGGTTTAATGCTAAAAAAAATTTAAAAGGTTTTGATATATTGGAATTTTGTAGAAAATACCAATAATGCAATGTAGTTATTTGTAAAATAAAAAATGAGTTCATGCACATGGCTTAACCCAAAATTACTTAATTGTTTTATTTGAACTTCTAAAAAAAAGTGTATTTAATTGAAAAAAAATCAAAAATTTTTTTTTGTGTTTGCTGATGTCTGATGACAGATTTATATTTTCAATCTTTAATAAAAAACTTTATAATTGATCCAAAGTTTTATTAAGTCTTATTATTTATGAACAATAAAATAAAAGCGCTGATTTAATTTTGTAGAGAGTATGTGATCCAGATGTCAGCGCCACACGCTGCAGTAAACTAGGTTCAATTGAGCTGATTTCTTGACGAATGTTTTTCTTTAAAGCCACAAAATAATGGAGATTGCCATTATAAACCCTCTTCTTGCGGTAGCCTCTTAAAAAAATCCATGAGAGGTAAATCGGACTACCCTGGTAGCAATGAGATGTCCTTAAAGTGACTGGTCAATTTTTGGGGGAAAATTTCCCGAAGCTAATTCATCGAAGCTATGGATAGAGCACACCAAATCGTTACTCTGAGGCAATTTCAAGGTTTTTGATGTTTCAATGGAGTGTACCGGGTTCTTGGAGACCAGTAGCGGCAGGTTCGCTTGTTATCATGGCTGTTTAAGGGAATATGGGCCTAGTCGCTCTCAAAAAAGTAATTTTCAATGCGAAAACTCTCCAACACCGATTTACAAAAATTTTTCCGTAAACTAAAGTCACTTACTTTCAGTTCTTGAACGATTTAAATTTTAAGGATTGAATTTTAGTTTCTTTTTTTAAAATTTCATGAGCAGTCGCTCTTTGAAGTCCAATTAAGACTGCGGACTGAAAGTCGCGGATTTTTACATAAACTGCTTTCAACCAGTTCAATGTTTTCGGGCGTCCTTGAAGATGATTGGGCACTCGCCGTGGGACATTCATAGCCTAAGCAGTTCCGCGAAAATCTCTGCACCCACAAACAAATTAAATTTACACTTGGCTTATAGCGTATTCGCCGAATATCAAAATTTTAAAAAAACTGTCGACGCGAAAAATGTCTGCACCGTGCGATGCTTACTTCACGACTGCGACATCATGGCTGGCAAATCCGTTTAAAAACCAAGAATTAAAATTGTTAGAAGAATAAATGTTTGTGGATACAAACAGTATTCTATATTGGTATTTCAAATAAATTTGGGTTAAATACAAGATATTTTCTACCAATGCTTAGTACTGAACAAAGAGTGAAAGTGAGCGGGCTCTGAAAATGCATTATACTCAGCTAGTTTTGGGAAAACCGATTTTTTAAGATAGTTTTTTAATAATTTTTTATCAAAACAAAACTGAATAAATAAGCTTTATAACTATAAAGAAAATTTAGCAATAAATATTTATTTTTACCCAAAACTATCCTGTGGGAAATGGGTGTCAATTGGTCGGCGTACTCGTACTGCTACAGGTACAAAACATGAATTGGACAAAAGTTATTGGTCGTGATCGGTTAAAAGGGAATACCTTAAGTAACTGGTTAAAAAATTTAAAGAGGTTAGGGGGAAAAATAGAAATACTGGTGCCTACACATAAACATACATCTGTTTATATATATACACACACGCGCGTACGTACAAACAAAATAGATTCAACAGGATCTTAAACAATTAATGCGAAATTCGCTTATCTGGTATTGGCCTGCAACCCGTTCTGAGGTGTAAGTTTTGAACCAATTGCCCTCTCCGATGACATCGCGAAGGTGCAAGATTTAGAACCAGTCCCTACCTTAAGGAACCAATCACGTCAATAGTCTTGGACCAGTCCACTTCCCCTTAGGGTAGTTACATCTGTCCTATTTAAATCACATACAAAATCCAGAAACCACAAAAAACTTAAATTATTATCTTGCATATTCTTGTTTTTAGATTATTTCTAATTTTTTGTGTTTCCAGTAAATACTTAAATAGTTTGTCAACCAAGACACAGAAATAAACATACAGAAATATTAGTGCGTATTAAAAGATTTTGTAGGTCTTATATTAACTAGTTCTTTCATGAAAAGTATCAAACCCACTAAATAGAATACGCCCATTTTAAGCGCGAAACCCTTCCCCATTAAATAAATTTGTTCGTTTAATTTAATATGCTTAAAGCTGAATAAGAAAAGTGTTATGAGTTTTTTCCCACTAAATTTGTCATTGTGACCTCTGTGCGCTGTGTCTACGAATTGTTTCTATAGCTCAAAAAAGATATTTTTTATCTTCTAATCTTGGTATTACTCTTTATTTGAAAAAAATTTTTCAATTTTAATCACTTAGTTTCGGAAAGATTAAAAAACCAGTTGATTATTTAAGAAGACTATTTTACAATGCAATAGTAGAGCTGCATTTTAAATAAGAAATTTCTTTAAAAAAATATTATTTATAAGGTTTCTTTTAAAAAATTTCCTTTCAAACATAAAATCTTAATTTGAAAAAAGTTTAAAATTTGCAAACTTATGCAAAGCAACTTCTGCTTAACTTTGATAAAGCCCTCAATAAAGCCAACAGAGGCTTATCTTTTTACTGCTACGAGTAAATATTAGATATTTTGTATCATAAAAGCCAAAGACTTACAAGCGAAAGCAAATGTTTTAATACATTGACACATCCCTAGTGCTTTCGCCCACTTACAAACCTGCTCCAATAGAAATTTTATATCTTAAGACGAGCATCAAAAAATACATTTATTCGTATGTACGATTAACAGCGTGAGCCAAGAGTTGTATAAACAATTCCTTAGAGTGATTTTTGCACATAAAACTGTTAGATGTATAGCAGACACTTTAGTGTTATTTTAAGCCTACTTTCATATCGTCACCGAGAATGCAAAACGCTCTATCTACAGAAACTTCTAGATTGCATTTTTTTCCATTCTAGTCTGTTAGATCAAACTAAGCTATTTTGCAAAATTATGTTGTTTTCAGCAGTTATAAGTTTGTTGATCCTTTTTAAGTTACATTACAAAAATTTTTATTAATTGTAAATAAGTTTTTCATTTTAACAAAATTTGTGATTCTAATGTAAAGTTTAAAAAATGTTAGATAAGTTGTTTTGCATTTTTTGTGACGTTATATGTATGTGTACATACGTTAAAATGTGTGTGTATGTGTGTGCATGTGTGTGTGGGTGTGTATATTTATGTTCGTCTACTTTTTTTGTTTTGTTTGTATAAACTCCTGTTAATTTTATATTTTTCCTAATATTTTCCTCCCGTTTTCATAAAACATTTCAAACAATCATACATACATACACACACACGCATAAACATTATTTTCTTTATTCGCCCGTAAAACATAAATAATTTATGTTTCCATGTAATCTTTCAGTTACTAACATTATTAATCATTGGGGGGTTGTTTATACATATTTGTTCGAGAGCATTTCAGAAGCAGACTCCTTTTTAGAAGGGAATATATAACCTTCATTAATTTCATCATGTTACCCCAGGGGAGAATTTATTTATTATCATTATTTTCTTGTTTGTTTTTGTCCATTTTAATAAAGTCCAAATAAAAAAAACAAGTAGAAAATAGAAAATTAGTACTATTCTTAGCACCCAATTCTAAAAATTCTAAATTAATCAAATGAGGTGTAAAAAATTATAACAAAAATGTTTATTTAACGAGACGTTTTTAAAAAATAAAAATTAGAGTGGCCAGACTGATTGTTTTAGGAAAAATAATATTTTTTTTAATTTTAAAGTTGTCAGTTTAAGTAAATACCATAGTTTATTAGGCCAACATTTTTTTCAACTGTTTAAACAAAAATAGTACAAGTACCAATACACCGTTGTAGAAATAAAGAAACGATCGTAATAATAGAAGTAAACCAAACTTATTATTTTTCTTAATACAAATTTTTGCTTGTTTTTCTGACTTAAATTCATAATATAATTTTTTTTTATTAGAAGAAATTAATATTTTCCGTTTATGTTTGAAGAAACTTTTTTTTGAAAACGGCAGGCTTTTTCCACGGATACTAGCCGAGTAGAATGCATTTTCGAAAGCAGCTACGCAATTTCATAAGAAACATACAATTAAACGTCAATAATATCTGCCATATGATCCCTTTGTTCCATACATTAAGTTACCTTTTTCCATTGCTGTTACACCAAAAAAACAGACTCGTGATTGCATTTGAATTCTTCCTCAATCAAGTTAGTTAGGTTAAGCAATTGCACTTTTATTTCCTAACCATTGATAAAAATAGCAACTAAAGTTTAGCAAAAAAATAATTGAAGTATAAGTCACATTTTAAGAAGACCACAAACCCAAATAAAAACACTGACTCTAGCTTGAAATCCTTAAGACGGAGTAAATAGGAATTGTCCTACATTAGTCAGAGGAAAACTAATAAGAAGAATCTTATATCAACAAATGTTTTATTAATTAAAAATTATTATTGCTGAATCCCTGTCTTCCAGCAAGCATTGTTAAAGAGAAACAAAGTCGAAATTCCTAAGACGACTTGTTTTAGTTACAAAAAAAGTTGGTTAAAGAAATATTTATTCTTAGTAATAACTTTGCTGAACACAGCTGATATATTTTTCCCTGTGTACTTAAAAGGAAAAGACCATTCTGAAGGGCGTTCTAAAGTAACGACAAAAGAATAGAAGAAACATTCTGCAGCCTTTAAAAACAAATTTTAAGCAATGAATTAAAAAAAAAATAATTAAAACGATTTTGCTTGCTTTTTACAAAAAAACTAAAAATTGTTTAAAAATGGTAAATATTTGCCAAAAAAGCTCCATTATGTAAAAATGCAGAAAAAAAATTGGAAAAGGTTGCATAAAGCCAAGCCACTTCTTGGCATTGCCTTTTAAGCCACAATGCAGCAGGTCACTCACACCAAGAAGAGACACACAGAAATTAGCTTATAAGCATTCGGCCTAAGCTCGGACGTTAAAAGATGTCGAAAAATTAACTGCGATAGCTAGATTGTGCACCAACGTTTCTAAGGCAAAAGTTTGATAGCATTATAGCAACTGGAGTTGGGTCAGCTTGAAATTTACGTTCTACGTAAACAAAGGTAGCACAGTGTTAAGCTCATTCGAAAAAGTATAAAGGAGAACGCATATTTATTTAAGGGCAAGTATCAAACCAAATGTGCTTAACACCTTTGAAAGGTAGAAGGATTTAGGATCACTACAGACTGTTGAAAACTGATGCTTAAAGGAATTCACATGCGTATATTGACCTTGAAAAAATCTCCAATGAGAACTTATAAGGAACCGAATAGTAAAAGCATAAAATATATAAAATTTAATTTGTAAACTAAGCTGGATCAGTCGTGCCTTCAGATAGTGTCATAAATGCTTCGCCTAAAAGTTTTAACTGAAAATTACCTGGAAACCAAAAATGTTAAAAACCGAAAAATACTTGAAGTTGTTTGATAGACTTTGAAGTTCAAAAACTATTAAAAACCTTGGGCAAGAAAACAAAATAAAGTATCGTAGTCACATACTTTAAATCAAAGATCATTACTGCAAAAATGAGTGAAAGTTGGGCATTTAGATTGAATCATATTTCCATCTTACATATAAGGCCAAAAACTGCAGATGAGAAATAACACCGGGGCAATGGCCAACTGCTCATGCTTCCTGATGCATTGGGAGTTATTTCATTATTTTTCATTGGGAGTTATTTCATAATGAAATAATGAAATAACTCCCAAATGAAGTAAACCCCAATAAAATTTTGTTGGGAGTTATTCCATTTTTTCAAAGTGTTGGGAGTTATTTCATTTTTATTGGGAGTTATTTCATTTTTATTGGGAGCTATTTCATTTTTGTTGGGAGTTATTTCATTTTTATTGGGAGTTATTTCTTTTTACTAAAAGCAAGTGTATATACCAGAGCATTTAAAAAAATTTAATCACGCTAGTATACAAGGTGACATTTATTTAAAAGTTTTGGGGTTTTAAAACCGTGGGTATATAGCTGGCCTTCGGCCGGGCGCAAGGAATAAAACTCTAGTGGATTCGATCCGCCGGATTCGCAGTAGCCTTCGGCCGGGGAATATACTTTACACTGTAGCATCGGAAGTATTTGCAGCTTCATAACTAAAGTGTCATAAAATTCATATTTTATTTGGCGAAGCTTTATATGGAAAGCAGTAGAGCTTAAAGTCCATTGCCCGGCCGAAGGCTACTGCGAAGCCGGCGGATCGAATCCACTGGATGTTTCTTTCCTTGCGCCCGGCTGAAGGCCGGCTATCTAAATAGCTCTTTTTTATTAAAAAATTATTTAAACAAAAAGGTGTCTCAAGTCCACGCGCCTGTCCTAAAGCTGCAACGAAGCCGGCGGTTCGATCCACGAGAGTTAACTTATCCTGCGTCCAGACGGAGGCCGGCAGTCATTTGGTTTGTTTGTTTAGAAAATAATTTTACGTTAGTAACATCTAATTTATGGATACAAAAGGTTTTCGCATTATATATATGTATTTTAATTGGGAGTTATTTTGTTTTCGTTGAGAGTTATTTCATTTTCGTTGGGAGTTATTTCATTATTGTTGGGAGTTATTTCATTTCCGTTGGGACTTATTTCATAAAACAATTATTTTTTTTTGTAATTGGGGGTTATTTCACTTTTGTTGGGAGTTATTTTATTTGGGAGTTATTTCACTTTTTTGTGACTTTTATGAAATAACTCCCAAACATTGGGAGTTATTTCATTTTTACCGTTGGGAGTTATTTCATTTGGGAGTTATTCCATTTTTTCCATTGGGAGATATTTCATTTGGGAGTTATTTCACGGTACCCTAAAAGAGTGCCGGCACGAAGTAGTAATGAAACCATGGATGCCTGGATAAATTCTGTGTCTAAACCACAAAAGTTACTAGAAATCCATTAGAGTTTGCCTTAAACCGAGTGTCGCTAAGATCTTTTCTATATTCAAAAGATGGCTTTGGATAAAATGTGAGTTTTTAAGGAGTTGAAGATAGTTAAGTTTTTTACAAATTAACAAACTGGTTTTGGCTTCTTACAGTTTTACTTCCTTTGGTTAACGTGTATGCGTGATGGAAGTCAGACCACGACCAAGGTTAAAACCAAAGAATTTTGTATCAAAAATTTGAGACTTAATACTTTTATTGATAAGAATGGAGGAACACGGTTCTCTGGCTAAAGCAGAAGTATCTTTGCTTATTAGTTTGATCATTCTTCTACTTGTACAACATGCTGCTTAAATTGATGCGGTGCCTTTAAGAATTTCAGGAGTATTTAGAAACATGCAAATAATTTCATCATGGTGGTATTGTTATTTGACTGCATAAGTTATTTGTTATTTGTATGCATAAATTAAAAAAACAAAATGAGTTTGGAATTACGAATAGTTCAGGTATGATAATTCTAACAAAAATTTTAAAGGGAATTTAAAAAGAAAATTAATATTATAACGGTAAGCTCTTATTTTTGTACAAAATTTATTTATTTGTATTTGTATTAAAGTTAAAACTATTATATTCATAAAAACGTTTAACTCAGATATAGGAAAAATATTTAGTTTTTGTTTGAAAATAAAATTATTTTGTTGCTTTGTGTATAAATTTGCTAAAGTCTTCATCAATTACCCAAAAGCAGAAAACTCAGATTAAAATAGAACAAATTATTTATTTAAGCAAAACATAATTTATGCTAAGCTTTTTTTGTTTGTTTTCCCCCATCACAAATTTATGATTTCAACCATAATCCTTTTCGCTTTAATAATTTCCATGGCCAGCTACATATTTTATTATGAACGTTTTATACATTTATGCATACTAACATACATTTACCTTCGTATATACACACATTGGCATTGTATGCTTATACATGTATATAAATATGAAAATTGTTTTTTGTAGGTACAAACTGAAAGTGTCCTTTTAAATTTTACACTTCGTTGGTATTTAAACAAAAAAAAGGAGGAATTTTTGAGCAGGTTTTACGGAACGAAGTCGTTGATTAAAATTTAAAATAAATTTAATTTTAAAAAAATTTGAAACAGCAGACATATTGTTTTTGTTTCGGAAAATAACAATTTGGACTTATTTAGCGTAAACGTAAATTATTGCTATTAAAGCTCAAAGGGGGTTTGTTTTTCTAAAAAATACCACTTGCCCCTTTAAGATGTCATTTACCTTAAATTAAGCATTGCCTAAATCTTGGGGTAAATGTTTTGGTATTCGCTGCTCATGCTTTGCAATTAAATGAAGCACTTTTATAAACTTAAGGCAATTAAAATGCAACAAGCACACAAAATATTTTTGCTCTAATAAACAAGGAAAGAAATGTAATAGATTAAGTAGCTGTATTACTAAAAATTTCATAAAATTTGTTTTTGAATGATTGAGAATTTACAATTACTTCAGCTGCTTAATATGTAGCTATTTATATTGGAATTAGAGGATCCTCAATGGTCACTTATATTAATTATCAAAAAACTGATCTTGTGTTAAAGTGGCCATAATCAGACACTTTTTTAAAAAAAAATATATAAAATTAAATATGTTACGAAGTATCTAGGAGCAACAACTTAAAACATATTTGAGTGGTCGAAACTAAAATATTTATTTTTAAGAAATCTCAGAAATTAAGAAGATACATGCTTTGCTTAACACGATAAATGTAAAAAAAATAATTTGTTATTAGTTATTAATTTGTTTTATTATATAACAACAAACAATTATTTTCTAATTTACATACTTTTTTACATAATTAAAAGTTATTTAAAAAAAATCTTTTATAAAAAAATGTATATGTGTGTATAATATACATACATGTGTGTAAGTGGTGGCGTATGAGTGCTGTAAAGGTCAAGTTAATGGTTGTGAGTAAATATTACTTATACGTCATGTACTTCATTTAATAAAATAATCTGCACTAAATCATATTGGTTCCTTAATTTTATTTAAAAAATATATAAGTAATAAGATATTAGGATGTTTATGTGTATAAAAAGTATAACTATAAAAAACTTATTTTAATTTTTTTTTTTTTTTATTTCTAGAATAGAAAGACCATGCTAAAAAATTCATATTAAAAGAAATACGTACTTACATTCATAACTAAAAATGTATGTGTAACAACAACAGAACTAAAACTGAAAACAATTTTGAGGACCTAAAATCTATTATTCTTAGATCTGAAAATGTTGACTTTTTTCAAAAGGGAGAAGAGGTCTGAAATCAGTATTTGATTGCGGTAAGTCAGAAAAATTTTTCGCCGAGCTACCTCCACGGCAGGCTCTGCCAGCATTGAGGCAGATAGTAGTAAAGTTGAAAATGTAGTTTGAAAAAGCATTTTTAATTTTTTTTTTTGTTTAATTTAATCCTCTTAAACTAAAGCGATCTTTGAGACATAAGGATTTTTTTGGCAGGAATTGACTGCACAAAACCTACTCTTTTAATAAATAAAACCAAAAAAAAAATATTCAATCCCAAAAATTTACCGACATAAGTACTGTTGTTGCATGTTAATCTACTGATATACGTTTTCAACTCGTAAATGCTTTAGAAGCTTCTGATAATAAACAGTTAAATAGTAAAGTAGCTTTTGGTTTCAAACTTCCTAGCAATCAAATGCTTTTAGAGCTGCCTTCCATAGCAGCGAACATATTTTTTGATAAAAAAGTATAACCGATTTGCAATTGTGATTCCAAAGCCAAAAAGGACAAAATAAAGGCAAAATCTGTTTAAAAATTGTCTTGAAACAACAACATAGTACCACCAAACAAACGCAAAAGTTAATTCGGGTTATTCAAAAAACCAATTAATAAAACATGGTCCTGCTTTTAATACCCAAGCTACAAACGTGTAAGGGTTATAATTCGTTTATGCAGATCTTGTCATACAC
This sequence comes from Melanophora roralis, assembly GCA_963583895.1. Lineage (NCBI taxonomy): Eukaryota > Metazoa > Arthropoda > Insecta > Diptera > Rhinophoridae > Melanophora > Melanophora roralis. Next base: position 45,397,210 of record OY757189.1, on the reverse strand, counting down.
ACATAATACTTAACACAAAATAAATTATTTTTTTAATTTAAATATTGTTTACTAGTTGGTTAACTTTTTACTTTGCTTTTTACATTTTTACCATTAATGCTAATGAAAAACATAAGGACTCATATTTTTCTTAAAAAAAATCTATAAAAATTAAAAAGATAATTTTCTATACCATTTTATAAATTCGACACGTTTGACTCCTTTTAAGACAAACAAACGTGCTCTGACCGGTATTAACCACACTGTGCCTTTATGTTTAAATTGCAAGAGTTTTTGCTTTCCAAAACACCATTATTTTTGTGGCTGTAAAAAGGTTTATTATTAGCTTGTGAAAAAATCTAGTCTGACGGACCAAAACATTAGCCCAATGGCATGGTTTTGTTCCACCGCAATATATATTTTGCCTCAAAGAAATTGACAGGACTTAAAGTTCGAATTAAAGGAACATAAGGAAAAATAGGAAATGAAGTAGAGGAAAATACGAAGCGTTGCGGAATCCCAGAATTGATTCTAAACACATAAACCCACACCAAAAGGTTATATTCTACAATGACAGACTATGATAAATGGTTTGAAGATATCTAGAGCTACTGTCCTACTTTACGAATAATGACGTTCCTTTAAGCACGCCAAACACTGAATGTATCTTTTTAGATCTGAATGAATTCTGATTGAATTAAAAATTTTGTTTAAGTCCAGTGGATATTTTTTATTTAACGGAAAGGCATTGACCTTTGTCTTGAATTAATTGCTATGACTATTTTTGCTTTAACTTTAATACTACCGTATCTCTTATATACAGCATTGCTGGAGTGAAAGACTTTTAATGTCGGCTACTGGACAAAAGTTTGCAGGCCCAAAAGAGTGGTGCTTTGGAAAGTTTTCTTAAATAATTTTTTTAATCCCAGTCGTTAAGCCCAGAGCGAAAAAATAGCTAGTTTCTTGTCAAATTATAAAAATTATTTGGCAGTTAGAAAGAATATGCAGAGATAAGGTCCACACTACTAACAAAAATTTCTCTGGAAAGACATATCTATGTTGAGTTTTTTTTTTAATGATATGATAACGACATCGTCATATACTCTCATCCATTAACGCCAGACAGCCTGTAAAAATTCTAAATTACATTGGCAGTTCAATTTAAGTCTGCCGTATACTTTAATGGTGTACTGTGAGTTCAGTTGTATAAAGGAAAAACATTCAATATAAAATATCTTGCAAATTGTTTTGGAACTGTATTTTTAGAAAAATCGTTCATTCCTTTTCCCAGCATTGCAATGACCAAAATTACATTTTTGAATTTCGGATATTGATATAAAAATTATGTATTAAGCTGGCCACCCAAAAGTTTTGATCCTGCTCCATTAAAATACCTGTAGATATTAAAAACAAAAATTTTACCGACAAAATATTCACGAAAAAACTCATTGAATTTTTTGAGTTTTTGCAGTATAACTGTAAAATTATATCCCTGCAAACTTGTTAGTGTTAAACAGAAAAATTATACAAAAATCAGGCGGATGTTGTCAAACATAAAGCTTCTTAATTTTAATATTAGAGAATATGTTAACAATATATTTAAGAGTTGTTTTAAAATATTCTTGCTATTAACAATCACTTTGCCAGACCATTATTATCTCTTGTTTAGTTTTAAGCCAGTTTTCTCAAAAATTAAATTATTGCCAAACATTTTAAATTTTATATATAAAAATAGTTTGTTACTTAATTATTCTTAATTTATCTATTTATTTAATGGTTTTCAAAAACCATTAACAAAAAACTTTGCTTCTTAATTGTTTTTGCTAAAAAGACCACTACTGTGCTTGTGCGTGTAACTGGTGGCGTATGAGTGCTGTGAGTGTCAAACAAGTGGTCATGTGTAAATATTACTCATACGTCATGAAAATTATTTTAGATAAAAAATATCTGCTTTTATGCTTCAATACACAGTAAATTGATTTCTTTGCACTTCTAGTTTTAGTAAAATCTTTAAGATATGGTTCGACACATCGCACCCTAAAAGCTTAACGGCCATCAGTATTTTCTATGTTGATAAAAACGTGGCTGTAGTTTAATAACCATAATTAAAAACGCGTCAAACAAACTTTATTTTTTAAATAAAAACTTTGTTTTCGTGTACTTTAAACATTTTATCAGCAAACTAGCTTTTTGTAAAGGTTATGCTGGTTTAAATGGGTTTTTAGTTGTGACTGTTTATGATTTTGTGTGCGATATATTGGTTTCAGTTGTGCTTTCACAATGAAACTTAAGCTGCTTTTTGGTTCTACAAAATGTTATCAACTTAAGATTCTCACATGACTGAGTATTTTTATTAAAAAAAATACCATTTTTGCTTTTTGCCATTAAAGCAAAATTTCATTACATAGAAAATTATTGTCATTTTTAATTTCCCCAAATATTAATTAAACTGATAAGATATTTGTGGTATAAGCAAACATTTCCTTTTCATCTCTTATCATTCATTAGTTGCCCCTTTTGTCAGTTTTTTCTATTTTATTAAATTTTGCTTTTTGATTTAAAGATGTGTTTCGAAATACATTATTTCCAATTCTATAACCTTTTGTTATTTCAACAATTGCAATATCAGCATTAAGGACACAATTGTTACAAACATATCATTTCTTTTATATATAATTCTGTACACTAAAATGTGTTTTTAAATAAATGTTATATTTTGTTTTTTGGTTTGTTTTACTTTAACTATAAAATATTTACACAAGCTCACTTCAATAAAAAATATACAAGTTTTAGGTTGGCAAGTAATTTTTTTAGGTAAAATTATATATTTTCATAAATTGGTTGCTTAAAAAAGTTATAATAAAATTAAAAAAATCTCTGAAGGAATGTAAAACGGAATAAAAACTAAATTTTTTATATTTTTACATTTTACTGGACAAAAGCAAAGATAAAAAAATTAATTTCTCGTTCTAATATTCTGCCTTCTTTTTATTGCAACAACAATTTTTTATAACAAATTGGTTCATAAAAATGAAAAAATCCCTTAAGGTCAAACATAATAAAAGAGTAACTGAGTGTTATTATAAACAAAGAAACCAAGATTAAACTTTGTTTTTACAAATAAATAAAAATGTTTGTATATACATTTGTATGCAACTTAGTATAAACATATGTATATCTGTAGCCTGATGTAAGTAATACCCTCGATCTCTGCAACCATAAACAAACGTCTGCTGTTTGGTCAATATTTTTCTTTTCACTTTTTTAATTTCGAAAATTTCTATTAACAAGAGAAATGGAAAAAGTTTACTGAAAATCTAAAATAACAAATAATTGTCATTATTTGACATTAACTGCTTATTGCCAATGTCATCATGATTGTCTTAGTCATTGTTTTTATTGTCTTATTTTACATCGAGCTGACATACTTGTTAAGTTAAAGTCACACAAAAGAACAACAAATTAAAACCCCAAAAGGCTGACCGGTTGGATGCTTGACTATTGGGCTAACAAACTGGATGATTTTAATTAAAATGTAAGATAATAAAAAAAGATTAAGAATGCATCTCATTATTTTTTTAAGAATGGCCTTAAAAAGTTATTATTTGAAAATATATAAAAAAATATATTTAAAAAATATTTTTATTTTATTTTAAGCCTATAATAAGCTGAAAAGTTACTAGCGAAATTTGAAATATTTTATTGTAGTGTTAAAAATTTTCAAATAAAGTTGTTTTGTGATTTCTAAGAACACTTTACAAATTAATGTTACTAAATCAGCTTATAATCTAAAAAGAATAAAACTAAAAAAAGGTTTAGCTGAAAAAGCCAGAATAAAGCAAAAAAGGGTGCCCAGGTGTACAAAGTAAATTTAAATTTGTTGGGCCACCCTGATTTACATATAAAATATTTTAAACATATGTGTAAGTTTGTGCTGCGCACACAAAATATTTTGCCAGTGATTCTAAGCTTTAATAAGATTAAACTACAGTTAATTGGTTGATTAAATTTAAGATGCATTAGAAGCTCACTTTAGAAAAGCACAGGCTTAATGCGGCATTTACCTTTACGTTGGGCTTAAAAGAGTAAAATTTATCTTAAATTAAATAAACCATTGGTTTTTGTACAACATATTGGGAAAATAAGAAGCAAAACATTTTTGAGATAAAAAAAGTTATAAATAAAAATGTTTACTTTTATTGATTAGAATAATATATTCCTTTGCCATTAGATTTAATTTGTATTTCTATAAAAGCCTTTAGCTAGTATGTAACCTAAATAAAAAATAAATGGCAATCTTTTTAATATAGACAAATCGTTAATGACTTATAAATATTTTTAAAAAGCTGGTTAACTTTGCCATCATGCATTTAATAAACGAAAAGAACACAAACTCGGGTAAAGCTTTAAATTTTAAATGCCCTTAAATTTCTTAAAGCTTAAGATTCATACTATTTCTTTTTGATAAGATAATAACAAAGGAGCATTAAATTCAGGAACAAAATCACTTAACAAAATAATTTCCTTTATTTTCGTATTCAACATTGGATTTAGACAGAAAAATTCATGGCTTTAAATAACAAACTTATCTTCTAGTGGTGATAATGCTGAAAGTTATCAAACTTTGCAACTTTGTTCTTATAAGAAATAGCAGGAGTTAATTTAAGCAAGCTTTTAAACGAAATTATTTTAAAAATATAATGCATACCAAATCATTTATAGTCACGACTATACTAACAAATTTTTATGAAAAAAAAAATACAATATGGTTGCAATTTTGTAATTTATTTGTTTTCAAATTTAAAATCCTTTTATTTTTATACCCTTCACATAGTGATAAGGGTATATATCACTTTGTCATTCCATTTGTAATTTCTTTATTATTCATTTGCGACCCCATAAAGTATATATATTCTGGATCCTTATAGATAGGGAAGTCGATTTAGCGATGTCCGTCTGTCCGTCTGTCCATCTGTCCATCTGTCCGTCTGTTGAAATCAAGTTTCCGGAGTCAAATAAAAAGATACAGACCAGTTAATGGTGTCAAACTATTAGAAATATCCTGGAGACAATCGCTATTTAAAATCAATAAAATCGGTTCACTATTGACCGAGATATAAGCGAAAACCCAGAGAAACCCATTTTTTTTAGGACAAAATCCGTGCATATATCCCTATATATCTCAGTAAGTATAGTCACTCTTGCACGGATACTCCTAAAGAAGGGACCTAAATAATGGAAAAAATTTTTTCAGATAGGACCAGGGGAAGGGGTATTTTTTCTACAATTGCACAAATTTGGTGAAATATTTTATGCGCTATATCTCGTAAACTATAACAGCTATCGACTTAAAATGTTCTACAAAAAGTAATTGCACGCTAAGAGCTACGCGTTAAAGAAAAAATTGTTTGGGTGGGGGCAAAAAAAGGGATAGCTCCCATACAAATCGACAATTATTATCAAATATTCGATACGCTATATCTCGGAAACTATAACAGATATTGAAATGAAATGTTCTACAAAAAGTAATTGGGCGAGAATGCCTACGCTTTAAAGAAAAAAATTTTTGAGTGGGGGCAAAAAAAGGGGTAGCTCCCATACAAATTAACAATTTTTATTAAATTTTCGATATGCTATATCTCGGAAACTATAACAGATATCGAAATAAAATATTCTACAAAAAGTAATTGGGCGAGAATGCCTACGCTTTTAAGAAAAAATTTTTCGAATGGGGGCAAAAAAAAGGGTAGCTCCCATACAAATCGACAATTATTATAAAATATTCGATAAGCTATATCTCGGAAACTATAACAGATATCGAAATGAAATGTTTTACAAAAAGTAATTGAACAATAAGAGAAAAATATTTTTGAGTGTGGGCTGAAAAAGGGGTAGCATACATATTAACAATTTTTTTTGAATTTTCGATATGCTATATCTCAGAAACTATAACATATATCGAAATCAAATGTTCTACAAAAAGTAATTGGACATTAAGGGCTACGCTCTGAAGAAAAAGATTTTCGGATGGGGGTGAAAAAGGGGTAGCTCCCATACAAATTAACAATTTTTATAAAATTTTCGATACGCTACTTCCGGAAAACTATTACAGCTATCGACTTCGAACATTCTACAAAAAGTAATAATCAGATAACTCATACATTTTGGTGAAAAAGTTGGTGAAGAGCAGGGGGACTAGAACATTTAATAAGTTTTATTAACCTTTAAATATGAATAATGTCGAAAACTTTAAAAACTCTCGACCTCAAATCTTCTTCATCTATTTCTATTATTCATACGAACGTTAAAATTTTGTTATTTTTTCTATGAACTTTAAAACTCGCACAAGGTTTTTTATTTTATTATTTGCAGTACAAAATTACTCGGCTGGATATACTTAAAGACCAATGTGAAGGGTATATAAGATTCGGCACAGCCGAATATAGCGCTCTTACTTGTTTTGTTTTTAATATTTTTTTATTTAATCGAGCTTTAGTTAGTGGTGTTTTTGTATTATTTTATCTTAGTTTTAATATCATGCGATATTTCCCTTCATAATTTTGAGAGGCTTCTTCTGAGATATTTTCAAAAACAACAACAGTTAATGTGTTTTTGTTTTTTAATTGTAAATTAAATTTTCGTTGGGTTGGGGGAAATGGTTTTTGAAAGTTTTGAGTTAGGGCGGTTTTTATTTTAGTGTACTATATCGGTATAAGCTTTCACTGAAGTAAAACATAATTTTTCTTTTATAACCATTTTTACTTTGAAACTAAGTTACGCCTCATAACCAAGCTTGTACTTTAAGCTTGCGGAAGTTCTAAGCAAACCTAACAAAACTTTCAAAAAGTAGAAATTTAACCTCAACGGAGTTTTTTATAGCTTAAATAAATATCAACATAAAATTTGCTGTCTACCGGTCCATAATATTCTATGTGCGATTAGATGTATATGTATGTGTGCCCTTTTCAAATATAAATTACCTAAGATATTTGGTAGAGATGGGTTCATTATTAGCACTTATCTTTCTTATTTTATTTAAGGTTTGAGATATGTTTAAAATATACAAAGAGAACACTTTTTTTAATTTTAAAACAATTTTGCTATTTGTAATTCTTTTCTTGTAGTATTTTTATAAACATAATTTTGATGTAAATTTTGTAAACTGCATGTTCCAAAGTTTTAACGTGACTGAATGGATATTAATTATTATAAGTAAACTTATTTAAAGGGAATTTGCAAAAATAACAGAAAAGTAATAGATTAAATTATTTGTCACTTTTAAAAACCATTTGACTAGTTTAATATATTAAATTCATATTTTCACTTACTTATATATATGTGCTGATACATACATAGTTGAGCATTTAAGAATATTTTATTTAAAAGATTGTCACAATAAATTCACTTACCCATTGAACGCACTGTGCATTGTAGTTAGTAAGTGTGCGTGTGTTACCAGATGTTTTCGTCACCATAATGAAATTTTGTCAATATTGTTGTATGTGTGTGTTTTTTCATTATTGCACCAACGACACATTCAATCACCAACATGTAGATGTCAGCATTGCAAGTTGTGTAAGTGTTGGAGCAAATGCGATGAGTTGCCATTTGACATTTTAGCAAATTGTTGTTTGTTGTGGTTTATTTTAATTTTGAAGTGCAAAAGATCCAAATTTTTTTGTTGTATCCAGCAATTTATTTATGGTCGAATGAGTGTATGTTTGTGCGTTGTAAAATTGAAATTAAAGAAGCATAAAAAAAGAGATAAATTAGAAAGTGCTTTATAATGTGTTTTCTTTTATTAGTTTTTCTTTTATTTGCAAAAACAAATTAATGCCATCTACACATTTCACATTGAAATAAAATTGCTGGTAATATGAGCTTTATCACTTATTCATTTAGTCATTCAAACAACCGAAAACAAAACAAGTTTTCGTATTTTATTATCCTTGGAAGCAGAAGCGAAGTGGTTTTATATGGTGCCCAAATATGGGCTTCAAACTTTGTTACGCATTTGTGTTTTATTACGATAAAAAAATATATATTTTTCCATTAATTTGTAATAAATTGTGTTCATAAACACTTTTATTCACTTGATGACATGATTTTTTCATTTTGGAAGGTCAAAGCGTTATAAATATTTTGTTGGATACTAAAAAGTTAAAATTATCAAAATATATATTTTTTTAAAAATACTAAATTATGGAGTTTGCTCTTTTAGTTTTTAAAACAATTTTAGTTTTAATTGTTTGAGGTCTTGACAATTTATTACTATAAAATAGATGGCAAAAATTAAAAAAAATGTTTATTTGTTTATTAAAAGTAAAGCAGAAATAAACTAGGCTGGTGTCTAAGACTCGCAATACTATTCCCGGCTATTACGCTGCATTTACGCGAAGAACTCGGCAAACTTGAGGTTGTTTGCTATCACCAGGAAGTACAAGGTGACAGAATCTGAGCTGCCGGAGCTTGATAGAGTGGAACTGAATGTGGCCAGGTATCAGGGTTTCGTTCTGGTTAGTAAGTTATCTTGGAGAAAGAATGTGGAGAAGAGGGGTAGGAAGACTTCTAATGCTTATTATACCTGCAGCAACTCCACAAGTAAGAACTGCAAGTTGCAAACGGTAATGGGGAACTGGACTTACGCATCCACTGTAAAACCAATTCTTACGTATGGTAGCCTCGTATTGTGTAGGGCCTTGAAGAGGGACAACACGAGGAAGTTTCTGTCAAAGTTGCCGAGATATGCTGTACTAGGCATTACAGGGGCCAGGAACAGTATACTTAAAGCTGCGCTGGATAAAATTTTTGTATTTTTTCCCATTGAAGAGTTCGTAGTTGGAAGGTGACAAAGAGCTCGCTTAGGCTTTTTGTGTCAGGTACGCATAGGGTAGAGTTAGATGGACACTATGCTTGCGAAGCTTTACTCTGGAATCTTGCCTCAGGTAGTGTTTCCAGACAGGAGGGCATGGAAAGGATCTGAGATGCTATATGAGGGGAGGGAATTTTTCACTAATGGATCGAAGATAGATGTGGGCGCCAAAGCTGGTGCTTATATAATGGAAATGAAAGTAGGGATGTCATACAGATTTTCGGACTAGTACAGCGTTTTCTTGGGCTGAGTTTCTGGCATTGACGTGGGTCGCGGAATAAGGGACGTGACGACTTATATTGACTGTCAGGGCGCGCTTAAGGCTCTTTATGGACATTTGGTCAGACCTAGACTTTTGGCGCGTGTCAAATGTGTTCTCAGGGCGATCATAGTGACACGCATGGCTAGGCTCTGTTGTTTTTTGGGTCATTGTGACGTTGCCGGCATTGGGACTGTTGATAAACTGGCGTGGAGGCGATCGGCCTGGGATATTGGGATTGGCTATGAGCCGGTAGAACCACCATTATGGTTATTTTATAGACTGAAAGGGACTTGGGTACTGGATAGGGTGGGTCAAACCCGGAGGTAGAAGATGATTTGCAGAAGCTCCAGACTTCTGTAGCCAGGCTTAGAGGACGGGCACTGACCTCCTGCTCAAATTGAACAGGGGGCTCTGAGGAGCATTATTGAGGCACTCGCAAGGCACTGCAATGTAAGATATATGAAGAGCGAATGGGACAGGACCAGTTCAGATATCTGCAGGTTGTGCGGGGATGTGGAGCAGATAGAGACCGTGGAACACTTTTTTTTCCCTAGACTGCAAATCCGCCGACAGAGATGGTTAGAATACAAAAGGTACGGCCGTGCTGGTGCTTAGGGTCCAAAGCCATTATATTTGAACCAACCTTCTGGATATGCAGGACTTAAGGATTTAATCTTTAAATTGTGTGCATGACAAATGCATGACAAATGCTGCTATATAAAACTACTGTTAACTACCAGACGACACATCTGCTCCAACTTGTCCATTCACTTCTTAGTGTCTCATGGTCATCCAATGTTAACATAAGTTGTCTCAGCTAAGCCGGCTGCCTAAAATTACTTAAGTTTATGCCTTGCGTTCTCTAGTTTGGTTATAAGCCGGCCGATAACTGCCTTAATTGGAATCTGCATTACACACTTCCAATACAAAATTAATTGAAATTTCGTTCGGAACTATTAAAAACAAGATTTTAGACAACTTCTTTAGGTGGCTGAGAACAGGCACATTATTTTCACATATTCAGGCTTTTCGAATTAAAGTGGTGCCGGTTAGACAAAAACAGAGACTTCTGTCTCCGGGGGTCTGGGATTGGCAAAGTAGTTTTGAGTTCCTTTTTAACATCCTTTTGACTGCTACAGTTGTGAAAACAAGAAAGCAGATTTTGATTTTCCCTGCGAATGTTCTGGTAAATTAAAGCCTACTTTTCTACACCCTTTGTCCGGAATAACAAAATTTCATAGAAACGATTCGTGAAAAACTAAATATTAATTTCTTGTAAATTTACTATTAAGAATTTTAACACCTTATTTCCTATTTTTTTATTTTGAAATTATTTTCTAAAGGAACAAGTTTCAAATTTTACATTCATCCTCTGGCTGCAATTTAAGAACATTTAAACAGTTTAACACTTTTAATAATTCTCTAAAAACATTTTCAATGTCTTCATAAAATTTAATTTTGAAACCTCTTCAACAAAAGTTTTTAAACAAAGAATACTTTTAGCTAAAAAGTGTGCAAATAACTTTCGTAAATTATAGCTCCTGAACTTTGACCTATTTCATTAATACCACAAATCATCATCATTTTTGTTTGTTTTTTGTTCATTTACTTTTCTATCTTCGAATGTTTTTCATTTATTAATTTTGTTCGATTTTTTCTTTTCGCTTTTTATTTACGTTTCAATTGATTTTCATTTAGAATCAGGTTTGAGTGTTTTAGTTAGTGTTTTCATGCAAATTTCATACTCACTGTGCATTATGCGTTTTCTATAGTCGTCATCACGTTGCATTGTTACACTACCACCACCATTAGAAACCATTGAACTTATTTGTTCCATTGGTACAATATCCTTTAATAAAAAATAGAGAAAAGTAAAAAATTTAAAAGAAGTTTTTATTTTACAAGTGGTGTTGAATATTTATTTGTGTGCTTGAATGAATGCAATTAAATAGGTTGTTATCATGATATTGATAAAGTTAAGTACTTTTTTTTTCAATGCAAAAAGAATTATAAGTTTTATAACTTTGAGTGAAAAAATGTAATTTTAATATTGATGAGGTTATGTTTGTAATTATAATTTTTTGAAATGCAAACAAAAGAAAAAATTATAAAATGTTTCTGTTTAGAAAGCTGTGCTATTAATTTTATTAAAAAATTTTTTTAATATAAATTTTAATTACAAAAATTCCCAAACGTTATTTAAGATTTGATTCCAATTTTCCTTGTTCATTTATAGGGTTTTTTGTGGGCTTAGATTGTCTTTGTGCATCTCATTGGTTCTTACACCAAATCATCAGTAGACTTCAACCAATAAACTTAATGAATTTTTTCTGCCATGAGCTCATGGCGAAAAATGGTTGGTTCGGTTCTTAAAAAAAACTCTTGAATGTTTTGGTTTGTTAATAGCAACTCCCAATAAGTTAATTAAGGCTATTATTTAAAGGCAAAAAATATTCATGAGGTTTTTTTTGACTCTAATAAGACTGAAAACTCCCAGAAAAACATATTTACTGATAGACAAGCGGCGATTAGGGCAATCTCTGCAAACCTCACCTACTTTTCAAACGAATCCAAAAATTGTATCACGGGACACAAGAGTATTGAGAGGAAGGGGATGGCAGGCGAGCTGGCAAAGCAAAGGATCCATTTGTATATGAGAAGAGCAATGAAATTTCTCGCATCCCCTCAGTTCTATAATAATCGTTAAGGATTTGCGGTAAGGATTGGAGGCATGGAGGCCTGAGTAAATACTAATTTATATAGAGCCTCTACATAGAATTATAGGGGGATCTCAAACAAAAAGGAAAAGAAGTTTTCTTTGTCTTTACACAAGAGCGATTGTAGACTTCTAAGAGGGATGATAACAGGTTAATGTTAATAAGCGGTTCATGCCAAAAAAGCAGGAGGACTGTCCAGCCCTGATTGTAGATTCTGTTGTATTAAAAATATAAAGAGAGTGTTGAGTATATTCTGTGTACTGCCCAATACTTGTGCGCTTCTGGGCACACCCTAGAAGAGATGTCTGGAATTGATCAAACAAGGTTTCTGGCATTTGGCTGGAGGGTGTGGAGCACCCGAGATAATGAAACTGGTTATCGTTTATTTTTGTCTCGTAACACTATAGACTCAAAGGGTCTATGTGGGGTCTTCATGAGTGGTCAATTTCACCCAACTGGTTGGAACCTCTGTTTCTATAGCCATCCTGTAGAAATAACCTGATGTGTCACGTTTTTTTTCACTTCCTACCCCTGACTGGGCAAGGCTCAGTAATAATATTAGTTGTAGTTCATAGATATAACCTTCCCACGTCCAGATTTACTTAGGTAGTTCCTTAGCTCATTCCTAGCCACATAACAAAGGATACTCTTCAGTCATACTCTTATTAAAATTTTTCATGTGAAGGCCCCATTTTTTTAGGAAAACGTGGATAGCTGCTGGGATAATGGCTTCCTCATTGCTTGTTAACTAAAGGTTAAACTCCCATACACGACTACGAAATTTTTGGCAGTTTTTAGCAACACATCTATCGTCTTTAATGTGGGATATCGGTAAAAAATACTGAAAAATTCTCCTTCTCTTTCAATTAAAAAGAGCACTGTGAGAAACCTTAAAAATAATATCAGAGCTTTCTAGAACCATTTTAATAATATCTGAAATTGAAAATCATATGCCAAAACAATACTTTTTGTTTTTAATAGTCTTACTTTAAAATATCTGCTTGACGCAATATACCATGATAAATTGAAATATAACCCCCAAAATATCTGTACAAAGCACTTGGCGAAACACCATAACCATTTAAAAACACGAAACTCTTAAGAAATTACAACAAATTTATAAATTACGACTATAAATTTAGCTAAAACAAAGTAATAAAAGTTGATTTATATGCTCTTTCTTGTTATCCTTGAGACTTTATTTTCTTCACGTAAATTTATTATTGAAACCCTTAATGTAGGATTTTTAGTTGGTCATACTCTGCATCAAGTTTGTTTAAAATTTCTTAGCAATTTCCTTTTTGATTCAACCTTTGTTGGCCGATTAAAAACACATTGCTGGAAAGGTTTTTTGAAGAAGGAAAGAAGTGGGCTTAATTTGTTCAATGTATTTAAATGTGAAAAGGTTTTCCACAAAAAAGAAGGGCATAGTTTATTGGACTTTGAGTCGACAGTAAGAACTAAAAACTTTAAAAGGTAAAAGACTCTCAACAAAGTAAACAAGTCTTAGTGTTATATGCCGAATAACAAACAAGTTGTAGACAAATATGCCTAAACTTTTATAAACCTCCACACGCACATTGTGTTAAGAGAGACAATCATTAACCTTAACTTGTTTAATAATTCAAAAACTTGTTCTAATCCCTGCAAACCTTAAAATTTTATTATACCATTTATATTTATGTCTTTTGCATATTAAACTTGAATAAATATGTATGAAGAAAAGTTTATTTATTTATGGATGTCTTGTTAGAGATGGTCAACTCAACGTAAACCGGACCAAAATTGGAAAAAATTATTTTCTTCTTTAAAAAAAACCCCTTGAATTTAGGTAAAAAAAGAGGATACAAATAATAGAAATATAAATAAATTAGTTCATATTTAATTTAATTTTATTTTATTTATTTTATTTTATTTTATTTTATTTTATTTTATTTTATTTTATTTTTTTTTATTTTATTTGATTTTATTTTTTTTATTTTTTTTTTATTTTATTTTATTTTTTTTATTTTATTTTATTTTATTTTATTTTATTTTATTTTATTTTATTTTATTTTTTTTTAATTTTATTTTTTTTTTATTTTATTTGATTTTATTTTATTTTATTTTATTTTATTTTATTTTATTTTATTTTATTTTATTTTATTTTATTTTATTTTATTTTATTTTATTTTATTTTATTTTATTTTATTTTATTTTATTTTATTTTTTTTTAATTTTATTTTTTTTTTTATTTTATTTTATTTTATTTTATTTTATTTTATTTTATCTTATTTTATTTTATTTTATTTTATTTTATTTTATTTTATTTTATTTTATTTTATTTTATTTTATTTTATTTTATTTTATTTTATTTTATTTTATTTTATCTTATTTTATTTTATTTTATTTTATTTTATTTTATTTTATTTTTTTTTATTTTATTTTATTATATTTTATTTCGCAAGAGTTTTAAATGATCACGAACTTAAAAAACATGTATCATTTGGATGAAAATTTCACACTCGTCTGAAAAGTAGTTTACCTAACACGATCAAAATTTTTAAAAATTGAAATTTGCAACCGTCCTAGTGTTCAAGTGGTCATTGTGAAATTAAGTTTCTATAGTGTCTTTTTACTTTTAAAAGCTTAAAAACATAACACCCTCGGAAATCATAAATTTTTAATACATTGAGTTGTAAACCAAAATGTGAGTAAAATTGTCACACCTTTCACAGTGGAATTGCCCAGATATTAACAAAACTCAAACTGGTTAGAAAACAAGGTCAGCATACGAAAATATAAGGAAGTTCATCCATAAGAAACTGTGTATGTAGTTTTGAAATTTTGTTGGCATAAGTTTACTTATATAGCAATACCAAGAAAGGTGACCTAGATTTTTAAGTTTTATGTTGTTGGATGTTTAAAAGGTAACCAAAAGCATAACCAAATAATTAAGAAGAATTAATTCAGGCATTAAATTAAAAAAATATTTTTGCAAGTGTGGCTGAAATTTAGCTTTCTGCAATTTAACCATGATTAAATGGTTTCTTTAAGACCCAAAAAACTTAGACTGTTCGCTGGTAACAAAAAGCGTGCAGCTTCCTTGAGCTTGAGTCAGATGTTAAATTTGTACAAAAAATTTTAATTTCTGTTCATAGTTAAATATGTTAATAGATTTTTTTGATTTAATTCTTTCAAAAAGTATAATTTTCTATCATCTTTGTAGAATAGACACTACAAATCATATGAATGCCCTGTTAATATTTAACTTTCTCATTTAAATTGTGAAGCTACAACCAAAAAAAATTGGATATTACATTCTTCTTTTTCGATTGGTGATTGCATTTATATTGTCTATTGCAAAAAAAAATATATTGGCACAAATCTAAAGTATTGTCAATCGTAGCTAATTCAGTTTTGACAATCAAAGTAGTCACCAATTAAAGCTTTTAGCTGTGAAAACCAATTTCTGTTCTGAATCAAAGCGTGTTGTACTGAGGTAATTCTGCACTTATCAAAGCAAATGCTAGTTTGCACAGTAGAGACAATCTCTCCAAGTTATGTTTCTTACTGTGCTACGATGATTAAGAATGATAACTGGTGCTGCTTGGTATAATAACAACAGCAACATCCACAAGGATTTACAAGTTTCGCAAGTTAAATTCGAAATCCTAAACTATGTGCAGAAGTATTAAAATAAATACATCCAGATGCGTTCGCTTGAAACATTTTTCAACCTAGTGGACACTCTTGTCTGAAAAGAAGGGATACTCTTGCGCTTAGATGATGCTTTTGAAATTAAATAATTTAATTATGAGAACTAAAATTTTGGTCCGGCACTGGCTAGACGAATTTTATTTACTTGGTTTAAAGATTTAAATACTAATTGCTAGTCCGCATTAGTGAAGATTCAATAATTAAATATATGAAAAGAAACAAATGTTTACTTAGCTGAGGTTTCAGTACGTAAATAAGTTCGTCTTACTCTGTCTTTCAGCTTTAAGTTAGAAATCAGTACTAAGTAGATCATCGCTAAGTAGTGATTTAATTCGTTTGTGCATTAAAATCGATAGATGTTATTTAGAATAAGCTTCGGTTCCAACGACACATTTCCGCTGGTTGCTAGGGTAAAATTACGGTGTTCAGAGTCGTTAAAAAAAACAAAAGTTTATTGTGACTTTCCCACATAGTTTTCTCCTTTTTATTGTTGATTAGTAAGCCGTACGTAGTTATTCCTGTAAGATTCTCGCCATCTACCCTTGGCCCCACCTGTGTTGAATAGTGACCTAGGGAGTTCGTTTATTTCTCTTCAGATGAATTTTTAGTATTGGCTGTCCACGTAAGTGCGTGTGCGCGGGCATAATACAGCTTAGGGAGCTCGTAATTTCCTCGCCAAGCAGCTCTCCGTACGTTGCTAGAGGAGAAAGAAAATGTCTGGGAACTTCCTAAACACCTAACCAAACACTTAAAAAATGATATTTGGAGAGTTCAGTTTGCCGGCGTTTATATTACAAATGCTTAACTCATAACACAGGTACTTTGAACTTAGAAAATTTTAGAGCAACAAAGTCATATGATTAACTATTATATCTAAAGCCTCAGTGCGAATGAAAAAAGACAAGTTAGGAAAAGAGTGCAACATCCCCATACCATTGAAAACCCTTAAATGAGGTCTCACTGGAGCTATGATTGGCATGATTATCTTTCTTTTAAAGACTTATTTCAATGTAAGTTTGTTTTTTCCATATAATCAAAAGGTTTAAGAAGAGAACGCAATTCCTATCAAAAAAACAGAAACATTTATATACCTGAAGCTATAATATTTGAACAAAAAAATAGTTTCCTATAAAGTTGTCGTATTCTGGACCAAAAAATAGCGTTAGATAAGAGATTCACATCCTTCCATTGAAAAGTGTGTTAAAAAAATATTTTTAATTTTCCTAAACTAATAACGTTTTTAATGGTTATATTTTTTAGGAAATACGCCATAATGGACACTTGATTTTTGCAATTTTAAAATGTAGATTTTCATGAAGTTCAGCCAATTTCTGGTAGGGTTCCCCGAGTATATGCCAAGCACAGTTTCGCCCAAACTCAATGTTTAATAAACAGATCAGGCAAAACTGCTTTAACTGCGGACAAATTTAAAACATAGATGTCAAAATATGAATCTATTCTATTACAAATATACAGCGCTGCAAAAAACTTTATTTATTTGAGCGTATGTAATGTTTTAATGATATTTTATTTCCATTAAACTTTGTAAAATTTTAAAAATATCAGCCAAATTTTTTGGCTAGATAATACGAAACCATCATAAAAAAATTTATAAACTTAAGGAAAATTTTATTTGCACAATAAATAAACAGAAAAATTGCTGTTAAATAAATAATTTTTATTGACATACAAATTAAGCATTGCCACTCACACACAACCACACACACACGTAAAGAGGCTTACTCAATTGTAACCCAACAAATGAAATGGTCAATTAAAAACAAAATTTTTTCTGCATCTGTTATTTTGTATATTTCTTTTTTGTTTTTGTATGATTGCGGATAAATTGATGTTATTTAAATATTAAAATTTTGTTAAAATACAAAAAATACTTTTACACAAAATGTAACTAAAACTATGAAGTGGAAAACAACATTTCAAACATATTAAAAAAATTCACAGATTAAACTTTAAAAAATATAAAAAAACTCGGTAGAAACTATTCTTCTTAACTGCATAAAAGATGTTATTGAAAAAAAATATGTGGAATATTTTTGACAATAAATAATGGAAAAGGGTTGATCCCTTATGACAAGGATATACTTTTTATTATTTATTTCATTCTTCAAAGATCACAAACCTAAAATGCCGACCTAGTCTAGGAACAATATGGATCTATAATTCCAAAATTTTACTTTGAATAAATTGCTCTTAAATACCGATATAACAGGATATAAATAAACAGCATTTGCAAAGAATATTTAAGCCAAATGAACATAATAATATATAAGCCGTTTATTTTGAAAGTGGCATAAGTCACTTTTTTTAAAGGTCGAGATATTTAAGGATATGAAAAGATACCGTTCATTTGTATTTAATGTTGCCATCAACTCGACTTTTTTGAAAAAGTGACTTATGACACTTTCAAAATAAACGGCTCATATACTTCCCTTAACAAAAGGTTCCATGTTTTGTAGTAGCAGTTCTTGGAGTTTTACATATATTGCTTTATGCTTTTCTTCAATTATTTTACAGACTTAGGAAAATTAGGCTCTTTGTTATGTACGTAGTTGTCCCATAATCTAGACAACCTGACTAAGAAGGATCTGGTTGAATGATTTGGGTTAATTATTGTTTTACTCCATATAAGTCAACCAAACAAACATTTTTTGAAAAGATATAAAGGCATTTCGTACTCGTTTATTTTAAAAAATTCAAGCAATAATCTCTGAAAACGCGCTAGCCACATTGACAGTTTTAAAACTTTTGTTGAAAATTTCCTGAATTTATTTCTATCCCATGTAAAAACAGCAGATGACAGATTGAAAAAGCCACCATTTTTTTAACAATTCATAGCTTTAGCTTTGGAAGGATTAAAATACAAAAAATTTAAATTTAAGACCATGTCATGACATGGAAAATTATTTTTGCATAAAATATTGGCTTACACCGATAATATTAAAGTTACAGATGCTTTGGATACTGGAAGCAGCAATTGCAATCTTTAATAAAGTCAATAAGAGTCTATTAAGTGAATATGACACTTAGCGACGATAAAGTAAAGCCATCAGGTAAACAACAAATGCCGAAATATGTATTTTTAAGATAATTAGTTTTATGATTAAAAGAACAATATTGGCTTACTGGGGTCACTTGGAACTACTATGACCAATTTTTCAAAGGCAGTGATATCACTTGTGCTGTTTCGCATTTATTAAGTACTTGAAAAACTAGTTGGGGTACTAATAGGAATGTTCGAAAAAAATCGTTGCTAAGCCTTTAACTCCTGAAATCTATGAGCTAAGGAGAGTAGAAACCTTTTTAAATATTGGTATGTGTTGTTTGTAGAAAGAAATGGAAAAATAGCTGAGCTCATGATACTTCTTTTAGTAGCCACCCTTTCATTACACCAATCAAATTGAGGATTTAATTAAGTTCGTTTAGGTGATTCAAAAAAGGATTTCCATTTGCTGAACTAGTTTAGCTGTATTCGAGAAAACTCGTGGTGAAATTTAATTTAAGGCATATATTTTTTTAAAAATGAACAAAGCTGAAAAAACCAGAACAAATGGTAATCAGTCTGTCATTTTACCTAGCTTTTACACTAAAGTCATGTTTGAGTACAAGCTGTTGCCGATAACTGCAAAAAACTTTTGTTTTGTTTCAGCCGATGTCGTTGCCCTCCGTTCTAAGGCTGGAAGTTACGAAAATGCCAAGTAATAATTTGTCAAAACTTAATTTTGTCCTTAAAACTTTTATACAAAATATATTTGCGCCAAATTTCCCACATTTCCAAAGTCGTCTTGGCCTGCATTAATTTTTTAGGAAGCTTTGTGCCTTTACAAATTAATTATAGTGCGGAAATTTTTATGTTTAGGCATGAAAACTTATAACTTTTTACTTCTTGTTTTTTTAACTTTTTATATGCAGATTCAGCTTAATAAAAAATCCCTCAAGCAGTCATCGACCGTTGTCAATTGTCTCGAAAAGAAAAACAAAACTATATGCGCCGATATAAGACTAGGATAATGTATAAAGCCCCAGAAGTATTAAACCGTCAAATAACATGCTTCGTCTAGTCCGTGCCATTTGAAAAAAATGCATGCGTGATGTCATACTTTGCCACAGAAAAGGAGACTGAGGCAAGTCTTATTTTCATCGAGTTTTTAATTTTTAATTTGTAAAGAATAAAGGAACAATCTCGTCGATCCTATTCAATTTTGCAAGTCAAACTTTAACCTGAAGAGATCAAAAGTCGGCCAACCCTTTATTATTTGTCATAGCGTGTAAAAGATTTATGAGAAGCAATTCAATACACAGCAGCTCCTAATCGATTATAAAGCTGCATATGGAAACTCATTTTGACTAAAGCAATTTTATTTGAATCCATGTCTGTTCATTAAATACCGAGCAAAAGTTATAGGCCTTTGAAGAATGACATTAAGTAATACAAAATTCTCAGTTAAAAAAGAAAATCGCTTTTTTGCTCCTTGTTCACTACAAGCATCTTAGATAAGAAGAAAACTTATCATAAAACTTTTTAAATGTTAAATTTTGAAAGACAGCCTCAACACCAAGAACCACATGCTTTTCGCATGAAACTGAATTCTTTCTAAAATTTAAAGTCAATATAGCCAAAATGGGCCTTTTGTAAATTACAAAAAGACAAAAAAAAAATAAAGCCCTTATAGGGAAGATGAAGGGAAGGAAAAAACGCAAAATTTGAGGTTATTGTATTTTGGAAGTGGTAAAATAATTATAAATGCCAGATTTGCCATTAGCTAAAGTAACGACGAAAGTGCTTAAATAACGACAAAGATAATGACGAAAAAAATATATTGATTTGGGCTCAGCAAATAGTTTGAATACATTGCGTTCAGTCGAAAGACAAAAATTATCGTTAACAATAATCTAACTTTAAGTGATGCCAAAAAGGTACTCGCTGTATTCGAGAAAATATTTTTATAAATCTTTTACGCAGAAAATTTCTTAATAAACATCAGCCACCACATGGCTTGGAAAAAAGGCATTTGATAACAACAACCGGTGATAACACAAACAAAAAAGATGGAAAATGCGAAAATCCTTGGTTTTGCAAGAATAAGGTAGCAGACATGAAACAGAAATGCTTGAAAATCGTTAACTTAGTAGGTCAAGACCAACTTCAAATGATAAGTTAGAAAGTAATAAGAAAATGTGTAAAACTAGTTAAGCATCTTTAGACGTTATGACGATACGTTTTCTTAAATAAGCTTCTTCTAGTTTTTTTCAATTTATTCATTGTGTTAAGTACAAAAAAATAATGATATAATTTTACACCATAAATCAAAACAAAAATTTTTAACTAAAAACATTAATAAATGTCCTTTTGACATCGAAAAACTTTCACCTTCATGCTGCTTTAAGACTTTCTACTAATAATTTACCTCAAACAAAAATATATCAAACATCTAAATTTTATGCAAATCTTTAAGGATGCCAAATTTGGCATATTGTTTGTGAAGGCATAACAAAGTTCTAAGGCTCAAATCTTGACACATAAAAGACAAATATATTTTTCTAATACGCATGTTTCGCATTATTTATAAAAAACATAAATTTACCTTTTTAGTGTTTGCCTTATATTTAACTACAGTTTATCTTAGAATGTTTTTTTTTTTTTGGAATTTTATTTTATCTTACAGATACAGACACATTTACTTAACAGAAACTTAATTGAGCGTTTAATAAAAGTTTTGTTTATCACAATATTCTTAAAGAAAATATTAAGTTAACATTTTCTACTTTAAAAAAAACATTATTTTCCAACACTAACACCAAAAAAACAAAAATAAAACAAAAACAACTTCAGGACATTCAATTTCAATGATAACCATAGTAAGTGAAACTTTTCTAAATATACTCTAAAACGTAGTTAAATTGTAAATTTAAGAGAAGTTAAAGAGACGTGACATAAATTTATTTAAACAGTTAAGGAACTGACTTTTGCTGCTTAACATGTTGATGTGGATTTTAGTAACGTTAGGACATGTCTTAATATCCTTAGAATTACACATGCAAACAATGTTTTTTATAAGCCCTCTAAAATATATTAAAAATTATTTCTTACAAATTTTGCAACATTTTTAATGCTAATATTCTATACTTTTACTATTTTATTAATTCAATAAAGGTAGATTTGTTTTGATAAAATCTTGCGGCATGAATATCCTCGTCAATAGAATTTAAAAATTTAGCCGCAATTTTAGTTACATAAAATGTAAATTACTATAAACCACATTTTCTTTGCAAAATTTTGTGTCTAATGTACCATTGTTTTGAAGCTAATGCCACATTTATTTATGAATTTTTTTTTCATCAAAAAAGTAAAGTCCTGAAATATATAGCTAAAACCAATGTATCAAAAATGTACATGCCTTCATCCTCAAAAACTTTTTTAAATTTTGTGCCATGAGCTACTTTGTGGAATATTTAATTTAAATTAACTTTCCAAAAATAATAAGGCATTGCAAATAGTTACGATCGAGACAATCTACATTGAAAAGCAGCAAACAGTTTCCTTCCTTATAGTGTAATCTTTCCATTGTAGAGACTCATTAGTGCGTTTTCAGCTTTCTCCCAATATGTAAAATCTTAGACTGTGCCACTTCGAGTAAGTCTGCTGGTAGTTTCATTGCCTATTAGTTTGCAGTATCCCAAAACTCAATAAAACTGGTATTAAAGGTGTCCTTATTCTTTACAATATCCATCGAACAATTTTCAGTCGATTAGGTGTTCAAGTAAGAAAAATTCCAGAGTTCGATTTATGAAAAATTCGAACAATTTACTTCAATTAATCGACGACTCGAACAAAATTACACTCTCCTTGTTTTTTTACTTGTTATTGCACTTCTTTCTCCCTTTTGTTATGAAAAATAACAACAACGAGTGTTAGTGACCAAAAGCCTATATTTTGATTTTACAAAGTCTAAAAACTTTGTATTATCATGTAAAGGCACCTTAAGTAGAAAAAAAGCTTTAAATATTTTGTCGTGGCACAATTAACATTGAGTAAGAAGAAATTGTTTTCTCAAAAAAAAAAAAAAAAAAAAGATTTGACTGAAGTTCTGACCAAAGACAAAACAAAAAGACAAAAAAATTTTCTAATTCACTTGGTATTTGCTGCCATTTTTACTGTGCTAATAAAGTACAACGAAGTTAAAAGGTTTGACAAGTGATATCTTTGTAGGAGTAGATAAAATGTTGGGAGCCTTTTTTTTAATATGATGGCACAATAGGTTGTTATATTTTTTGATCTGTATTGTTACAACTCTTGCAGAAAAACCGTTGTATCCTCAAAAGAAAAATAATACTACACCACGTTTAAAGCTTCTACTGCAAGTTTCTTAAATACAATAAAATGATAATAATGGCAGTATAGGATGAAAAAAAAATCAAAAATTTATTTGCGAAGTTATCATTTCTTTACTTGCAAATTTTTACAAAGTTTTGTAGCAAAAAGGAATTTTCAAGGTAGACATACATAGTCGCTAAATCTTATTTCGAACATATGAAATAATTAGGTCATGATCCAATTTTCGATAAACCTGATTCGTATACCAAGAATTTCAACTTTGAAAAATTTTGCAAAATGTTATTAATACAAAAATACTACTTGTGCTTTAATTAAGAGAGATAATGGACACTAGGATAGTTGGACGGACGGAAAGATGAACGAACTTAAGGATGAACATCGCTTAGTTGGCTCCGAATGTCATTCTTAGTTAATTAGAAGTGGATTTTACTTGTTCAATACTTATAAATTATATTGTAACAAATGGCCGATTTAGCCACTTAAATCAACTGTTTTAAGCTTTTGTAATCGTAGACAAAGTCTGCCACAGCAAAATATAAAATATAATCTTAAAAAAAATGTATTAAATTGATGTTTAAAATTTTTTTAACTTGTTGAAATATAATAATGGCACAAACTACTTGTAAAACAGCTTAAAAATGTGGATAAATATAAATGAAATCATCGGCATATTGCCAAAGATTCGTCTGCTGGTCATGAAAACTACATAACAAAAGGCTAGACATTTTAAGCATTTAAACTTTGGTGTATGTAAATGTGTTTGTTTATGTTTTAAAGTTAAGATCTTATTACTCTGTAGAAAACAAACCAAATATATAAATGAAAAGGACAAAATAAAAATATATTAAAAATAACAAAATATTGAAATTAATTTTCTGAATGCTAAAAAAGGTGTACTTGTAGCAAATGTTAAATAAAAAAAATCTAAAAAATTAATATAAATTTATACCAATAACTTACCTCATAACGGGTATCAATTTCCGGTAGTTTTTCTAAAAATTCTTCAACCATATTTCCTAAAGGTTTTAAAATTTACGGCTTGTGAAAATGTTGTTCTTAGATACTAGAATCTAAGATGATAACTTAATTGTTGTTGTACTTGTTGGTGATTATGTCGTCGTTGGTTTTTTGCTATTAATTCAAAGAAAAATGCTTGAGTATCCTTAAACCTAAGCACAAGTACATTCGCAAGTTATAAACTTTCTGTCAACACTTTCTTACGCATGCATGCATTTAGACAAAGTACAGGCCCACACACTTGCTTATTCAAGTTGGCTTTATCCTCTTGTCTTTCGGCCTCTTTTTTTTAAATAAAGCAAAATAACAATGGTAGAAGCAACAATTTACCCAACGAGAACAAGAACAATACACGTTAAATAAAAAAGGGAAATAAAAACAATCACAAAAAAATTAGGCCAGAAATTCAAAATATAAATAACGCAGCCACCTTTTTCATAAACAAAAAACTGTACACGGCGCACAGTGTATCAAGAACTTTGATATCAGACCGGCCCTGCAAGGCAGACAGGCAAATCAATCAATAGCTGTAAACTTTCCGTTTAATAATATAAAAACAAAATATTTTTTTGCATGTTAAGAACCTGTTGAAATTATTATTTTCACTCTTCACTTTTCAGTTTCAGTTTTTGTTTTTGATTAAATGCGATGTAAGTTTATATCTGTAATAGTCCTCCGGTCTTACACCTTAACAAACTAGGTTGTTACAATTGTTGTTGTGGTTGAGGTAATTAAAAATACAAAAAAAAACTTGTTATTCAGGTTAACACCTTTGCGTACACAAAAGTATTCAAAGATGATAATGAAGGTGTTGACGAGAAAGTTAAAGCTGACGTTAACAAAGATAAAATTCTTAATAAAAATTTGTTCTTTAAGCTGACTTTTTCACACACTTTAAGTACTTAGCAAAATTCCTTTACACTTTTCTTTATACACTTTAGCTTTAACAGCTTTAGGGATGATGAAAAATACACAAATTATTTTGAACATTTACGTGCGAGTTATAAAACACGAATAAACAGTGTTACTTTTAGCGTTTTTATTTGGTATTTTTCTTTTAAAAATTATTGTTTAATTTAATGATTTCAAAAGAGCCGCGATAGAAATACATCATCACAGCTTCAAGTCAATGCACAACACTAACAAAAACCTTTCAAAACTTGATATTTATATTTTGGTGATATGAAATCAGAGGAAGAAACAACAAAACCAAAAACAACAGCTACAAGAAATAACCCCCACACTTAAAAACAACAAGAATACTAACAATTACAACAAAAACAGCAACAAAAAACATCAGCAGCAACAGCCTGAAAAACATTAAATCTTGCTCGAAAAGGAAGAAAAGCACAAAATGGAAAAGTGAACAGAAAACAAGCCAATGCTGCTAAAGGTTTTGCAGTGTTTTATTAATGCTCAGGATAATACAGGACTTCAATACACAAAAGCATATAAATGTACAAACCAACACATTAACACACTCTTACATTAGCACATACTCTCCAAAGTTTTTAAGAAAAAAAGAGAAAAAGTTGTGTTGAGAATTTGATTCTCATTTACAGATTAATCAAAAAAGTGTGCGTGCGTGAGTTGAAGTGTGTGTTAAAAGAAAAGAGCAGCTTTTGTATTAAACCAATGAGTTAAAACCTTCATTACCCTTAACAATTCTACACTCAATGTTTTTGTTCTTACCCTATTTATATACACGTTAATTTCTGGTATTTTTGCTTCAGCCTGGGATGCCAGCAAAAATATAGAAGAATACTACACAAATCATAAAACTAATTTTCCAAAATATCATTAATTAAATATATTTGATGAAATATGTAAACCAGAAACCATTTGAACTTATTTTTTTATGAAAATTTTTAAATTATGAATAAATAAAATTTTGTTAAAATACTCAGCAGTTTTTGAATATTCTTTCTTTTTGCCAAAATCAGAAAATTTTGTTTTTATAAATTAATACTAAAACATCAAAAACTTATCATCTTTATAACAACAAACAACTTTATTTGATGTAAACCATAAATGATGATTTTATTAACAATAAACTGAAGTTGCCTGTCTATTTTTTAAACCTAAATCCGTATCGTATTCGCAAAACTTGTGTATACAAGCCCATTTAATAAAATTTTGTTAATGTTTTTAAAAATTAATTTTTGTATTGCTAACGAGTTAATATTTTTTTAAATTTCAACTACAGTAGCTCTAAAATATTGGAATAATTGCGCACTTACAACATAATATTTTTTTATACAAAAAATGTTGAAACGATTTTTTCAAATTGAGATAAAGAAGATAATAAATTAAAGAAATATAAATTGAAAATAAAGTTTAAAGAAGATTTAATAAAATTTTTATTAAATAATATTGAACCGTTTTTTTGATAGGTGTTGCCGTTGTGCTGCCCACAGTTTTGGTTATTGTCGTTTCAAAAAATAAATAAATTTAACATATGTTGAAATTTATATTTTATCCTTTAAAATATTTCAAAGAATGCACACAGTTTTTTAGTTAATTACATTGTTTTAATTATTTTTCCCTTACTACGTAATTTGTCTTCTATATAAAAATTAAACTTTTTAACAAATGTGAAAGATGTGAATTTTTAACAAAATGAAAAAAATCTTGACAGATTATTCAGCATGTGATAGTTTTAAACTTATTCAGACAAAAAAATTAAAAACAAAAATCCTATTGTTTTTTTGTATAATTTAACGCCTTTTCAAAATATAATTTAAAAATTTTATTTGAAGATAAGAGAATAAATTTCTAGATGGAGTTGCACTAATATTACGATATATTTTCTAAAAATTCGTTGGGAATTAAATTTCGAAAACCTTAAAATCTTAGAAATCTCAGATTTAAAAATATTTTCAACATCTTTGACACAAAAAAAATTATTTCATTTTTAATCAAGGCCCTACATCACATTTTTCAATAATTTCGAGCTACAGGGTTGCCATTGTTGCTTAAAATTTTAAAACAAATTATCGTTTGCAATATTCAGATGCATTTTTACATTTATTTTTTAAATTTGATCGAAATAAGCAATTATTGATGAATTTTGCGCTAAAGTAGCCTTAAATCCCCATAAAATAAAAGGGTTTTTATTTTAACACATATTAAGGCTTAACAGATAGCCAAGTAACTTCAGCTAATTTTTAAGTTTTAAGATCACCATTTATGTCATCTATATATATATAAAGGAATAACGTTACTGACTGGCTGACTTACTGACTGACTGATTCATCATCGCACAGCCCAAACGCGCAGAGCTAGAGACCTAAAATTTGGACTGTGGGTACCTTTCCTTATGTTTAGATCCACTAAGACGGTATATTGGGAAATTCGGACCCAAAGGGCCTTAAAATAGGCCAAATATGAAAATATCCGAAAGTTAATATCTCCTAAACTACAAACGATAGAAACAAAATTTAAAAAGTATCGTATTTGACTCAAAAAATAAGCAGACCTGTGTCTGGCATTTTTTCAAATTTAAGACCCTTAAGGCTAAAAAAGGGTAAAAACTAAATTTTGATAGTGCCTAGGTCCACTCTGTAACTTCTAAAAGAGTAAAGGTACAGACATAGTTCAAAATACAATCGACAGATACTAAAAAATATGAATAAGTTTTTGCCACTTTTTTGAAATTTGGGCGTTGAGGGGTAAAAAAGGGTTCAAAAATGGGTAAAAATTCTATATTGGTACTTTTTGTAACTTTTGAACCAATAGAGATACATACGTAATATAAATTGCGTTCGACAGGTATCGACAAAATAAGAATATGTTTTCGATACTTTTTAAAAATTTTGGACCCTTAGGCACAAAAAAGGGTACATATTACATATTTGTAATTTTTAGGTACTTTTTGTAACTTCTTAACTAATAAAGGTAAAAACATAGCTTAATTTGCGATCGACAGGTCAGGACAAAATATGAATATATTTTTTAAACATCACCTTCACTTAATAAATTTTTAAAACTGCGCTTACGAAGCAGCGGGTCACGTGCTAGTTTTTAATATTTGTAATTAATGTTGTATGGGTCTGTTGAAAAAATTTTAAGTTTATAATTTTTTCGGCTTTTTGAATTTAAAAAAAAATATTTATTTTTAGTTTTGGCAGAAACAAATTTTAAATATTTTAAAAGACAATGCAGTTAAATCGGTTTTGTTTAAAATTTTTGGTATTTTCTGTAACAAAGTGGGGCTATTTGATCACAAATTACAGTAAAATCGGTAGGGTAGTCCTTAAAGAACTCAACCGTTGTTGAAACCACGTAACTGCTCTTTGTTGTGAATAAAAAATTTTTTATTTTTTTTACGTATACATTCCAATAAAAATTAAGGTATGTATAGTTTAATGAACCAGTAATAAAAATAAAATACCAAAATTTTTCAACTTTTATAAGTTGAAGCCAAATAATTCTGAAACCAATAGAATTTAAGAAAAGCTATATTTGCATGGCTTTAAAACAATTTTTTTATTGCAAATCTTTAGTGGTTCTTTGAAAAAATCTCATAAGGATTTTCCAAGCTTTGATACCATCAGCAAAGCAGCCTCTTAGAAAATTTTTAACTTAAAAAAATTAAAAATACTCATCCATAGAATTTTGAATGTTGACTGTTTTTTACTTGAAGGACTAAAACACAATGAAATAGTGAGAAACAATACGAACATGCAAAAAAAAATATGATTTGTTATATGTTTCCTTGATCTAAAAAAATTTTTCTTAATTTCATATTTCAAGGCATCAACATCAAAAATATAAAAACTAACTTTCCTCCAATCAGGGTAATAGTCCGTTCATACTTACAGCCGGAAAAATGTGATATTTTTAAAAAATTTTAAAAATCACTTGTTGCCAATCCAGTTCACTTCCGGTTTTAATCATAGTACCCTTCCTCTTCATGTTTAAATGCATAAAGTTAAACAAAAAAAGCAAAAACGTACCATAGTATATATTTACTTTGTTGAACCCTCAGTTGTACAAAATTTCAAAAATCACCAAAAATATTTTCATATTTTTTAAAGACCAGTTTAACGCAATTTTAATTATGTCTCTATTTAAATTTGTAAATATGTAGCACAAGTAATAAAAGAACAACTATTTATTTAATTATTATATAATATTTTTAATATCTTTTTTACCCTTCCTATACTCTTATGGTCTAAAATTTTAAAAAATGTACTAAAACGCATTCACATTTTAAAGACCAGTTGAACGCAATTTTAAATATGTTTTTATCTTTTTTTGTAAAAAGTTTTTTCCCGCTATGTTTTTTTTTTTATTTTTCGAAATCTATCGAACGCAATTTTAATTTTATTTCCAAATTAAATTTTATACCCGTTTTAACCATTGAATGGTAAAAATTTTAAGAAAATAAGCTCGTAGAATGTAGTTTGAATTATGCTCTTTTTCCCTAAAATTTTATTTAAACAGTAGTATTTTAAACAAAAATAGTATACATTTTCTTAAGAAGTGAAAGTTGGTAACCCGGTTTGCTCTTTTTCCCAAAAAAAGACAACAGAAATGCTTAAAATTTGTGTTAATCTTTTTAACATTAAAAACTCTTACTTTGCAAGTAATTAAGAGTTCGTTGAGAGCTTAAAAGAAACTTAAATTCCCTCTCAATTTAGTATCCACTTTGATTGCTACTCTTTTTATCGCACTCCATCTTTCTCGCATAGTTAGCAGTTTATCTTGCATAGAATTTAATTATTACAGCACCGTTTACGCCATTATCAAATTTCAAACTCTTTTGGCGCATTAGTGCGTATGAGTTTGAAAAATTTTCCATCGTCTACATACAGCTTTTATTTATGGATTTTGTTTTGTTCAATTTTAAAATAATTAAGTTTTATGTATTCTTGTTTAGAGGAGCGAGATGAATTTAAATTTGTGGCATATGTATGTATGTAAGAATCAAAAAACTGTATGTATGTATGTATGTATGCTTTGAAGTATTTATGTGCATATGTATGTTTAAAAATTTGCTTACATGTATCTGTTCAGCAACGTGTTTTTTATATTTCTAACTACAAACAACTTTCTGCATACTTCAGTTTTAGCTATTTATTAAGTCAAAAGGTTAATAATTGAATGTGTTCTTCTTATAAAGTAGATTTTTGTTACTGTTTTTTTTGCATTTTTAATTAATTTATTTAAAAGTGAAGAAATATATGCAGGTAATTAATTTTGCTTCCTTTTACTTGGTAGTTCAAGAGATTGATGGTGTTATTCCATATTCAAAGTAGAAAAGTTTTTTGATAACAAGTCGGATATTTTTAAGAGCATTTTTAAAATTTAGTTTGTTTTTTAATACAAATTTTTGATTTTTAGTTTGGCTTTAGTTCATATAATTTCCTTTTATTAGAAGAAATTAATATTTTTTCGTTTATGTTGAAAGAAACTTTCAATTTTAAAAAAGCTGATTTTTCTACCGCTACTAGCCTAGTAGAATGCATTTTCGAAAGCAGCTACGCAATTTCATCATCAGTACTCTTTGAACGGTAGTAGTGTATATGGCTGTAAACATCACCTATTTAACTTACATGTAACAGAGAAAAGTATATGGTATCAGTGTTTTCCTTCTGTTTTTATTTTGTAAGTAAGGACTTGGCTAGTAGCGGTAGAAAAATCAGCTTTTTTGAAATTGAAAGTTTCCTTCAACATTAACGGAAAATAATAATTTCTTCTAATAAAAAGGAATTATATGAACTAAAGCCAAACTAAAAATCAAAAATGTGTATTAAAAAACAATTAGTTTAACAATAAATAAAATCTAACATTTAGTTTGTTTTTCAAAAGTTCACTAAAGTTTAAAATTGTTTAGTAAAAACATGGAATGGCCATAAAACAAAATTAAAAATGTATAATTTGAAAGGTCTAAAAATGTTAAGAACTCTCACCAACCCTCTTGTATTTAAAAACATTTGAGTTTTTAAAAACATGTGTGATTTTAAAACATAATAACTCATATTTTGTGTTTAATATTTTTTTTTGCAAAAGTAATTTTAGTTCAATATTAAAAAAACGATTATTGTTATTATATTCAGCTTAAATAAAAAATTAAAAATTAAAATTATTTCTAAGAAAAAAAATATTGCGTGCTAAAAATTATGAAAATCAAAAAACAATTATTATTTTTTGAGACCTGTCATTTTTTTTGCCTAATTATTGTGTCCCTAATTACTACAGGAGGTTGTTACCAAGTAGCGTATGAGAAATATGCTTAAAGCGAATATTAATCATACGCCTAGTTACCTAGTTTGTGTCTGCGTTTTTGTAAGGTTATTGTGTGTCATTATGTTCTGCATGCCGGTTTATTTATTGATGAGTATATGATCCCGTATTGAGGTTGTATATCCTTGGTGGAAACCAGCCAAGTACGAAATAAAAATATGGTGATAATGCGACGCTAATTTAAATTGCCCGCTGGGAGGAGTAACATGTTGGAAAATAGGTAAACGGAGCGAGTGCTGTTTTAGTTTAAATTAGCTTAGAAATACACTGTTTCTGAACGAAAAAAATATGCCGATACTTTCTTCTCGAATTTTTATAAAGTTACGGTTTTGATGACAAAATGGTTGGATTATATGTGTAGGAACTATGCGCAAAAACAAAGACTGCATACCAAGAAATATGTTGAATCTAAAATGAAATATATTTAGCACATAATTTGCTCGCTACGACAATTTTGCACTATGATTATAAATACAAAATTAAAGCTGTGGTTCTTATCTCGACTTAACTCTGCAATTGCGTTTCTACTTTTCGAAATCATCGCAAAATATATATGTATTAGTATGAAGTGAACACTTAAGATAGGATGGTTGACAAAAACACGTATAAACTAGGCACAAAGCGCTGGCAGTTTGTCTGCCCTATAACATGCTAGACGTGGCGCTTTTGGTTTCATTTGTTATTCATAACAAATTGGGATATGTCAAGGGGGACGACTGAAAACGTGTCTTTTTATTGTTATTGGAAGAACAGCTGGTGGTCCCTCACATAAAGCTAACAGCAACGAATCCCACTGTAAGAGGTATTTAACGCGTCATATTGGTTGGCAATTCATTATGATTTTTTATTTCTCTTTTCAATTAAAATACCAAAACCAATGGCAAAAAAACATATTTATTATATTAATAATTTATGATTTCATCTTGAAGCAAATTTTATTAACACGACATTTGCTTAAGTTTTTATTTTGTTCTGTATTTATATGCAATACTGCTAAGCCGTTAAGCGTGTCCTCTGTCATGGTTGATCTAAGCCATGCTTTCATTTGGCAAAGGGTGGAAAATTACCTTTCAGGCATAGCATTACTGACCAGCATTTAAACAAAAATGATAAATATTTTTCCCAAGTTTTGGTGAATATCTTAGTCACACCTTGCTAAAAAATTTATTATATTTTCTGGGTGGCAATAATAAATTTTCCGTTTTTATTTTTAATACAAAATTTTAGCCTTTAATTTCGATATAAATAGTTTTTTTATCAATTATTTTAAATTTTAATATCTCATCTGCAACTTATGAAGCTAAAAATTCTAAATCAGTAAATGTAAATATATTTTCAGGCAAAAGCTGGGACATGTTTAACAAATAAAGCAGTTCCTATGAGAATCGTGCTCTTGAGTCTTGTAAAACAGAAACAATTGAGGGTATGTAGCCCTCGATGCGTTAGTATATTTTGACATCTTAAAAATATTTTTTTTTTCAATTCTAGGCTTTTTAACTAAACTTTTCTTTCCCACCTTAAATCCGCACCAGATTTGGTGTAAGGTACAATATGGTCGGACTTCTGTTGTAAGTTATAAAGTTTCCACATTTGAAAATTTTATCTTAACCTTAACGTCAAATACTCCTTTTTATACCCACATAACGTACGTGGTAGGGTTATTATGCATTTGTGCAAATGTTTGAAATGCTCAGAATAAATGGTCTAAGAATAACCGACTGTTTCAGAACTAATTTCTGCGTTAATTTAAGCATTCCCGTCCATCCTCCCGGCTGTGTGTTCATAAACTCTTGCGAACCCTCTAAAAGGCGAAATTTTGAAGACTTTTTGATGGCTGGCATATTACTTTATATTAATAAAATATTTTTTGTTTAGAACTTTTTAATTTTTTCTGATTTGATATTATGGTGTTCCAAAAAAGAATTTATTTTTTAATTAGGCAATTTCTTTAAATCAAATGTGGTGTAGGGTAAAATATGGTCAGGTTTGACCGATTGTAACTCTCTTATTTGTTTTATTTTTTTTTCTAATTGAAAATAAAATTGTTTGCCTCTTTTTAGTAAAAATTATAAAACTTTTAAAATGTTTTAATAAAAACGTTGACGTATCAGATTAACTAAATTTTTTTTTGTTTCTATAAGGTTGTTAATATCATGTTTAATTAAAACAAATTAAATTCACAACAAAAAAATAAATAATGACGTGTTGGATTTCCAGATATATTTAAATATTAAAATAAATAAAATTAAATAAATTAAAATAAATAAAATTTTTTTCAAATAAAAATATATATAAAATTCAACATGTTTCCTTTAAAAAAAATATACCTTTATCTTACCTGTTCAAATCCTTTAGAACATTTAAAAGTACATTTGATATCTCTTTATTAAGAATGAACTTTTTTTTTATTTAATTGAAAAGTTACATAAAATTTTATTATATCTTAATTTGATTACGAAGGTAAATCTGAAATCTACATGAGAAAAAAAAATCCATTTATTTCATATATTTGTAAGTATTTACAATATTTTATTTTATTATTTAACTTCTTTATCGTATAATTATTTTATCGTTTTATGTGTTTGGCATTTAAAAATTATACAATCGTGTAACAATTACAAAAACCTTAATTAGTATAATAAAAAAGTTATTTGAAACTAATTATGAATTAATTTCGCGTTACCATTGGAAAATAAAAGTTGAAGTTTATATTATGTAAAATTAATTTAACTAAGATTTGTAACATTTTATGTTACTTTTAAAATTTCATTTAATTAATAATGTCTTGCGGTGTTTAATGAACAAAAATCTTATTTCTAACTAAAACTGTTTCCATTAAGATATTAAATTTTCTTAAATGTAAATTTTATAAAGATTATTTTAAATTTGGAGCGGTTGGTGTTTTTTTTTATAATTTAAAAGTATTGTTGAGGGTAAAAGTTTGAGTTAAAAGAAATTTAAATAAAAAAGTTTCTATTTATAATATGAATTCCAAGCCATTGACAATCAGTGCAGTTAATATTTTTTTACGGCTTAAAGAGTATTACTGGTTTTGAGATAAATAACAAATTTTTTTTTCACAATATATTAATTTAAAGCAATTTTTATTAAAACCGTTTTCTTTTCGGGCTAGAAAAAGAGTCCTTAATAAAACGACAAATATTTCTATACAATGGCTTTCACTTTAGCTTTGAAT
This sequence comes from Melanophora roralis, assembly GCA_963583895.1. Classification (NCBI taxonomy): domain Eukaryota; kingdom Metazoa; phylum Arthropoda; class Insecta; order Diptera; family Rhinophoridae; genus Melanophora; species Melanophora roralis. The sequence continues at coordinate 45,362,863 of OY757189.1, read as the reverse complement.
TTTACCAAAACGCATTAATTTATTTTAAGAATGTAGAAAATTGGGTCTACTACTTTTCAGTTAACACTAATAAGAAGGTATTTCTGCCCGAATTCAAGTAATTATTGAAATATTTTGAAATAATCTATAACGGTGTATCTTCTCATTGAAGCATAGCCAAATGCTACCGGATGCTTTTCAGTTTTCGGCTAGACAAGTTCTATTTGCAGTTGTGAGCAATCAGCAGTTTAAAGAGCAGAGTTTTGGAAGAATGCCTAATTGCTTCGATCCTTACAAAAGCTCCGAGTCTAAATAATCCTCCCGTAGCGACAATGTAAGTCTAGATTGTTTGAAAAATTGCTTGATTTCGATATTGAATGACCCCAGCTGCAATCGATATCAATTATTTGTACTCAATAAATCAACATGGTATCGTTATTTAAACCTACATATAGGAAGACGTTATGAAACAAGCCTTAGGGGAAAAGTTCCAATATTCCGTCTTTTTCTTCTATGAGTCTCAAACTTTTCCTAAAATAAAGCATGAAGGTATGTAAGCAAACTAAAACTGAGCTTTCAGTTAATATTTTGCAAAAGAGCATGACTGGTCCATAAGTTATGATTAAAAATATATACATGAAGAGTGCAAGCAGAAATTTTCGCTTTAAAAAAAAATCGAAAAAGAGTCCGCCATAGTGTGTGTGGTAATAGATGCATATAAGCCCAAGTTATTGGTTTTGGTGCACAAGACCTCCAGTAGATTCAGGCCAATATTGAAACTTTAAAAACTACAATATTAAAACAGTCAATAGTTTTGTGTGCCATAAACAAAATCAATTTTGAGGTAAAAAGAAAAACAAAATTGGGTCATAAATGCTATTTTAGACTAAGAAAGCAGTTGTGAAAAAAGTCACCTCCCGACAGACGAAAATAACTCTCTACAATACAGTGATACTACCCGTGCTTATATAAAGCGCTATGAGGCATGGGTACTGGCAAAAGCAGATGAGGCATTGCTTGCAGTATTCGAGAGAAAAATTTTTCGGAAAAATCAATGGACAAATCTGCGTTGACGGAGAATACCAGTGTCGTATGAGTCACGGGCTGTATGAGCTCTTCGCCAAAACAAAAATTGTTTGGCGTATCAAAGTTCAATGATTATGTTTGTGATAATGGATGAAGATGCTTAAGCTATGAAGTCATTTGAATCCGAACAAAGTGACAGATAACACAGAAGAGGAACACCAACTTTTTGATGCAAGGGTAAACTGCAGGAGGGCAATAAAAAAAATTGTGTCAAAAATTAGAAAAGATGCATAGAAGGTCGAAGGGCCTTGAAATCGGTTCTTCAGTCGGCTAATGGACAAATGTTCCGTTATAGTCATTTAAGTAAGTAAGTAAGTATATTTTGTATAACAATATAGAGTAATCTTTATCTAATAATAGAATGTAATTTTTTGTTTGAAAAAATATTTGTAAAATATAGATAGTAAAAACAAAAATTTATAACTACTTCACTTTTGTTTGGCACTCAGAGTCAATTTTTTTATTAGGCGAGAAATTAAATAAATACCTTGAAAAACTTGCTTTAATATTATCAATTGGACTTTGATTTATGTAAAAATGTTATATTTCTTAAGCTTGAGCTGTTTAAAATTTTTGGTTAAATTAACTAAACTAATTTAAGCATGTTTTTGCACAATCACAAACACATCGACGATGAATTCCCAATAAGATGCTCAAATACAAATCTAATTCACATACATTAATACACACATGAATCTACGAAAATATAAATTTATTCACACAAAAAAATAAAATTTGACCCAACAAACAAACGTCCACTTTAAAATGCAATTGTGAGAAGTTTTTATTTGTATGTATGTGTATGTGTTTGTTAGTCAAACAATTGTTAAACAATACAGCCCTCAATGCCTTTTTTTATTATTTTCATTCTTTTCTTAAATTAAAATCACAATAAAGTTCTTGCTTTATTTCTCTAAATGTTAAATAAATTAAAGTTTTTTATGTTTGTTTTTGTTTGGGTTTATGCCTCCAAGTGTTTCGTTTTAATGTATTTATTATGTGTCTTTGGAGTTTTGCTTATGATGTTGGGAATAATTTTTGCTGGTTTATTATTACATTAAAAAAAACAATTCATTTTACAAAGATAATAAGGATTCACTTTCTGGTACATTTTTGATGCTTTTCATTTATCATGATTTGCAATACAGACTGAGATTGTATTTTATAATTAAATTACACTGATGATTCGGATGATTGCAAGGATTTTTTAAAAAATATTTTAAGTTTTAAAAGGATTTTAAATATTTTCTCTTTCCAAAACTAAGCCCCTTAAGCACCAACAACTAATATGTACTTATCAAAATAATGCATCCAACTTAACATTTATTGAATCAAAATATATTTTTTGAAAGAACATACATATGTATAACAAAGAAACGAATTAAATTGTCAAAAAAGATCTAATTGCCCTTTTCAACTTTGTCTGACAATCCTACACTTTGCCGTTGCTATGATAATTTCATATTTATGAGATGTACATCAATCTATGTGTGTGAAATGTACACTTCAGTGCTTCTGTTTTATTAATATATATTATTTTAAAATAAAAAACTAAAAAAAATGATGGCCTTAACTTAAATTCATAAGTTATATTTGGAACTATGAACAATAACTATTTTTGAATTTTCAAGGAAAACAGGCATGCACAAACAAATATCGGAAATTCATGTCATGTACACCATCATTATATTATTAAGCTAGATTTTTTAAAATCAAGTTTATTTTAAATTTTCGATTTATAATTTTTTCTTAAAATTTTTAATGTAATTTTGAACTTTATTTTATTAATTTTTTTTTTTTTGAAATGTTTTTTTTAATGGAAACTTATTATATTTTTTATTAATATAAATTAAAAAAAAAAATAATAATAATTTTTATCATTATTTATTTCTATAAAAAAAAATTAATTTTATAATAAGTTCTGCCAAAAAAAAATTACAAAAATTAATAATAATTTTTTGACAGAAAAACCCCCAAAAAATTTACTTATTTTTTTGGCAAAAAAATAAATAAATAAATAAATTATTAGTTTTTGGAGTTCTTTCACTATTATTAGAGTCCCTGGCTCTAACAAAAACATTTTTAGTGGATAAATTCTGGTTAATTGTGAACTAAATAGAGCAAACTTTCAGCAAATCTTCAGTGGTAGGAAATGGAAAGAGTTCTGAAGTTAAAATACCTAGTTTTGATAATGCATTACATCCGACTTACGCAGAAACTTTTAATACAAATATCCAGTCCAAGTTATTAGAAGCCAGCTGAATAACTTTTATTTAATAAAAAATTTGAAAAAAATTAATTCCAAAAACATATGTTTAAAATTTTGTAGCTTATGCCATTATATAGCCACTAAAACTGGTAAATCGTAACAGATTAAAACAACATAAGCCATTAAAAATTTTCTTCAGCTAAATAAGGAAATAATTTGTAAGCAAATGCTTCTTTAAGTAGCCTACCAAGAATTCCTAAAAAGCATTTTAGACAGGGACTAAAAATTTATTTTTTCACGTTTTCAAGGAAAAAACACGTCATATTTTAATAAAACTATTAAAATTTTTTATTTTTTTTTTAATTTTGCCAGAATATTTTTTGAAATTTTTATTAACGATTTAATGCTCTTAAGTAACATTAATCTGGTAAATTGACTACAGAACAAGACCTGGGCATTAAGGTTAACTAAACACTTGTTAGCAATTTCCTTATCTCTACTTTGTCATAAACTTTATGAATAAAACAAAGAAAAATAAAGTTAAGACCCTCCAATTATTAAGTTCATATTCGTTTGTAAATGAGTTTTTTTCCAATTTATAAATTCTTTTTCAATTAAAAAATAAATTAATTTGGTAAAAACTTGTTGTCATAAAAAAAATTTGGAAATGAAGCGGACCTGATCCATTACTTTAAAAATTGTACATTAATATATGTCATTTTCAAATGCCAAAGACTACTTTCATTTACACAAAGGCTAGAATAGGTTGTCGTTTTAATTGGCCTAGAGCTCGCCATCTTAAAGTGTTTTTAAATGATTTCAGAAAGAAAACCTCAAATATTAAAAGAAATCGTAATAAAGCGTGAAACTAGCCATTCGCTGCACTAGATATTATCTAGATACTACAAACAGAAGACATCCGTGGTTGCTGCACAGCTGTCAATTTTGCCCGCATTAAAAATGGACAAACCTTTTATTTAAGGCAGTTTTTGTAAGTTATATATAAACTAAAGATCGAGGTCTTATAATATATAATATATTGTTCATCAAATAGGTCAAAGAAACTAATACTATAACAAGTTACCATCTTTTGGTGAAAAAGTCTTTTTTTTCTTATAAAATCCCAAAAAACATTTAGACGTATTTAGCCTTAATAAAATATCTAAAGCAATGAGAGTAAAATGTTTCGCATTAACTTCTTAATTTTTATAAATCGATTTTCGAGATATAATATAAAGAATATTGAAATACGACGAACAGGCGAATGTTTGCCAAATATTTTTTTATTTTTTTAAATATTTTTAAAAAAATTGATCAGTGTTATATTATTTGTTACAAATTTTTGACTTAAAAGCAAATATCTATTATAAATACAGGGGAAATCATTATGATAAAATATTTTTGGCTCCTAATGGCTGCAATAGTAAGCAATATTTATTTTGACTTCTTTTAGCGAATAAAGTGCGTAACAAAGTTGGTTATAATAATTTATAGCTTCAAACGCAGCCGTAAAGTTTTTGGTCTTTTAAGATCTTTCTGTAAATATTAAAACCAAATTATTTTTTTTTATTTAAAGCTAAAAGAGAAGTAACTTTATCTTGATGTTGCGTGAGCGTAGGCAACTAATCCGATAACATTGAGAGAAAGTCTTCCAAAGCCTAAGTTTAAAAAATCTAAAGCAAGCTGGATTCCCAATAAAAAGTAATACTTTAGCGTAAAAATGACCTGGAGTCAGTTTTTGTCAATAAAACATTCTAAAGAGAAATTTGAAACAGAGAATGATTCTGTAGTAACTCCATCTGCTTAAATATTTTATTAAAAAATAAATTCTTCAGATATTGGCTTTAGGTTTTAATAACTAATGTGGGGTTTTAAGTGGCTTATGGGTCAATAATCAAACAATCCTTTAGTAAACATACAATAATTATTGTGTATAATGGTCATTATCTCTAATCTAATTATTTTCGTAACAAATAAAACAATTTAAAAGAAGCAATTTTTTTATTTTTTTTTTAATCATTTTAAAATTCACCAGATAATTACAAGTCAGATTTTGGTTATCTAAGCATGCTGTTATATTAATTGTAAAAAATCCCACATAACACAGAAAATTTTTTTAAAAATCAAATTTACTTTTGTTCTGTTTGTTTACTTAACGCAACAAAAAAAAATAAATTCAAAAAAAAGGAATTCACAACAAATGTTCTTAAAATATGGCAACTCGGTCATATGTAACGTTTAATAGAGGAAACTGTTCAAATTATTTAAAATTTAAAGACTTGGCCGTATAATGAGTACTATATGTAGCAAACATACATACATACTTATAATTTAATGAACTTTAAATATTTAATGAATTCAGTAGAATTTAATTAAATTTCTCTTTATGTTTTCTAGTACCATTATGTTGTTTTTGTTGTTTTTATTACTCTTGTTAAATTTAATGCTAATAAATGTTCTTGCGTTTCTTTCTTTTTCATTTAATCTATAAAATCTTGCTTTAATTCTTGACTTTATTATTAATTAATTCGTTTAATTTAATTCTCTTTTGTAATATTTATTTTAATATTTCGGTTTTTTGTTTTTCCTTTGTATAAGTAAATGCCATCATCATTTTTGTATTTATTGTTGTTGGTTGCTGTATTTGTATTGTTGTTGGTTGTTGATGAATTTGTTTGTGGTTTAAAAGTTGTTTGTTGTTTTTGTTTTATTTGTGTGTAATTTGTTATTCTTTTTACATGGCAATATTTATAGAATTGCCGGATGGTATAGAATTACTGGGGCCTGGTGTAACAGCTGCTACTTTTGCTGCTGCGGAAGACGTTTCAACTTCTTCCCGATCACGATCTCTTTTGGCTATAACTTGTGCTGCGTTGGCGGCCGTTTGTATTGTTTCAGCATCGTTTGACTTTAAGAAATATGTAATTAAGTCAATGGGCAAAGGGAAAACAATTGTTGAATTCTTTTCAGCCGAAATGGCGCTAAGAGTCTGCAAGATAAGAAAATTAACATGCAAAAGAGAAAAGGTTAATTAGCGTTTGTGTAAGACAAAAACATGCAACAAAAGAACCCACCTGTAAATAACGTAATTGTAACGCAGCTGGTGAATCACCAATCACTTCTGATGCTTCTCTTAAGGCTCTTGATGCTTTTTGTTCACCCTCCGCTGCAATAACCTTAGCACGAGCTTCTCGAGCAGCCTCAGCTTCAGCTGCCATGGCTCTTTGTAATTGGACGGGTAAACGTACATCTTTACTGTTTGTATTTAAAACGAAAAGGAAAAAGGAAAATTGTAATAAGAAAATATATAAGGACATTACATTTTTTTCTTAATAAAATTTTTTATTTAGTATTTGTACTTCAAGAAAACAGCTAGAGAAAATCAGTATTGCATAGCCTTCTGGGTAGCAGTTATATCATATATTTGATTAATTTTTTACGACTAAATAACAGCGCGAAAGGGCATAGTCATCCTAACTCATTATCATTAACACCGCATGCAGATACAAATATTTTTTCTTCGCATACAATGGCACAAAATTATTTTAATATGGAAGCAACTTTCTAGTGGCCTACATTTCATGTCACCATTAAGTCAAACTGAGAGTGAGTTTTCATTTTCGCACTTGGCACAGATAGGCTTAAGTGGTTACTTAAGGGTCACCAAACATCAACATAGTTATTGTCATTGTTGTCACATAAATTTAATATAAATATATACTTACATAGCCTCCCAAGAGTAGTCATTAAATAATAATTATATATTCATAACTAAATTTTAAGATTAAATAAATCTTTAAAAAGTTTGGTTTTAAATATTTAAATTTTATGACAAAAGACCAAATATTTTCTTAAACTGTTGTTTTTTCCTCTTTTTGGTATTATCTTTAAAGTCCTGGTAAACGAAACATCGTATAATTATAAAAAATATTCATTAATTTTTTGCTGTTAAGTGAAACGCTGATATTACAAAAACAAGCACTTTGGCATAAGCGCGATAGCAGTCTGGAATCACTCGTCCTTAAGATAATAAATATTTGTCGCCCCTGGTCATAAGACAAGAAATGATATATATCCAAAACTTTATGCTTTTATAGAATTAAGGCAAACCCTGAAAAAGCATTAAGACAACTTTGAAAAAACTAATATACTCACATAATTATTTAACAAGACCAAAAAAAAATTGACTTAAAAAAGGTATTTAGGAAACACTTATAGCCTGTTTCACGATGTCGAAAGAATGCTTTCGTTCGCATTCTAGGCGAAAGAAAACTTATTTGGGTTTCACTAAAGTATACTGTAAGCGAACGTTTACTCGAAAGACAAGTCGAACGAAAACGTAAGCGTTTTCATACAAAATTAGGTTTCCTATGTCGAACGCAAGCTAAATATACGAACGTAAATGTCAAAATCAGTCACTTGGAATTTTGCTTTCGAGTGGCATTAAAGTTTGCAGTTTTTAATGTAAATTGAAGTCCACTCTGTATTAAAATGCCACAAAATTAAAGTAAAATATGTTCTAAAGGGCTATTGATTAAAATATCATATTTTTTAAAGCAAAAATTAAACGAACTTTGATTTTCAAAAAAAATCTACAAAATTTTGTAAATTTTAATTATGAATTGTTTTCAGTGATGTCAATTACGCCGAATTTTTAACTAATAAAGCCACTTGTAGGAGTAAATAAACAAAAATAGCAAATTACCATTCAATTTTACAAAAAATTAACTGATTGCATCTCTTTTCTTGTATTTTTGTTTCCTGATTATCTGGTGTGATTGTTGCGGGCGGGCTAAATACATATTCATGAAGTACCGTTAGAAACACACGATTGTAATAATATGCTAAATTATTTTGATAATGTTTACATTGCACTTTCATTTTATTGTTCTTATTAAATATATTATTTTCCCCTTTTTCAAAATTAACCAAAAATCAATGCACTTCTTAATGTGGGTTTTTACAGAATTTTACGCTTATTAAACTACATATATTGGGCATATAGTTCATAGATAAATTCTAATATATTTATATTTTATAAATGAATTAAAACCATAAAAAATTATAGGATAAATGAATGACAAATTTTTTCTTTATATCGTCATAATTGCATAGCTATGTGTATATTTTGTAAACTAATATTTTTAAAAAAACAATAATCCAAAATTCTGGTTATAAATACATAAAAAATTTTAAAAAAATTACTTCTTTGATTATAAAAACAAAACATATCAAAAGATTTTGCTTGTCTTAAAAACATTTATTTAAAAATATGCAAAATGAAACTTATTTTGTTATAGAATGATTTACGTTTAGTAGGAAATGCGGGATTCATCTTTGTTGAATCTTATGATACTTAAGAAAGAAGTCCCCTTAATAATAAATTTTTTCTTATAAGCAATAAGTTCCTATAAAAATGAAGTACTGAATGCGACATTTTTGTAGCTAAGCCATGGTATTAATATCCCAAAAATCTAGGACTTGTTAATATTATCTTATGTTAATTTTAACATTAAAAAATTAACACAATATCGAAAATTATTTTTTTCCTGTCTCTTAGTGCTTTACAATTTAAGAATGATAGCATCACTGCTTTATGTATTAAAATTTGACTAATTATGAAAGTAAGTGCCTACCGTTGGGAGGCAAAAAAATTTGTTACGTAAAAAGACACTTTTACAAAACTTATAGCAAAACAAAAATTAATAATTTTTAATCTACACGTTAAAGGGAAAAACAAATTTTTAAATTTAAAATAGATTTGAAGTATTGATTTTAATAAAAATTTCGTTTAACAAACCTATTGCAAATTTAAAAATTATTTATGCTCTCTTAATCTCGTAGTGTACGGACGTGTGTACGCGAGTGTAATATTGTTAATAGGTGATATTAGTAATAAGTAGTAAACGAATTTATTAATATACATATAGATATACACAAAAAGTGAGAAAAGAAAAACAATAACAACAAACTAAATAAAAACAAGCGAACTGTTAATGAGTAACAGTAATCGTAGTGACAGTGGGCCTAATAGCCGAAATGCTTACATTGTGTTAAGTTCCACAAGTGTTAGCAATGAGAACATAAGAGACCCTGAATTTAATAGGAATTATTTAAATGCAAGGCCAAAAATAATTACAAACAATCTTAGTTCAAGTGCGCCTAATTTAAATAAATGTACTGAACAAGGGACAAATTTAGCCCAATCTCTATTTAATAATTATAAAAAAAATTCTGAGGTACCATCTTTGTCGCGGTCACCATTATTAAACTCTGGAATTGAACCTGCAGCTGCTAAAGCCGCATCAACCTTAATTTCTGCACCAGCACCTAAGATCCAGGTAGGGATGGACCGCTACGTGACAGTGCTTAAAAGGGGAAGAAGCCCTAAATCGGCAGAAGCATCTCAACCTGCAAAAATTTTAAAAGACGATGAAAGGCCAACCTCATCGCAAAATCGTTTTGCAATTTTGCAAGAGGATAATGAGGCCCCAGTTAGTGAAAGAAAGGCCTTTAAGCCACCTCCCATTTATTTGAGGGAAAAAAACTCAAATGATCTCGTCAAGTTTTTAGTCAGTTTGATTGGGGAAAATAACTTTTATGTCTCAAATGTTAAACGCGGTAACATATTTGAGACAAAAATTCAAGTAAACCATGAAAACGCCTACCGCGCTACGGTTTCCGAGCTCGAGAAACTCAGCAAAAACTTCTATACCTACCAACTCAAGACCGCAAAAGGCCTTCAGGTAGTTATTAAAGGCATTGATTCTAACGTTGACCCAGAAGAGATCAAGACCAGTTTGCTAAACAAAGGGTTTATGGTTAGGTCGGTATCGAATATGAGAAATAGGGAAAAACACCCCCAACCATTATTCCGAGTGGAGCTTGAGCCTGGTGATATCAAATTGAAAAAAAGTGAAACTCACCCCATCTACGATTTGAAATATATTATGCACCGACGAGTCACTGTGGAAGTGCCACATAAGCGATCTGGGCCCGTACAGTGCTTAAACTGCCAGGAATATGGCCACACTAAAACTTATTGTAAGTTGCCTACTGTTTGTGTTGTGTGTGGGGATCTGCACGATACGACCAAGTGCGACAAGCCAAAAGATGATCCTAGGATAAAGAAATGCAGCAACTGCGGGGGAAACCACACTGCCAACTATAGAGGTTGTCCTGTTTTTAATTCAGTTAAGCGATCAACTAAGCCGAAAATAGTTCCTGCCCCTCCCCAGCCTTTAAATATACCAACTAAAAATATGCCTCCATTGGCACAACCAACTACAAATCAAGTTTCTTACGCCGCCGCATTAGAGTCTAACCAGCCTAATTCACGTAAGTCTACCCGGCCTACAACACAACAAGAAGTGCCAACTAGCGAACCAACCGGGCCTAATTTTAGCCGCCTAGAAGCCGTAATTGACAATATGGTCACACAATTTACGCAGATTATGGCGCAAATGGCCAACATGATGCAAGAAATGCAAAAAATGCAGTCTGCTTTTCTGCAGGCTATGCTTAAAAGACCATGAACTACCTCAGGGTTTGTTTCTGAAACGCAAACGGCATCCGCCAACACAAAAACGAGCTCGAATATTTCTTGATGAACCAAAAAATCGATGTTATGTGTATTTCTGAGACTCATATGACATCTAGAAGCACTTTTAAAATTAGTGGTTATTCTTTTTACGATTCAAAGGATCCTAGGGATAGATCATGTGGTGGCTCGGCTATTCTAATCAAATCAAGAATTAAACACCAATGGTTGGGTGGCCTCTCGGAATGTTATATCCAAGCTACGAACGTCTGCGTTGATGAATTTTTCCATAACCTTGTTATTTCATCAGTTTACTGTCCACCCAGATTCTCCATAACGAAGGATCAGTACAACAGTTTCTACAAATCATTAGGTCCCCGCTTCATAGCTGCTGGAGACTATAACGCTAAGCACACATACTGGGGCTCCCGCCTAATTAGTCCCAGAGGTCGTGTCTTGTATGATGCCGTGTCTGAAATGGGACTTTATGTTATTTCAACTGGACAATTAACCTACTGGCCAACAGACCACAATAAAATTCCAGACGTAATTGATTTTGGCGTAGCAAAAGGTATATCCTCGGAGCTCATTGAGGCTCAAGCCTCCTTGGATTTATCTTCTGACCACTCACCCACAATAATCACTATCTGCAGTCCTCACCAAATAGCAGATAGTGAGTTTTTCTTATCTAAAAGAATTAATTGGTTGAAATATAAAAAATATATTAGTACTCACTGCGCCGAGAATCAACCGCTAAAAACTCCCGTAGACATAGATGAATGTTTGAGCGTCCTAAATGAAAACATTAACAAAGCCGTTGAACATGCGTCTTCTACCTACCGCCAGACTAGGTACAACAAAATTTTCTCCGAAGATGTGGAAAAGCTGGTATCTGAAAAAAGAAGAGCCCGCAGGGAATGGCAAAAACATAGATCGCCCCAACTTAAAACTAAGCTGAAAGAATGTACAACCCAACTAAAAAACTTGTTGGAGGCTCACAGAATTGCATCACTGACAGAGTACCTGGAAGGTCTAGACGCGACTCCTCAGACAAATTATTCCTTATGGCGATCAGCCAGACGTCTTAAAAGACCTGTTATCGCAAAACCACCACTGCGCAATCTGAGAGGATCCTGGGCTGGAAATGATGAAGAAAAATGCGATCTATTCGCAAATCACTTCAAAAACGTATTCACTCCCAATACATGCACTGACGTGAGGGAATTACCGCCTGTTGTTGCTAGACGTCCTTTAGAAATGCGTTTCCGATTTGCTGATGTTGTAGAGGCTATCGCTAACCTTAATGGTAAAAAAGCTCCTGGCGTTGACAAAATAAGCAACAAAATGCTCATAGAGCTGCCTCTTACTGCTAAAAGAATCATTCTTTTTATTTTTAATGCGATAATTCGGCTTGAACATTTTCCGCCTATATGGAAAGTTGCCTTAGTAAAGATGATTCCTAAGCCTGGCAAAGATCCCTCGAAGGTAGAATCTTATAGGCCCATAAGTTTGTTACCCACAATGTCAAAATTGTTCGAAAAACTGTTAAAAAACAAGCTAAATCCGATCCTGAATGACAACAACTGCATTCCAAATCACCAATTCGGCTTTAGAAGTCAACATAATACCATCGAACAAACTCACAGGTTGGTACAGGTTATAAGAAAAGCCTTTGAGGAAAAGAAGTACTGCTCCGCACTATTTATCGATGTCTCACAAGCTTTCGACAAAGTATGGCATGAAGGCCTTCTAAACAAACTAAAGCTCAACCTTCCAGCTAATATTTTCAACCTTTTAGAAAAATACATAACAGGCCGACAATTTATGATCAAAGAGGGAAACCAAATAAGTTGTCCCCAACCAATAGAGGCTGGAGTCCCTCAAGGAAGTATACTAGGTCCAATTTTGTACTTGCTTTACACGGCAGATATGCCAACCAATAGTTTCACACACACGTCGACATTTGCTGACGACACTGCTTTTCTTAGTATTCACAAAGACCCTAAAGAGGCTTCGAACCAGCTGCAGCAACACGTAACCCAAGTTGAGAAATGGGCAAATTTATGGGGACTAAAGATAAATGAACAAAAATGTACCCACGTAACTTTTACTTTACGCAAAGAAACGTGCCCTCCAATCACTATCAACAACCATAATGTGCCTCAACGATCTGAGACAAAATATCTTGGTATTCACCTAGATCGCCGCCTTACATGGAAGCCTCATATACATGCGAAGCTGACTCAAACTTAAAGCAGCTCAAATCCACTGGCTTATTGGTAGAAACTCTGTGCTACGTCTTGATTGTAAGCTTCTACTCTACAACTCGATTTTAAAACCAATTTGGTGCTACGGTATACAATTATGGGGTACTGCTTCCGCCTCTAACATCGAAAAAATCTAACGCCGTCAAAACAAAATTCTAAGAATGATAACTGGTGCTCCTTGGTATATCAAAAACAGCAACATCCACAAGGATCTAGAAGTTCCACTTGTAAAATGCGAAATCCTGAAATATGTGGACAAGTATTTAAATAAGCTGGAATCACATCCAAATCCGCTCGCTCGAAGCATCCTGCAACATAGTGGGCACACCCGCCTAAAAAGAAGGGATACAATTGCTCTTAGATGAAACCTTTGAAATTAGTTAATTTTATTGTGAGAACTTAAATTTTAGTCTGGTACTGACTGGACTAGTATTAACTACTTAGTTTTAAGATTTGAATACTTATTGTTAGTTCGCTTAAGCGAAGATTCAATAATAAAATACATGAACAAAAAAAAAAAAAAAAAAAAAAAAAAAAAAAAATTTATGCATATGCCCCAAAGTATGTAAGCATTTTATTATTTTTATTTTTCTCTGTCAATAACAAGCCCGTAAGTAAAGGCGAACGAAAGCTGTCGAAATAGTGAAACACAAATTGACTCGAAAGTGAGTGACTAGCTTTCTTTCGTATAGGTTTTCGTTCGACATCGTGAAACAGGGTATTAAGTATTATGTTTTAAAATCAAGTTAATTTCTTTGTCGGCCTTATATGGCAAACTTGTTTTGAAGAAGAGGCCCATACATGAAATTTTCAAGGCAAGTACCACAAAAAAGTGCAAGTATATTTTTTTAAATATCGTAGCTTTTTAAGAGACCGAAATTGTTCAAGGGGAGTCAAAGGAGTAGGGTTCTTTAAAAGTTGACTGTGCTAATCAGTAACACTACTTAGTATGTCGTTTTATTACCAACCGAGTTTGAGACAAGTTATTGTCAACTTAAAGGGGAAAAAAGCTGGTTCTCGTTAAAAGATGTCATTTATTGACCACGTTAATTTTTTATGGATAGTTGTGGAGCAATAAGATTTGGAATTTGAGTTGGCAATTGATACCTCAGCCCACACTTTTATCTGAAAACCCCTAACTCCGGTAATTGGGCTGACTGTCGGATTCTCCAAGATAACATGCTTTCCTGTGTTATTGAGGTCAGCACAGGAGTAAACTTGAGGGAAATATCGTCATTTCAGTTAAGTATCATACTTCACGCTGTTGTAAGCCAAGCAATGACCGATAACTATTACAACGTTTAAGGGCTTTACGAAAGGCTGTAGGACTTCGCGTGTGGTATCTGCCTCCTTTTCTATAGCTCTTCTTATATTAGAAATTTCATTTTGAACATTTATGCTTATAACTCAAATAAATTAATATAATAATTTGAAACAATGGCTACGGTTTTAAAGGATGGTATGATTTTAAGCGATTAAAGATTAAAAGATACTGAAAGAACAAAACTTCTTCTCACAACCTCCATTTGAAAATATTTTGACTTTGAGAATAAGTTGTGCAAAGTATCTTTGAGATTTGGCTTGTTTTCTAAAATTATTATTTTTACAATTTTTCTTAATAAAAAACAAGTAATAATTATAATTAAAAGCTAAAAAATTCAAGAGGAACTTGATTTCCAAAAAAATTTATTTAGTACAATGAAGATGAGGCACTTCACTTGGCTTTTCAATGTTTTCTAGAACATACTTTCCGAAATTAATTATTTTTAAAAATCCCTGCCAAAAACTTTTTTTGCTTTAAGAAAACCCCTTTTTAAAAATACAACGAGTATGACATTTTCATAATTTGTGTGCTCTTTTTAAGGTAAATTTATTAGTTTTTTCATTAAAGTAAACGATTTATTCAATGGGGCATTTTACATGGAATCGACCTTATATCAATGAATTCTCAAAAATATTTTGAGACAAACTCGAATCCTACACCATATTTGTATGAGGGGTATATTAAAAAAAGCCCCAAATTTTTGTATTCAGTATAATAGTTGGTGCCATAAGGGAAAACAAAAATATTTGCAAAATTTTGAGAAGGTAAAATAATATTCGAGTCAGATAAAGCCCGGGAGGGCATTTGTATGGGGACAAATTTAACAGTGAGCTTTGTGCCAGAAAAAACGTATCTATGCCAAATTTGATCAAAATATCTTCAAAGTTGCGACCTGCAGTTTGATGACAAGAATACATGGATATCCAGCCGAACGGAAGGGGGGACGGAAATGCTTAAATCGACTTGAAAATGAGTTTCAGACCATTATCTTTGGGTGCTAAAAACATCTGCAACAACCTTAAAAAAAACCGGAATTGCATTGGTCAGGGTATTAAATGATGTCAACAAGATAAAGGCATTTAAACAGAAAACACAAGTTTGGTAGACTTCTAGAGAAAGTAGACATCTTTTGTTATTATAGAGTATTGATCTTTATGCGCCACCCTAACACTACAAGTATAAGAGATCTTCTTGGCAGCTACTCGTGTTTCATTTACTTTCGTCTTACGACATTACAGTTATCTTTGGACAACTATGTATTACTGGAGATTGCAGTAAGATCAAAGAGTTTACCGAACATTTTGGACAGCTCACCAGGGTGTGTTAAGCACCTTAAATTTTAAAATAAACATATTTAACTCCCGTTTAAAATCAACATTGCTATAAAAATATGAGCTCTGAAGAGCAAACATTTAATCAGTACAATTGCTGGTAAGCAAACGCCTTTATATAATCCGTAAACCACCATCAAATATTGCTCGAAACGTTTTTAAACCGAAAAAAAACTGGAAGGTCGTGAACAAAGTTGGACCAGCTTTTAAAGGCGCAGACACATTCTAGCCCAAGGCAAAAACTAATAGAACTACAATGGTCAAATACCAATGAAGGGATTGTTTTAAGTCTCTACGGAGACCGGACTAAAAATATCTTGCTTAAAATGTAGCAATTTTGTCTTAAGATCTTTTTTAGGTAAATGAGCGATATACAAACGCACACAAATATTTGTAATTTTTGGTAAAAGCAAAAGCTGTTATATTAAGTTTAGGAATAAGCTCGAAAGAAAAAAAATGATTCATTTAATAATAAGTTTTCGTAAAAAATTTAAACTAAAACGTAAATACCCTACGGGGAAGTGGACTGGTCCAAGACTATTGACGTGAACGGTTCCTTAGGGTAAGGACTGGTTCTAGTTCTGGCACTTTATATGAAGAGAACCTGTCATTTTACATTGCGTTGTCATTAAAGGGGGCAATTGGTTCAAAACTTATACTTCAGAACGGGTTACAGGCCAATCCTATATAAGCAAATTTTGCATAATTTGCTTAAGATCCTGTTCAATATTCTTTGATTGTATTTACGCATGTGTATTTATGTGGAGGGACCAGTATTTCTATTTTTTCCCTTAACTTCTTAAACACCTTTTAACCAGTTACTTGATGTGTGCCTTTTTAAACGATTACGACCAATAACTTTTGTCGAATTCATGTTTTGTACCTGTAACAGGACGAGTACGCCGACCAATTGACCCACATTTCCCGCAGGGTATATACAAAAATGTATTTTAAATTTAATCTAAAATTTCCGGGAAATTAGAAAAAAGTTCATTGCTCTTAAATACATTTTAAATCTGCCATAACATACATAAACAATTATAAACTCTGCACATTTAAAATCATACTTTTGCAATCAAAGAAAAATGTATCTTCATCACTTAAGGATGTTGCAGGTAAAATATTTAGGTTAGTTTCTAAAATATTTATACATTCTTAATGCTGCATCACAAACGTGTATATATAATTTGTTTTATGTATTTCCCTTCTAACTTACATTTCAACACGTTCCACTTTTATGCCCCAAGCATCAGTAGCTTCATCTAATTGTACCTAAAAAAAAAAAATTTGAAAAAAAACAGCAAAACATGAATGAATAAACAAATATATAACATAATGAAAGGAAAAATTCTTGTATTTAAAGAAGAAACAGAGCCATCTCCCTCATTTTATAACATATAATTTTAAGTTTTACATTGTATGTGTGTATGTATACATGTTTCGGCATAGGTGTTGATGCATGTGTATAGTTGGCATTTGGCGGTGTGAAAAGAAATGTTGAAAAATTACAAAATATTGTCATATTTATAACATGACTTTCTTTGGCTGTTTCTAGCACGTTGGCACTCGAAGTTATGGCTGGTGGTGTTTCTGTTATTATATTTCTATATAAATTGCACTACGCTACAGTAACTGCATAGCATGGCACAAACACACAAATGTGTGAACAAACACACTCAAACAAAAAGATTTGTCATATATCTATGTATGTATGTACATAGTTCTGTTAACATTGTTGTAAGAAATAAGCTGTGCTGGCATATATTTTATGCTCTTATTCACCTGACTGAATTTAAAAATTTTGTTTACACTTAAAGTACCTAAAACATAGTTACTCACATGCAAAAACAAAGTCAGTCTTAACGGGTTTTTAAAATGGCCCTAAGAATTAATTTTAATGGATTTAAAAAATAAAATGGTTCTTGTAAAAAGATTTTTGTTTTATATATTACTGCGGAAAAATTTGTAAGCAATTTCTGTAAAAACGTAAAATGATGAACAGAAATTAATTTCTTAATATTGAAAATTTAACAGATTTTTTAAATATTCAAAGAAAATATTTTAAATAAAGTTTTTTGGCAGTCACCATACATGTTTTTTTTTTAAACAACTTATAAATATTATTACTGTCACATTTTTAAAGCTCTTGCTAGTTTTTAAAATTTTCAATTTTTTCGTTTTTTTTTGGTTTTACCTGCATAGTGTCGGAAATTGTCATACGTTCACTTAGAATTTCGTGTAAATGCTGTGTGCCCATTGTGTTACGTAAAGTTGTTTGCGCCAGCAGACGTGTAGAATGATGAGCATTTTCAACATTTGCTATGGAGACTGTTGCATTGGAAACTCGATAATAGACAACAGCATCGACTGACACAGTGACGCTGTCTTTTGTTAAGACCTAAAACAAGGAAGAAGAAAAATAAATTTAAGTTACAAGAAGTGTTGTGTGCTTGTTGCATATTTAATTTTATCGTAGTAAAATAATAAAGAATGCTGGAAATGCATTAACAAAATTGTTGTTAAACTTTTTTAATATTGAGTTCAAAAAGAAAACGCTTCAGTTAATACATCAGCAATAGTACGTTGAAATGTGTGGGACAGCCCTATATGTTTAATGAAAATATTACTCTTTACTAATTTAGTTAACTTTTAACCTAAATTTGGATCAGTAGTTTTTAATTTTGTATGTCTAAGCTCATAATCCAAAAAAAAATGCAAAGAATTACTAATGGATGGAAAAAAATAATTTTTGACCACTTAGTTACATCCGGCAATAGTCTCGATTAAAAAATCTTACTCTGCGGAAAATTAGTGAAAATTGTTCAAGAGAAAGTTAGTTATTGATTGTGATGGCATAGAAAGGCATATACTACGTATCTTATTTTAAGGTATTAAAAAAATTATGAAAAAACTGGCATACTCATAAATAGCAAACCACATACGACATACAAAATATATATACAAGGGTTTTGAGCAACTAATGAGAAAGAAGTTTATCTAGAATTCTCCTGGAATCCTGCATGAAGTTTTATTTACCCCCTTTAATGACAACGTTATCTAAAAGTGGCATGTTACCTCTAAAGAAAGTAACAGTAACAGTCCCTGCCCAAAGGAAATAATACTTCCTTTCCCATGGGATAATTTCAAATTTCAATTCTCATAATCAAATCAAATTATAAAAAACTAAATATGTGTTAAAGAGTACCTTTTGTCTTCTAAGCTGGCATCTAAACTCAATTTGTAGACTGATACGGCCACAAAACTAAAAAAGTACTTGAAAACCCAAAAAATACTTTTTGGTCAACTAAATTGACATCGACCCGCAAGGACGTACCAAAAACATTCGTTTTGATCCCTTGGTTTTCTTTGGGACTTCTTTATGGGTCAATAGTTCTTAGTGTTATGCTGCTACACTCATAACCTTAAAACGGGCAAAAAAATTTTAGGAAAAGTGGAAAAGTCCACGTGTTCACTTAGGTTACACATGTCCTCTATATGGATCAATAGTATTTAATTTTATATATCTAAAGTTGACCAAAGTTTAAAAAAATCCCTTTTCCACTTATTTGACTTTTGACTTTTAAATTGGGCAAAAGTTTTAGGCTTGATATTTATACATTTATATCTAAAAACAGGCAAAAGATATTCTAAAAGTAAAAAAGTATTTTTGTCTACTTCCTATTTTAAAATCGGTCAATGTATACATTGATTTCTGTTATTCCTAATAGACTCATAACCTTAAAAAAAGTCAAAAAAGTATAAAAGAGAAAAAAAATGTGTTTTTTTATTGACTTCTTACTAAGTAATCCTAAATGTAATATTTATAGATTCTGACTTCAAAAAATTTAAAAAAAAAGTACCAAAATCATAAAAAAGTCCTTTTTGTCCACTTAGTTAATGACCTACCACTTTATGGGCCAATAGTCATTAACATTATGTTTCTAATCTCCTTATCTTATAAAAAGAAAAAGAAAATACTTAATATATATAAAATTATTCTGTCCACTTAGTAGGCTTCCGGTTTTCTTAGGGTTAAGCGAATAGTGCTTATTTTCATATTTTTAGACTTATGTATACTCCCAATGATAGAGAAAAAATACCGCAAGCGTAAAAAATAATTTTTCACTTACATCATTTTAGGCATCTGCCTTTATAAAAAGTCCTTAGATTTTTATTTCGAAACTCATTAATTTCAAAAACGCAAAAAAATTAAAAAAAACGAAAAAGTACTTTTTTTTAACTAGTTGATTTTGATCTCAATCTGGATAAATAGTCCTTAATTTAAGATTTCTAAAATCATTATTCAAAACTAATGAATAAAATACAAAAAAATTTAAATAAATGTTTTTATTTTTTGTTCAAAAGCTAGTCAAACATTTTTAAAACTACGTTTTACCTCTCCTTACTGTTTAATATCGTAATTAAGTCCTGTGGCCTTTAAAAGTACCAAAATTAATTTTTGGCTCTCTTTTTTTATTGAGTAGAACACGAAAATTTTGAAATTTGGTTTCTATTGTGTTGTTGGCCCACTTTAATAGCTTTAAGGTTGAAATTTCCATAAGTCCCCCGTTAGGAAATCTACAAACCAGGTTTCTCTTATAAAAAGTTAACAAAAAACAAAACAATTAAAAATTTTATTTCTTACAATCTGATTTTTAAAAAGCCAGTTATTTAAGCAAACCTTCTTCTTTAGAAAAAATCTTAGAATGACAAATTTACTTGTTGATAAACTGATGTTCTTTAAAAAAAATTTTTACTTTAGAATATATTGCTTGTATTTCTGAATTATTTTTGTCAGCTTTTTATTCGAAAGTAAAGTAAATATTGGCGAAGAGGCAAACATTGGCCACCTCTTTTGGAAACGGAAATTTGAGTTCAGTGGTTGTGTGTTCATAATGAGTTTTGTGTTTGATTTAGCATTTTTAAGGTAAAGGGCATCACTGAACATATAAAGCTCAACAACATTTTTTAATTATTTATTTTGGCGTCTTTTTATGAAAAATTTTTAATATATATTTTTTCTTTAAGTTAATTATTATAATAGAAAAATTTAATTGGAGAAAAAGTTCTCTTGACTGTAGCCAAATGGAGTATATATTCGAAACCCGCAACCGTTTCTTGCCAGCAGTTTTAAATTGCTTATTTAATAATTGGTAGTAAATATCTTCTCTTTTATCTACAGCTATTGTCAAAGCCTTGAAAAAACATTCAAAAGATGTTGAAAAGGAACTGTAGCTGCTTGTGTCGAGAAAATAAACTTATTCAATATTTTCCTTAATATTGTATAAAATATCTTAACAATAAACAAAGGATGTTAAAAAAACTCAAGAAAACTTACCTCTTGTGGTGGTACATCATAAGTTCTAGTACGTAAATCTACTCTGGCATATGAGTCTATACAAGGCAGTATGAAAAATATACCTAAAATTCAAATACATAATTTAATATTCAAACAACATCAAAAAACAAAATTATAATCATAATAAGGGAATAATAAACACGCTCTAAAATTATTAATGCTAAACAAAAAACTTAACTTAAGTATTAAAACTTTAAATACCTGGCCCTTTAGCACCGCCTTGCATTAAACGACCTAAACGAAAGATAACCGCACGTTCATATTCCTGGACCACCTGTTAGTTATAGAAGAGACATTTGAGACAATAGAAATAATATAAAAATAACATTATAAGGGCATAACAAACATAAACATAACCAATGGGAATAATTAAATATATAAATTTACCAAAATTAGATTAAAAATATTATTAAAGAGAAAATAAAATTAATTTTCCATTTACCTTAAAGCAAACAAACAAACTGAAGGGCAACGTCAAAATAACCAAAACCACTGAAAGGCATATCAGTAGTTTGCCACAAGTTGAAGCCTTGTTATTCATATCTTCATTAACTATTTCATGTTGTGGATACCAAAGTATGTGCGTGTGTGTGTGGTTACATCAGCGCCGCACAAAAAAAGATTGTAGAAGATAAAAATGATAAAAATAAAATATTTTTTAAACGATTTTTATGGTAATGTGTAAAAATAAAACTATTTAATCCCAGAGATAAGTTTAGGATTTAATAAACATCTGTTTTCTTATCCTAAATATTTAAATTGTTTTTTTAACTTTTTTCAAAAAAATTATGAGAAATTGTTTTTAAATCTTTTACAAATAGTTTTGTAAAATTTTAATTACTTTTAAACTTAGTTATTTACAAAGTAGGTTTAATACAAACTTTTACATAATTTATAACAATAATTTATTGTAAATATTGTCAAACAAAACCGAACGAAACATGCTTAAAGTCCTTGGTATAACAACTGTTATTTCAAAAAAAATATATATATTTCACACACAAATGTATTTATATATGTACATATGCTGTTTTAAAACCACAAAAAAATTTTTAAAACATACGGTTTTGATATTTATACAGAAATTTAATTAATAATTAAATAAAAATGTATATTTGCACATGACCTTTTTTGGGTTTAAAATTTATACTATGACCACTGGGGTGAATTAGAAAGAAAAAAACCACTAAAAATGGACCAAAAACGATAGAAAAAATTATTTACTTTACTTTTTCATGTTGTTACTGTTAGTAGAAGGCTGTCCAAAAGAAGCAATCTCATGTTGTTTGGCTCTCTTTTTTTTCAAAATAAAAAACTTCCTTTCTGTTTTTTTAATATGATTATTTGAACCTTTAGCACTTTATTGGTCAAGCCGAGAATATGATGTCGGCCAAATGGGCTCCGTTACAATTGATTGCTATACGGGCTCGTTTTATGGCAATTTTCATAATTTTGGCGAGAACTTCGGGCGAATGCTTCTTGCATTTGGAACGAGTGTTGTCTTTGAGAGCTTCCAGAGTCTAGAGCTTGTTTATGTAAGCCTGAGCCTTCAAAAAACCCCATAAAAAAGTCTGGAACGGTAAAATCGGGCGACTTGCCAGCAATGTAAATCGCCAAAACTAGAGAATAGGCGACCCGGGAGTGTCGCCTTCAGAATATCGGATGCGGCTCGGGCAGTGTGTACCGTTGCACCGTTCTGTTGGAATCACATATCCTCCAGTCCTTACTCCTTCAATTGCGACAGAAAAAACTCAGCTAACTTGACACTATAGCGCTCACCGTCCACTGCTGTCGTTTGACCAGCGAGGTCCTCGAAGAAAAATGTCCAGATGACTACTCCAAGCTGAACATTGCACCATGCAGTCACTTTGAGTAGGGGTAATGGCTCCTCGTGCATCACTCGTGAACTTTTGGTGCCCCAGAAGTAATAGTTTTACTTGTTCGCATACATGCTGAGGTGGAAAATGAGCCTCTTCGCTCATTATGATTTTGTTCGAAAAATCCTCCACTTCGGCTTTGAAATTGAGGATGGCTTGGGCGTAGGTAGCACGTGTTTGGCGGTCAACCGACAGCAGCTGAAGTACGAGCTGGACGGGGACATGCGCAGGTCTTTGACCAAAATTTGCCTTAGGGAAGACCGGCTGATGGCTGATTGCGAGGCACGGCGTCTGGTCGAAGATTCTCGGCAGAACGGGCGGTCCGGTGCCTGTCACTCTGCAACGTCTTGTGTGGTCCCATACTTTTAAAGTTGGTGGCTAAACGGTGCAGTGTTTGTGAAGTCGCTGGAGTCAACAATGGAGTTTGCGCTGCGCGAATAGTTATGCAAAAAAATAAACACGATTATTCCGCCTTTTTGGGGAGTATATCGCCTTATGGCTTGTTTATTTGTATTCTAGATCTGACTGGTTCACAAATGTCAAAATAAATTTGACATTGGCCGCCATTTGCAGAAATAAGAGCATCTTTCAATAGGGTGATTTTTTTTGGCCCCCCTTGTATAAAATTTTGTACCCATTTTTCATTTTTACTTCTGGTACATGTTTCATTTGGAGACACTTTTCAAGGAACCTTGAACCACAATAATTATATTTTTTAGTTTTTCTATGCTATCAAGTCAAAGTCTTGCAGAACGAATTTTAAGTTTAAAAGTTATTTGAAAAAATTTTGTCACACTATTGTGAAAGCGATCCCTGCGGTCATCTGTAATTAAAGGGAAACGCCCTCCCAGGAATAAATTTTATTTGATAAGTTATTCACCATAAGAAAAGTTAAGCGATATTTTCAAACCAATAAATAGAAAAAATATTAAAAAAAAGGAAAACACAAACTTAAACTTTGCCCATTATTACATCTGAATATGGCATTTAAAAAGGTGTAATTTTTGCCACAGGTATATTGTCGTTCAAAAGTTATTTTCATTTATTTACTCAAAATTTATTATTTGGAATTTTAAGGAGAAAACTCAATAACTAAAGTTATGGAGAAGTAAACCAAGTTTTGGCATATATATGTAATGCTTCACTTGGATTTAGATAACAAACCTGTTTCAAAGGAAGAGCAGTGAAGGAAAGTTTACATGACGTGACTAAAGATAAGGACACATTGTCGATTATGCATTAACATATAGGAAACACTTAATAGCGTACAAACCAATATGCTTATCCAATCCGTTATGTGGTTCACGCAAGTTTAGTGTTAAGGAACTAAATCGGTACTATTCTAAAGCGCAAAAGGATAACCTGCAGATTGTATAGTGATATGATGTGAAACCCATAGGTTGTAATTTTTTCGCTTCTGCTGTGGGTTACTAATAATCTGCAGGGAACCTAATGACAAAATATTTTCATAAACTTGCTAAGCAGATACTGAAGTTTACCTTCTTGAAGGATAGGAGCCAAATCAGCTGTGTAGAAGAGCAAAAGATAGCTTGGATATTACACGAAGTTATTCTTAGCCTTAGGCATTGGGTCACAGCCTACACAAATTTAAATTTTTTTTTTCCAAAAAAACAATATCTTATATTTTGACGCACCTCTTTTCGGATGTAGAACATCCGAAAAATGTTTGACCCCTTCGTTAAAAAAAAATTAGAAATATATTTACATAATTTTTGTTCATCACGATAAAACAAACTTAATTTTCCCTAAAAACCTAGAGAATCAAATTCAAACAAGTTCACAAAAATAAACATAACCCACACCAGACTACAAGCTAGTTATTCACTTAAAGCAAAACAATTAAAAATTTAAATATAAAAATGTCATTGTTTCAAATAGCACTTAAGCAATTTAACATTTTTCTATATAATGTTTTAACATGTGAAATTCTTTATATGAGCGAATAGAAAGCGACACCCTTTTTTGTCTATCATATCCAAACAATAGAATTTAATTCAATTATAAACACATTATATCAAATATATTGTATGAAAATGCAGCAGCATGTGCTTGAGCTTGTCTCTGTAGGGTAATTTTTGTTGTAATAATTTAAATACCATTTCATAAATGCAAACGCACCATAAAAACTTTTACATATTTGCATAGAATATACATTATGGCAATGAATGCAACAAGTTCTACTAATTCTTTTCAATGAAAAAAAACAGAAAAATAGAAAAAAAACACTTAAACATTTAAATCACTCGTCACCAAAGGGGGCTGTATAAAGTTGTTGTTGAGTAAACACACATACACCCACACATAGAAAGTAAAATAGACGTAAGTGTGTAAACATTAATGCATGTTCTATTTGCAAAGTTTAAACTGCTGCATTCTACTTACACATAGCAACTACTTGTATGTGCATGTATGTGTGTATGGCAATGCATTGCAATATTTTGTACTTCAAGTACATAAAACATTTTACATATTCACACATGTACACGTGAGTTGTTAAACAATAGCAGCTGAGAGTTTATGCTGATATATATATATATAAAGCTAAAATCCTCTTGTCCCCTTCCTATCTACCACTTGAATATAAAATATTTTTATAAAACACAATACAAAAATGTTAAGAAAATAAAAGAAAATTTTGCAGCAAAACCAGCGAAGGAATATTATTGTGGAAAGATTTGGTTAAAGTCAAAGTTATTTTTTAACAAGTAAAAAAATTATATTTGGTCAAGCCCGACAATAATATACCCCACATCATATTTGTATGGGGGACTTATGAAAAAAGAGACCGATAGTATTTGTATTACATCATTTTGAAGAAGGATATGATCAACATGATTTTTATATCAAAGAAAATTTTTACATCATCAACATGTATTAAAATATAAAACAGTTTGGTAAGTCGTTGATGAACAGAGAAAATAGCAACGGACCAAGATGACTTTCTTGTGGCAGTCTAGAAAACCAGCTATTGGCTTAAAGGTAACCTGTTTGAAACGAACCTTTTGCCTTTTGTTTTTCAGGCTTAAAAAAAATCCAGTTAATACAGTTTTGCGTGAAACCTATTAATTTGCTTTTTTTTAAGAAGCTTGTGATTGACCTTATCAAACGCTTTATTTAAATCGGCGCAAATAACGTCAGTTTGCTTCTGCTTAACAAATCAACGATTAATTAGAGTTGTAAGCTGCAGTAGATTTGTAATAGTTAAACAACGATTTCCGAAACTGTGTTGTAAAAAAAAACAATAAAAGTGACATTTGATGAACAAGATGACCAATTATGATCTTTCCTAAAAGGATACTGATCATAGCAATTCTCATGAAGTTAGCAATGTTTTTTCTATGTAATTTGTTTACCATCCACTCTTATTTTTAACTGACCACAAAACTTATTTGTTGAAAATTTAATTTTATTATCTTTTAAAATGTGCTGCGATCTCAAAAAAAGGACATTGGTAAAGAAATCTTATACGTGACATTAATTCGATCGCTATATTTAAAGGTCGGGGGTAGTTTTTTGGACTTTAATAACATAAGCTCAAATGCTGATATGTCTTTTTTCACACAATTTGGACCTCTCAAGGAAAATTTAATGTAAATTTTTTTAGAAACAAAAGCAACTACAAACCTCCTAAAAAACAATCACATCAGTTTTAACTTTAGTATAAAAGTTTAATGAAGATTATTTTCGCTAAGGTGGCGTAAGTTTTAATTATTAAGCTGGAACTAACAAGAAAAGCCCATCAAGAGAAGCCATCAAGATAAAATCAATCATAAAAAGGTTTTGTGCAAAAGCAAATCACTTTGTAAAATATTTTCAATTGGTTTACCTACAAGGCTTCAGGTCAAGCACAAACCTTCCAAAGCAACAAAAAAAATCAGAATCAAGTTTCTAAAATTTCTCTTTTAGTAATGCAATAATTTCTTTTTAATTATACTGTGCTAAATAACATAAATACGATTTTTTTTATATTCACGTCTAGGCCGTACTTATATTTCAAAAATAGGATTGTCTACTGCTGTTTTAATATCCAAAGAAAATCCTTATCATTTAATTGGCTTTTGTATTAAAAATAAACTTTCTGTTAACTTTTCGTTTTTCTGGCTTTAAGAAGCCCATTTTTTATGTTATTTAATGACATTTAAATTGTTAACATAAATGTGGTTTATATGTGAATATGTGTTTGTTCTTTTTCAATGACATTATTTTTAGCAGAAAATGCTTTTAACTAAAAAAGAAACTCTTCATATAAGCACTTCAAACAGACCTTTTTGTCTATACAAAAAAATTCTTACACATTTCTATACATCCCTACTAATCGTGTCTGTCATACTAAAAAATTCCACAAAATAAATGTATTTACGTTACGACCTACAAATACAAACATATATTTCATACATATTTATATTGTTGTTTTGTATTTGTGAATTTTTTTTATAAACCTTTTGCTTAAGCTTAACTTTTTTTTTGTTCTACGAATGTCCATCAAATAACACACATTGCTTTTATATCCTTCCACAATAAAAGAGCTAGAGCAAAAACCCCAAATCTAATTTCACAAAAATATTTCTCAATTGATCCCATGAAAGAATAAAAAAATAATAAAAAAACACTTTAAATAAAGGGTAAAAACTACATCAAAATGAGATTTTGTTTTACACCACAATATTTTATGGACACTTTTGTCATACAGTAGAAGGCAAACCCTTTTTAATAAATATAAAATCCTTGCGAGAGTTAGTCTAATTGTGTTACATCAAGTCTCAACTTGCAAAAATTCAAGTAAGTCCGCTTACAACATTGCAACAAAGGAAAAATAATCGTTTTTGCAATATGTGATTTTCGTTTGTTAAACAACAACGTTTTCTCTTTTAAATGACATCAAATTTTTTTCAAAATTCTCGTTGGTTGTGTTTCTATAGAGCTTTAAAAACAAAATATTTTACTGCATAAAATAAGCTGTGAGCCAGTGTATGTGTAATTATAATATCCTTCTTTTCGTTTTAAAAAGGAACGTTTTTGAATAAAAGAATATTCCTATAAGATTTTTATTTCCTAAAATTTTGCAAAAATCTTGCATCAGTTATCCACAACTGCTTTTGTAATTACGAGAACTCTTAAGACAGGTTTCATATATGCATTGCTTTGTTTTGGTATCAAAAAAATTTCATTTAGGAAAGAGAATAGAGGGGGAGAGTTTGTGCATTTTAACTGTAACAGGAAGCACATCTGTAGGAGGTTTTTTTTCACGAGCGAATTGTGTAGACAAAGAACAAAGAAAAAATTTTCTTTACACCTAATCCTGTTTTTACACAGTCCGTACGTTCCGAAGAAGGCCATTTAAGAAAAATCTTGAAAAAACAGTACATATTCATAAGGTTATATTTTATTAATTCAAACTTAAAGGTGGTGTAAAAGATAAATTTTCCATTGAAACCCAAAATTTTAATTTCTTTTTCTGCATTTGTTGCTACTTTAATTTAACTTTACGATATTAAGACAAGAAAACAATGAAATAATTCAGAAAAGGATTTTTTTGTTAACCGTGTTATTTTAAAATCGTGTAAAAGAGAATCATGTTAAAACAGATTGGGGTGTATGTAAGTATAACCACACATTCGCTTAAATTGCTTTTCTTTTTTGTGAAATATACTCCATAATCAATAGTGATCTTCAACGATAAGTACCTTTGTCAAAGTTGTACTCCATTTTGTAGGGATATTAGTCTTATGAATATTGAAAAATCAAATGGTTAACAGTTATATCCACACAAGTTCTGGAAACCAAAATACTTTGATGCTTTTGGTACCAAAAACATGTTTCATTTAAAGAGCACTGCACAAGATTTTCACGTTCAGAACATTTGCAATTTCTATGTCCCCAATATTTATAACATTCGTTACTTCAGACGAATCAACATGATGTATTATGCATTTATTTATCATAAACTAACATTCCGTCTTACGGGCATAAAGATCGACCCTGTTTGCACTCCTCTAATCGAAGACAACCTTTTGATTGTGGATAAAAAAAAATATTTCTGCTTAAGTAACGAGTATGAACGGGCTTATGCTGCTGTTGTCTCCAGAATAGATAAGATTCGAAATCTGAAGACCGTGAAAAAAACAAAATAGGAGAGAGTGTGATGCCTTAAAGTTCCCCTAAATGGACTTAAACTTATTGGAGAAGATTTTTTTCTACAGCAACAGAAGCAGTGTAATTTCTGAGATGTAAGTAGAGAAAATTTATTTTTTATGCAAAGAACCACAAGGAAAAACAGAAGTGGAAAGTTTAAGACTTTTTAAAAGCCCTAGGACTGATCTTTAACTCTCACAAAAGTAATAAATAGAACTACATAAAGTTTTTGTTACATATATAAAGAGCTCATGTTTCTGAGGAATAAGTATAATTCTCCAAAGTTTGAAAGCAAAAACATTTAAGAAAATCAATCACAAATTCTTAAAGTCCTGTTAATAACCTGCGAAAATTAACTTTACCAAATATGAGGAAAATTATTTTAAAAATCAGGGCGTTTGTTTAGGTTGTGTAGCTTTAAAACAAAGCCTTTAACTGGTTCTGCCTGGTATATATAAAGAGATTTCCATACATTTTACTCCAAGTCGTCCCTGGGCAATGTTTTTGATATCCTTCTTTTCTTAAGGCTGAAGGGTGCACTGTAGACATTTGTAACATACTAACTGACAGTTCCGTCATTAGATCAGAATATAACAGAATACTTTCTAACAAACTAATTAACAAAAAAAAAAAAACATTGAAAAAAGAGGGTAATGCTCCTTGTATGAAGAGGAGACGTATGTAACAGTGGCAATTACAAAAGGTACTTGAATCTTACTTTTGTGAGATTTTAAATTAATCGAAAATTTTTATGTAATTTAAAAAAAAAATAGCAATTAACAAAATATTTTTCTAGTGCTTAGTAAACCACTTTTAAGTTTTGAGAGAGATATGTTCAGGATGGCTCATGACGGCTGCTACCAAAAAAAAAAACACTCTTTGATGAGATTTTGCACATGTGTCGCCGTGAGTAGAGGTCATTTGAGTTTAACTATTTTCAATAATTTATGATTTTCTTAAATACATACATATCTGGCAACTCAATTGGCCTCAACCCCCAGTGACACAACAACGTTTTATTTGGCACTAGCTTTTATCAGGCACCCTGTAGATGTATGTAGATAGTTTGAGGTAGGTATTTGAAAAATGTGTTCAAACTTATTTAGTAAGATAACTTGTATTTCTTAAGCAAGTAGAGCTTATTATAGGATTCTAAAATACACTACAATATAATCATTTAAAAATTAAAAATTTTTTTAAATTAAACGGGACCAACATTAGCAGGAAGCATGCTGCAAAAATAATTTTTAATTTAATTAAATTTTGCTATCTGTGTAGCAAAAAATTTTAATAATTTATATGCAAATTATACCAAATAGCAACTATTAAGGCAAGAAGAACGTTAACAAAGTCGAAACAAACTTTTTTTTATTTACGGCAGTTATCATAAATTCAACACCTTCGCTCTTCAAACAACAATAATAATATTTAAAAATATTCAAAAAACTACATTATATATACACTATATTTTTTTTTAAGTTGTAAGGCCCCAACACTAGTGGTCAGCAAAAGTCGCGACGGAAGTTGAAAATTGTTGGATAACGTTATCGGAAACAAAATATTAAAACAAAATACTTTAATTGCACTAGTAACAGTAAGCATTTAAATATTTGCACTAACATGTTCAACGCAATTATTTACATGATCAATATAAGTAGGTAATGGCACAAATTAATTTCTTCAGTTAAACAAAGCCATCTCCAATAATTTTTTTATTTTTTTATATCTTTCATTAAGCTTAACTAATTAAGCAATAATTGTAAAAATGCATAAAGAAATATATTTAAATTATTTTCAAATGCTTTTTTAAAAAATAACACAAAAGCTTTTGTTTTTTGTTTTTAGATAAATGAACTTTAACCATTGCACTTAAAAACTAAATTCATGTGCTTTTTAAAATAAACAAACAACGTTGTCTTCTTATGCTATTTAAAATTCTTTAATGAAACATATTTTTTGATTTTAAAAGCATCCACCTTAACTGCAAAAGAGTTTATTTAAGAAAATTATTAGAAACGAACTAAGTTGTTAAGTTACAAAAAATACCCGTTTTTTTCCTACTCCTAGTTATGACACTGCTACGTATGTGAAATATATTTATTATTATGATTAGAAAATTATCATACGCCCCGTAGGGCACACAGCTAAGGCACCAATTATGTTCTGTTAAACATCAACTAAAACAAGCAAAAGAGCTATGCCGAATCTTATATACATACCCTTCAAATTGGCCTTCAGAAACCCCGAAAATTTTTTTTTTTTATTTTTATACATTTTTTTTAAGACAATTTTATTTTCTTTATCAGGCTCAAGTTCAATACTATACTAAATTCTCATTTATTTGCAAATGAAGAAATTAATATTTTTAGTTTTTACTACTATATTAGCGTTAGTTAAGAAAGGAAATTTTATTGAAAAAACAAGATTTTTACCGATACTAGCCGAATAGAATGCATTTTCGAAAAACAGCTACGATTTTCATCATCCATTACATTTTTTTTATTTATGAAATGTTTCTAATTTCAAATAGGAGTCGATGTCCGAAGTCTTTTAAGATGACTACGGGGAAGTTGCAGGGGTTTTACCCAATTTTTTTACAAATTTTGTACTGCAACCCCCTTAAGGGGGTGGAGATAGGAGGTAAGTATGTTTAAGGAATATGTTTGGGAGTAAATTTAAAAGGGTCTGTAATACATTTTATTCCTCTTAAGTAGGGCGACTCCGGGGATGTTGTTGCTTTTGTATGGCAACCCTGTTAGGGCATGGAGATAGGGGGAAAAAAGTTTTTTTGGCTCGGTGAGTTATCGGCGATTTGGCTAGCACTGTATCGCGAGTTTTTTTGCAGATAATTCTTATAGTTTAATACAATATACGGGTCTATGCGTCATCACATTCCAAAGGTTAATTTCAACCATGACACAGACAGAGGGGCATCGCTTAATTGACTTCTTTATCTATAAAGATCAAAACAATATATACTCTATAGGATTACAGATGGATACTAAAGAAATAATAAACGGAATGACAAACTTATATAAACCCTTACAATTTACGTGAAGGGTGTAAGAACACCTTGCTTCGCCTCTTTCATTTTCGTAGGTCCCGGTATTTATTTTCTTTTAATTGCACATTTTTTGACCCGTTTTTTTTTTAAATATCGAAGTACATAAAGTGAACAAGATTGTCGGCAAAGTCCTATTATGCAAGTTTAAAACACAAATTTTTATTAAAATTTGTGTAGTTTGAAGAGAGCAGTATTAAATTAATTAACGAAACATACAATTAATTAAATATGTAAGAGTAAAAGGCCCAAAGCATATGCTACCCTCAAAGTAATGTTTGAAGTATTGGCTTGAATAGAAATTTGTAAGAAAACGGCGTAACAATTATCGATTCTAAAAGGCAAGGTACCAATGTCTTAATCTTTGCTAGCATCATCATCAAGCCAATTTTGTCAATTTAATTATAATAAAAAGTAAGACCTCTAGTTTGATCCTAAGACCCAAGTACACTTAGCCTGGCAGGTGGATGAATTTTATTCAATTCAGCCAAAAAGTAAATTCAGTTGAGCCGTATAACTAAAAATAATATACGAGTTAATTATTTCTGCTACGTATGTGATGTTTGAAATAGTTTTCTTTACAAATTTGTTAAAATTCAAATTAACAGGTAT
>OY757189.1:42863151-42913151 GCA_963583895.1 Melanophora roralis | reverse complement strand
CTTTTTTTGACAAAAATTTTTAAAAATCAAAATAAAATTATTCTTTGTGAGATTTTGAGATTTTTCAGAATATCCATATAAAAGGAATAAAAAAAATTTAAAGGGTTATATTGGAACAATGTATCTGCTTAAAATAGAAAATTGAAAAAAATCGATCTTCAATTCGATTTTTTTATACTTTCAGAAGATTCGTATTTGAAGAAAACGGGTTTCTACACGTGAACAAATTTCGTTGGCCGCCTTAATTTGGTGACCTTCACCTTTTTTCTAAAATTAACAACATTTTGGCTTTACTAGTTTACAATATTCATTGCATTTAATTTGTTAAAATAATTAATAGGATGTGGCCTACGCGTCTGCACATTGCGAGTGCCATCCTGTCAGTTAAATTTTTCGAGCCTTCTCAGTCTTATGTTATTAAAAGTTACTGTTTTCTTAATAAAGATCAAACGTTAAATGTATTTCCACAAAAAGTAGTCCAATGGTGTTAAATTACCCTTGAAAAGGGGCTAATCTAAATCCCCA
The DNA here is from genome assembly GCA_963583895.1 of Melanophora roralis. Lineage (NCBI taxonomy): Eukaryota > Metazoa > Arthropoda > Insecta > Diptera > Rhinophoridae > Melanophora > Melanophora roralis. The sequence continues at coordinate 42,912,626 of OY757189.1, read as the reverse complement.
TTTCTTAAGATAGTTTAGTCCCCAAGCGTTTGGCTCGAAAATGGATGGTCTTACGTGCCGTTTCTTGCTGTTGTTCCGCCTTTATGAAACTGCTTGTGCTTCGAGTGATTTTCAGTGATATGAAGATAATAAATTAATTGTGGGTACAGTACGCCATCACAGTAACGCCTTTGGCCTCTAAACTGCACCAAATAATGATTTTTTTTGGTGGTGCAATGCAGTCCAAGAGTCTCATAATGATTTTAACTTCTCCAAAAATTAGGTGTTCTTACCAAATCTGAAGCAACTTTTGAACAAAAACTGAAGATTCTAACGGGGCGGATTAAATATTTCGAGTTTTCTGTAGTTTTTGCACCTTTACCGCGATGGCTTTTCTTATAATTCTGGGGCTTTTCGGGTAAGACTCCCTAGTATATGTATATAAAAATATTGTATAAAGAATTTTAAACAATTTCCATCAACAAAAAACTTATCGAAATTGTTTGTTGTCTTAAAGTTTGACTTTTGTCTGATTAAGTGATACCTAAATCCCCTTACCTAATGCTTCACATATGGCAACTCTGCTCAATACCTTTATCTTCGGTTGAAACTTAATTGAATATTATTCTCATTAAGTTATCGTTAATCAGATTGAGACTTACATACATGGTTTCGATCAGGGGTTGTCAAAATTCTCATTTAATGAAATGCGTCTGTATTGGATAAGAGAAAATTGCCCAGCAAACAAAAAACTAAGCATTGCAAATGTGATGAATTTTACTTTTTAAAGCAAAATGGAAATGAACTTAAAAAAAGTTATTAAAATTAAATAAAAAATATGCCTCAGTTATTACAGAATTAGACAATTTTTTTTCACACATATTCCATTGGGCGAGTTCAATTTACAGTTAAAACTTAAAAAATTAAGTGTATTTAGGTATTATAAATTAAGTTTTCCAAATTCAAGATTTTGTAACAATTTCTTATTAACAAAATATGTTTTAAATTTGAAGAAGTTAATTTATTTCTCTGCTTGGAACAAATAAATTTTAAGTCGGAAAAAATTTGTTCGCAGCAATATGTAGAGGGAAAAAGGGATAACAACTTCAAAGCATTTCTTTTTAACTCTGGAAAATCGAAATCATTTAGATTTTTCCAAAATTCTATTCCCATTTTTTTTGGAGCTTGGACTTCGGTTCGAAGAAATATAAGAAATATAATGTTTTCTTTGTTTTAAATGTTTGGTAACATAAAATGCATTGCATGTTACCAAAAGCATTTTTAATGACAAAACAAAAATTTTTGTCTTCCATTATACTATTTTGTTTGCTGGTTTATTTTGAAATTAAATCAAAGCTGAAAAAACAACAAAGCTGAAAAAAAAACAGTAAGCATCCGCCCATGTGCACTCGTTAACACTCAATTAACGACTGAAATCAAACTGAAATAAAAGAGAACAAGCGTCGGTGTGAGTTTGTTTTTATTGTTTTTGTAGCACAATTGTGCACTAAAAATGAATTTTTGACAACCATTGGTTTCGATAGAAACCACGAGCGCTGTATCTTTTAAAAAATGTTTAAATCTATAAGTGGGAGTATTTGTTTGTCTTATGATCAAACAAAACACAACAACAACAACAACAACAAAAACATAATTATCTCATTGTTAATATAAGAACTTTTTTAATTTAACTGAAAGCAAAATAAGTTTTTTTTAAAGAAATTTATTTACTTAGAGCTCTATTAATCGATTTAATAACGAATTGATCAAATAAATTTAAGGTAAAGATTTTAATGTTTTGACCTTGAAGCTGGAGGTCCATACCATACGTTCTATGCGCTGTGCGTTCTCTCCGACTCTCACAAAAGTAAAATCAGTGTAGTTGTATGTGGCAAGAAACATAACAAATTGCATAGAACGCATCGGCGCAAGTAACGGATAAAGTAGGTTTACTTTCTACTTTTTCATACGTCGCATGCGAAATGAGAAAATGAGAGATGGTTTTGTTATCCAGTGATGACAAATTTTAAATGCTATCAAAAAACATGTGTGTGTGGTAGATTATATTTTTGGTATATTTTGTGTTAAAAACAGTATGTTATGAAAGAAAATGCTTTTATTATAAATTTTGCAAATAATTTTAAGAATAAATTTCCTTAAAAATAAGTTTTCAACACAAATATTTTGTAGCCAAAGTTAATATTGTTTTTATCGACTACTTTTATATTTTAAGTGTCATCTCTGTTGTGTTTTTATTTATGTAAGTGTAATGAGAAAATCTGATTTCTCTTCTCTTCACTTTTCGCACAAAACGTATTGCATGTAACTTGGCAAAAACAAACGTATAAAACGTACAGAAATATGATACGCATAGAACGGAGCCACGCATATAACGTATGGTATGGACCTCCAGCTTGAGTGATTTCTATGAACAATTTGTCAAATGTTCTTTGTAACAGAAATGAAGTTTAAAAATTAGATTTTAATAACATTAACAGGAAAATTAACTGAAACAAGTTTTAATAAAATAAAAATTTTCTACTAGGTCAATTAAAAAAAATTGTTTCCAAAATACATTTTAAGACTTAAAATAGGGGTCTGGTGTTTTAAAAAAAATCAGAAAGCTGTTTGTAATTAAGGGTAATACTATGCATGTACATATGTATGTATGCATGTACTAATATTGAGTGTAATTTTTAAAAACATTTCTTTCCTCTGCATAAAAAATTATTTAAATGAAGATTTATACTTAAATAGCATAATTAGGTATGTACAAATGCATATTCAAATTCAAAACAAATTTTTTGATATACTACAAAACTTATAAATTTGTAAAAAATGTCTTATGTTCTATAAAAAAAATACATACTTTTAATATTTTTTTTGTAAAATTTGATTGAGAGTTATTTTTAAACAGTTTTGAATATTATATTTTGTAGATATAAGATAGTTGAAAATGTTGCCAAAGAGATTTTTGTAAGAAAGTCTTCCATATATTTTTATATATAATTAGTTTTTCCTTGTCATATCATCCGACTGTAAGAAAATAATTTAATAATTTTTTTTGTGGAATTCATGTAAAATGTATCAATTTTGTAGACTCTATTTAAGCTTAGTGAATCTCTGAACCGGATGCAACGTAATTTTCACAATCAGATGGCGCCACGCTATAACCTTAAAAGTATCAAACCAGGGATGGACAAATTAATGCATATTTTTTTATATACCTGCAAAAATATAAATTTATTTATTTTGTTTTTTACTGTTTGAAAAGCTTTATAAAAACTAACATTAAACGCTTTTAACCTTGAGTTTTTTTTTTGGCAATTAGATATTATATAGAAAATTTAAAAGCATTGTTAACAACTTGGTAGTTGTTTGGGCCATTTTGGAACTAGCAAGCAGGACTTGTGTTTTTTAAAATTTAACTAACCGTAAATGCAGAATACAATTATGTTCTTAAGTAAATTGCAGCCCTAAAAATAGCAACGCGCATACAAACGTTCTAATATTGTAAAATTTTCTATTAACAAACAAGGATAGCTATCGTCTTTAAATCCGACACAAAGTAATATTATTTCAATATTTGCAGTTTGTAAATAACCTGGATGATTTGACTGGGTAAACAAAGAGACCATCGTGAAGGGTATATAAGATTCGGTACAGCCAAATAAAGCGCTCTTAAATGTTTTTATTATTTTAAGGCTTTTTTTACGTTTTTTAAGAAAATAGGTCTAGGGATTTAATTTAAATGTTAAAAAAAAGCCAGATTAAGGTCATAATTCGAATGATGATTGGACAAAAAGTGTGTCTACTTTTTTTGGTACTTTTTGAGTTCAGAAATATGAATTAAAGGTTAATCAATGCAGATGAACAAATAAGAAATAAATTTTTTCTTAATTTTTTTGAATTGTTTTTAAATTGAAATCGAACGAGCTTACATTTTTAGTGTTCACAGTGCTTAACATAGTTTTAATTTAAATTAATAGTTAAAATTGCACTTACGAAGTAGTGGGTTAATTCCCAGTTATGCTACCAGAACCGTCAGAAAAGCTTAAAAAGATTTTATTTTGAACTCTATGAATGAATTAATTATAAAATATCAGGCTTATAATTAAATAACTTCCGACTATATTGACGATATATCAGCGCAAGAATTAAATGAGATTTAACTGGCGCTTTTGCTAGAATAGAAAAGGAAAATGCTCTTATTGTTGCAAATGATGGCTAATGTCAATTATGTTTGGAGATTTGTGCACTAGACAAATGTTAAGTACAAGTAAACAAGCCATGGAGCCTTTCACTCCCCAAGAATGCGGGATAATCGTGTCTATTTTTTTGCGTTACAATTCGTCTGTGGTGTTGGCGAAGCGCGAATTCCGTCGCCAATTCTCCGGGACTGTGCAAACACTGCGCCTTTTGGCCACCAACCTTAAAGAATATGGGACCACACGAGACGTTGCTGAAGTGGTAGGCCCCGGAGCTCCCGTTTTGCCAGAATATCGCCGCTCTTGGCGAGGATGTCATACTGTCATCATTGCCTTGCAAGTAGCCTTTAGCCGGTCGTCCCTAAGGTGAATTTCGGTCAAACACCTGCGCATGTTCCCGTATAAAGTCCAGCCCGTGCATCAACTGCTGCCTGTCGACCACCAAACGCGTGTTACCTACGCCCAAACCATCCTGAATAAGGCTCATTTCCACCTCATTGGGTACGTGAACAATCAAAACAATCGCTTTTGGGAAACCGAAAATCCACGCGTGATGAACGAGGAGCCATTACACCCGCCCAAAGTAAATGCATGGTGCGCTTTTCACCCTTATGGCCATTTTTTTTGAGGACGCCGCTGGTCCAACGACAAAAGTGGACAGTGCGCGCTATAGGGCCATGTTAGCCTAGTTTTTTCTGCCGCAATTGAACGAATCAGGACTAGAGGACATGTGGTTCTTACAGGATGGAGCAACGGTACATACTGCACGAGCCACAACCAATATTCTGAAGGTGGCGTTTCCGGGTCGCCTTATCTCTCGTTTTGGCGATTAGCATTGTCCCGCAAGATCTCCCGATTTCACCGTTCCAAACTTTCCTTGTGTGGTTTTTTTGAAGTCCCGTGTTTATGTGAACAAGCCCGAGACCACAGAAGCCCTCAGAGACAATATTCGACAGGAATGCGAAAATCTGTCGCTCATAGTTCTCGCCAAAGTGGTGAAAAACGCCAATTTGGCCGATATCATCTTCTCGACTTGACCAATAAAATTCTTAAGGTTCAAATGAACATAATCAAAAAACAGAATCGTTTTCATTTAGAAAAAAATTAGAGCCAAACATCATCGGATGACTACGTTTGACCCACAAATAATAATGACAGCATCAAAATAAAGCAAAATATCACTTTGATAAATTTATACTCCTTTGGGTCAAATAAATAGTTTAATAACAGAGGCCTCTTTTGAAGAACTAAAATAACATTGAGCAATACAATACTTTAACCAGTGCTTCTTTATGACGCAAAAACATGGGTACTTGAAAAGGTGACGAAGCGTTGCTGGCTGGCTGTTTTTGAGAGAAAAATCCTTTGCAAAAACTTTGGTCCCACCTGCGTTGATGAAGATTTGTAAATTCTTAGAGGAAGCATGCACAAGCCTTAAGTGCTTAGAAAGCATTCTTTCAGCAGGTCAATGTCAACAACAGGTTGTAGAGCAAACATAAGTAGGTAAGTAAGTAAACACTAAAATAATTTTGCTGCAGTTTTAAGGTCGGGTGTCTCGGTATACCAGTATACCAGTCTAAGGGTTGTGGGTTCGATTCCCACCAGAGACACTGGTAAGTCTGCTTCATTATTTCTTTCTAATCTTTCACTAAATATCTTCTTTCCCTTTATCTCCATCTTTTTTATATGTTACTTTAGGTTACACAAATGGACTTATTACTTTATCTAAGATTGAAAGCTGTAATAGTTTCTGAAATTTATCGAATAAAAAAGTTGGTTGTCACAGGTTTTTTTTTACTAAATCTCGGTCAGAATTTTTAATAGACCGACATGACTAAATCGACTTCCTTATCCATAAGGATACAGAATATGCTTATTTTCAAAATCACAAAAAAAAATGGCTAAGGGATATATTTTCTTATCACTATGTAAAGGTTTAGGGTTAAATCAATTGACATCAAACCAAATTTTGTCTTAAGAAATGTGTTTAACAATTTTCAAAAAAATTAATTGTCACATGTTATTCGATTTCTAAACTAACTTCAACTCTTCGATAGTTTGCTTTAAAAGTTAAAGTCAAATATTATTTTATTTAAAGTTTTTTTTCAAAGTCTTCTCCTATATCTCTCACACCTAAAATATTTCTGTATGAATATAAAGTGGTTTAATCAAATTATAGACATGTCTTAATACTTATTAAATTAAATAGTTAAGATTTTGTTTTACCAACATCAACCCCAATCAGCGCAACTAACACTATTACATACTTGCATGCTCATCATCGGTCTCATCATAATCCTTTTAATCTTTTTGTAGAATATCCAAACCCAGTTGGTTGCCAAGTTTTTTTTTTCTTTTAATTTTTTGGTTTGCAACAACTCACACTCAACTTTGATTGTTGCTGCCTGATAAAAAGGAACAAACTTTAATGCTTTTCTGGCTGTTTGTCAGTCTCCTCGGTTTTATCTGTATGCGTTTGAATAATTTTAAAATGAGAGCGTTCGTATTAGTAAAAACTTACTAAGAATGAAAATAGTACCCAGTCAGCAAAATGGGCCAACATCTATACGGAATCGAACAGGAACGTCTGACAAATCTACAGAATTCTTAACGAAACAGTTTTGCAAGAAATCGATCAGATATGGTAATATCTTATACTTATACGTCGTACATCAAAATTTCCAGACACGCTGAACAGAAATCTGTAAGATATCCGTGCGATTAAGTGCAGATTTTTGCCAGACTTGTCTAATACAAACATTGCTCGTTAATTTTGCATGCTGGGTAGTTTGTGTGTATGTGCAAGCGTAGGATAATAACAGCTGTAAGGAATGACAACACTTTAAATGCCATTTCCTTAGCTCTAGTCACGTTCGTTCAAGCATCCGAAGAACGGCTTTTGTTTCTTTATTTAGAAATTATGCAAAAGGCAATTAAAATGCTTGTAATACACTTGTTAGTGTAAAAAAAAACATGACACAGCCCACGACTTTAAGTGGCACTACCACTATTACAACACTTTAGAGTAATTGGGAAAGAAGGATGTACTGTGTGTGTGTGTGCGTGAGTGCTCGACATTTCTTTACAGTTTTCTAGAAGATGACAAGTGTTATTTTCATTATTAGTTACTTTCACTTTAACAAACACCCAGATTGTTTTCTTAAGCTAAAAAATATATGACTTTATTCTGTTGGCAATTTGAGTTTTGTTTTTAGTTGTACAAGTACATACATACGTACAGAGATGCGTATGTATATTTGTCTGTGTGTGTTAAAAATAGGTTTTAATTTGAATAATTAAGTTAAAAGCAAAATATAAGATGAAGATATTTATTTAATACCTGCATTATTTTAAAGACTTATGCGGCAGAAATGAGGTTTGCCTTTTGTTAACTCTGTTGGTACATTTTAATAAATAATAGAAAGTTTTAATTTATTTTCCATTTAAAAAAATTAAAAGCAAAACGATTAAGTCATGCCTGTCTGTACGTTGATTTGCCTTTTAGCTGTGTGTGATAGTTGATAATAACATTTTAAAACTCTTTAACGCTTTATAATTTATCAGATATATATTTTTAGAGCAATCGCTTGTCAAATTATGTATGTATGTGTTTGATGACGCTTGCTTTTTTTATACCCTTCACATAAGGGATGAGGGTATGTAAAGGTTTGTCATTCTATTTGTCATTTCTTGAATACCCACCTGCGACCCAATAAAGTATATATTTTCTTGGTCCTTATAGATAGGGAAGTCGATTTAGCAATGCCTCTTTGTCCGTGTTATGGTTAAAATCTACTTTTTGAAATCCTCCGATGTCGCATAGACCCCTTTTTGGTATCAAACTATCAGAAAAATCTGCGCGCAAATCGCTACTGAAATTCAGCCAGATTGCCCTATAACTTACCGAGATATAAGCCAAAAACCAAGACTACCTCTGTCTATTTGTTTAAAATTTGTACATAAAACCTCTACAACTGCCCAGAAGTTGCCCGTACAATGTGCAATGTAAGACCGACTCCCATTATTTTTTACCCACAAACAGTTTTGTGAAACCTACTTTTACCATATATTCGCCCCATAACAGGGTTGACCCACAAAGTTTAATTTAAAAAATGTTTTTTTAATCGCTTTTACAGCTTCCAGGGTGCTCCTAAAAAGGTAAAATGAAAGACCGATTTTTCCTCCCAAACATTTTGTGGAACATACTCACCCCATAAAATGGGTAAAAACTCCTAAAACTACTCCGGAGTCGCCCCGAGTGGAAAAAAATGTATCACAGACGCCCATTAGTTTTCCCTCCCACACATATTCCTAAAACTTTTTTACCCCCTGTAAACAACACCCAAGGGGGCTGCCATACAAAATTTACAAAAATGATGTAAAAACGCCCATAACTTCCCCAGAGTTGGCCTTAGAGAAATAATGTGTACGATCGATTCCCATTAGTTTCCCCTCCCAAACATATTCCTAGAATATACTTCCCGCTATCTCCATCGCTTAAGGCGATCCCATACAGAGTTTGGTAAAATTGTAATTAATCCAATCCCTACAGCTTCCAGAGTGCCGGTGGATAGGTCAAGTGTAGGAGTGACCGTAACTCATTTTTCCTTGCAAACATTCTCCACCCCCTAGGGGGTTGGCATTTTAAATTTGAAAAAATTAGAGGGAAAACCCCTACAACTTTCCTGGTCACCCTAAGGGAGTTAAAATATGACCACGACCCCTATTTAAAAATCAGAAATATTTCATAAATAAAAAAAATTTATAAAAAAATAAATTAAGGTTTTTAAAAGGCAATTGTGAGGGGTATATAAGATTCGGCCCTGCCGAATATAGCGCTCTTACTTGTTTATGGTTAGCTCGTTAGTGCTTATCGCCGACAAGTACCGATGAGTGGATAAGTATGAACAATGGATATTAGCAAACAAGTATGATCATAGTGTAAATAGCGATAACAGTTCAAACAAAAGACCGGTGTATTCAAGCAAAGTTCAAACACTTACTAACATTTAAATAAAAAGCAAAATAAATAAAGTTATTTTCCCTCAATTTATGTTAAAATGTGCATATATCAGACCAATAATAGGGAGATATTCTTTAACCGCTTCTATGGTCATTCATTTTAAGGTTTTTTCCCTTAAATAAATAATAAAAACCGATGGTGCATGTAAACTCTATACGACTTGAAATTTCATATGAAAAAGCCTTGCGTTAATGAAAAACGCTTAAATAACAGGCTGAAAATATGTATAAAAAGCTTTTTGTTTTATTACACTTTTGAATTTTTATTTGACAATAATTTTTTCGAATGATTCTTGGCTTTCCTAGCAAAGATTTGGGTAGTGACGAAATCCATAGAATTAATAGAGGGGAGTGCGAGAAGGGGATTTGTCAATCTATGTCGACAGTCAGGCCCCGCTCAAAGGTTTTAGGGGCATAATACCAAGCCTTGAATTGTAGACGAGTGCAAACGTTATTTTGACCATATATGTACATTTATTGGCTCTGCTGAATGCCAGGTTACTATGATGCTACCAGCGTTGAAATGGCCGATGGGCCTGCAAAGAGGGGATTGGCCAAGAGTATTAAGTTAGGGTGTGTGTATGTATGTATAAGGCCAAGGCTGGGATTTTAAAATGGTTAAATAGCTACATGGATTGTGGATAAGGAAAAGAGCGTAAAGAACCAGGGTAGATTGCGAGATCTCCAGAATTTATTCTTTATAAAAACAAGAAAGATCTAATGGACTTAATGGAAACTGTCAACAGTCAATGAGATGTAAATATGTAGTCTGTAAATGGTAAAAGAATTTTTCAGGCTACAATTTGCTGTGCAAGGATGGGAAAAAGTTGGAAATTTTATGCTGCCCAGGGCTACAGATCCGCCAACAAAGGCTTATTAGACAGTGCTTTTATGGTAGACTTGGTGAGGCCTCCGATTGTGTGCTAAAAATGTTTATAGGATTAAAAGTAGGTGTGAGGTAGATAGATAATATGCACTATTTGTGTTGACAGACACCAGTTTCTTCTTTTCTCTCCTTTCTTCTGATATGTTCCCATTATTTTGTCCTTTTTCTTCATTTTTATTTACAGGATTTTACTTTTTTTTTTATATTTCTAAAAGAGTGTGGGTGGGTGAAAGTGGCGAAAACTCTTCGTCACTTCCCTTCACAATCTTGTCTTATCTAAAGTTTCTTTTTTGCAAATCTTAAAGAAAGTGTTTTTACAAAATCAACATCTTTTCTTAAATAGTTTGTTTGACTTGTAGTAAGTACAGCTCAGATATGCATCAGATATTCCACATACATAGTAGCCCATGCTGTCTTTTTGTGCTACAACTTAAACATAAATTAACTTAAAACATGGTCAAACCAACTAAGCATTAAAGATTATATTCGAAAAAGGTGTAGAGTTTATGTACAATGCAAATGTCTTACACAAAGTTAATCTGTACGGGAGGTATATATGTATGTATGTTCATATGCTAACATTAGTGTGTATGTAAATGATAGTTTAAGGCAAACAAACAAATTGACTGATTTTGAGCACACGATTTTACACAAAGTAAAACAAGTTTATTCAAACAACTTTGGCAAAGTACTTCGGCTAAGTTTAATCATAAAATAAGTCATATTATGCAAAATCTTTCGGAGTATGTGTGCTTGTGTGAATACATTTGCCATTAACATTGTAACTTAAATGAAAATATTAGACATTATAAGAATCAAAGGTATGTTGTATGTAAGTAAAATGCTGTAAAAGAAAAAAAAACAACTGTTGAGAGTATAATTTACGTCACATTTTATGTTAAATACCTTGCACTGCATTAAAATATTTGTTTTCTCTTCCTTATCCTTTTAAAAATGCTTAACATCAAGTATTGAATATCCTAAGTATTGCTTTAGCTTTTTATACAGGTAAATAGTAAGGAATGTTTCAAGTAGTAGTTGGTAAGCCAAGCTGCCGCCACTTTTTCTGCGGAAAAATTTTTTTTGTTAAAAATTCAAATTTTTTGGGCTCATGTGTCCTTATGCCCAAAGAGTACGTCGCTTTTAAAAGATATTTTGATAAATTTTGTTATAGATTATATTGGGTTAAACAGGCGGCTGTGGAAGTGATAAGATAATGAGTTGCAGCCCACTTGGGTCTATTTTCTTTGGTTCTTGCTGATACCTGTGAATAAAAGAGGTAACGACAGGAACATTCAAAAATAGCCAAAAATAGTGTAAAAAATTTCAAAGGATGAAGAAAAAAAGGTAAATATGTATATTCAAGTGGTTGGCCATAATCGCCTTGAAATTTTTCCTGTCCCCAAACAAGCAATATCCCATGATAAAGGATGAAAGATTAGGAAATCCAATATTCGACACTTCCGACTGGCTATCCAGTCTGTCAGCGCCAAAGCGCCTACAACGAATACATGTCGTCCAGTGCCGGGCAGTGGACGTTGTTAAAGGCGCCCTCTATGACCTTTTAATATATCCAACTAATGAGTGGAGAGCCGTTTCCACCGACTAGTGCCCTACCCAAATAAATATTTTGGGATATCGTCTTGTGGTTTATTATTTGCTGCATGGCAATTTTTTTCTAACAAATCGATTTAGGAATTTATTGTATATGATTGATGTGTTCTTTTTTATATCCGTTACGCATCTTTATATCTCGATCTTTTTTGAAGATAAAGCTTCAAGCCTGTGTCATATTCACAACTTTACAGTTTACGGAAGAATGTTTGGAATAAATTTTCAGTTTTTGTAAAGATCACATTTAGAAAAGGTGAATTAACACAAAAATCCAATAATATATAACGCTTATAATAATACAAGGTGGAAGATGCTATTATTTTTGAGAATGGCGGCCAATGTCAAATCTGTTTTGACATTTGTGAACAAGAAAGATGTAGAGTACAAGTGAACAAGCCATGGAGCAATACACTACCAAAGAAGGCGGAATAATTGTGTCTACTTTTTTGCATAACAATTCGTCTGTGGTGTTGGTGTAGCGCGAATTCCGTCGCTGAATTCTCGGTCGTCCGAGCAACCTTGAAGAGATGCTGCCAAGAGTGGCTGGCCCCGGAGTGCCTGTTCTGCCAAGAATATCGCCGCTGCTAGTGAGGATGTCGAGCTGTCGCCAGAAGCATTGACCAGACGCCATGCCTCGCAATTCCCCATCAGCCGGTCGTCCCTAATTCGAATTTTGGTCAAAGACCTACAAAGTCCAGTCCGTGCGTCAGCTGCTGCCTATGGACCGTCACACGCGTGTAACCTACACCCAAGCCATCCTTAATCTCGAGGCCGAATTGGACGATTTTTGTACCAAAATTATAATAAGCGATTAGGCTCATTTCCACTTCAGCGGGTACGTGAACAAGCATAACTATCGCTTCTGGGGCACCGAAAATCTACGAGTGATGTGTGAGGAGCCATTACACCCGCTAAAAGTAACTGCGTGGTGCGATGTTTACGCTGGAGGAGCTTCGGGAAATTTTTTTCGAGATGGTGCGCGCTATATGGCCATGTTAGCCGAGTTTTTTCTGCCGCAATGGAACGAATTGGGACTGGAGGATATGTGGTTCTAACAGGACGAAGCAACGGCACACACTGCGCGAGCCACAACCGATATTTTGAAGGCGGCGCACAGTGCTTTGATCCCATATAGTGATGGGACAAAAATAGAAGGAGTGGTCCTAGAGCTTTGAAATTTGGTACAGTAGTATAAAATACTTAAATTAAGAAAAATTCAATTTTTTGAAAAAATCGGGCAAAGGACACGCCTACTGCCCATATATAGAAAGGATGAAATTTTCAATTTTGACTACATAACTGCACAGAAAGTTACAATAGTCCGTAGATTATTTACATCCCGTGCTAGTAACTTGTGTGATAATTTTTATTGGGATTGACGCAAGGACTCTAGGTCCTGCCATATATCCTTTTTTGCAAAAATGCTAACGTGTATAGGCTTACTTTACCAAAGAAATTTACTTGTGCAGACCTTTGGTACACTAGTATAAAATACTTAAATTAAGAAAAATTAAATTTTTTGAAAAAATCGGGCAAAGGACACGCCTACTGCCCATATATAGAAAGGACGAAATTTTCAATTTTGACTACTTAACTGCACAGAAAATTAAAATAGTCCGTAGATTATTTACATCCCGTGCTAGTAACTTGTGCGATAATTTTTATTGGGATTGACGCAAGGACTCTAGGTCCTGCCATATATCCTTTTTTGCAAAAATGCTAAGACTGTTACAAAAGTTAGCCGATTCTCATTAAATTGGGTGGTATGGTTATTATTATGTGTCAAACAAATGTTAGTGCCAAATTACATTAAAATTGATTTATAAAAATAGAAAATAAAAATTAAATTGGCTAAAAATCTTCTACATTATGATTTTGACGACAACGTGAAAGTACAAAATGACAATCTTTCTAAATTAAATTTAATTTAAAATACATGTGCGTTTTTTAATAATTATTTTTTTTTTTAATAAATTATATATGTAAATTTTATTTTACAATAAATCTTCTTCAGTATTAGACTCTTCCAAAAAAATTTTGCCGCTCAATGAAACATTTGTCTCGTCGTCTTCAACTGGCTCATTAGCATTTTCTCTTAAGTATATATATATATATCAATTTCTGCAAATAATGGATTTTTTTTGGTCTTTGGATTCCTTTTTGAAGTCAAAAACGGATCTAAAGATAGTATTAAATAGTATTAAATCTTTATGAGTGTATTTTCGTGACGTTTTCCTCGTATGGGACAGTCTTGCTTTTCTCACGATTTTGTGGTTGGCTTCCAATGCTTCTAAAGACAAGCACCCTGAAATTCATTTTCAGATACCACAATAGACGGAATAAATTTTTTTTTTTAGTTTGTAATGCATACAGAGACGGAAAACAATTTGGGTGTATTTCATTTATTGTATTACGTAGCACACTATATTTTCTTTCGGTCAAATCTAAATTCATATATAGCGCCAAAGCTTTTGTTGCTGGTAAGCATTTTGAATTCGACATTCGGCTTTGCAAAGCAGAATGAGATTCCCGTTTTAAATTTTCAACTGCAAAATGTAGTTCCTCAAGGGAACATTTTATTACTAACTCTGGTAGTCAAATCTAGCGATTTTTAATTGCTGTATTAGTTTGTTGTTATGCAAAGTTTTATAAGATTTATGAAAAACATTAAATTTTTGTCATATTTTGATCTAGTTTTTGTTATAAGTAGTCACAACAGACCTGGAAAAAACAAATTTTTTGGCAGTTCATAGCTTACATTTTAAAAATTTAGCTAACTTCTAGCGATTTTTTATACTAACTTATCTATATTTTTGGGAAAAAAAGTTAGCAGCAGTGGTGGGAGGTAAACAATGAAACACCAACGTCAATCTGTTAATTTAGCAGCATCTTGAGCGTCAAAAAGAGGCAAACACAATTTTATACTTATTTTTTTAATTTATCTCGTTAATTATTATAATCTTATGGTATCAATTTGGTTTTATATGTTATTATATTGTAAGTTTTTTTTATAGTTTTAGCTCCAGAAAACTGTCGAAATTTGAGAAAAAAATCACGAAAATAGCCATTTTTAAAAAAAAAAATTTTTAAAGTTCCGGTTTAATTTTTAAAATTTTTTTTCTTGTAGTTGTTAGAAGACAGTATGAATTTTCGAAAACAGAACAAAACCCATAGACCATATTTTTCTTTTTTTTTTAATTTTCCATCAAAGTTAAAAAATTTTTAGAGCTTAAGTGAATAATAAGCATTTTTCAAAGCAATAAGAAATACTTATAAAAAAAGAAATCACAAAAAATTTTTTTGACAGTTAGTTGCAAATATAGTTATTTACTACAGAAATAAATTTCAATCTCATAGTCCAAAAAACAATTTTTTTACAACTGTTTTCCTAAAGCATGTAAGACGCGGGTATTTGTTTAGCCATTTTTACTTCAAATTCTTTGACTTTGGCGTCCCCTAGCGCCACCAAAAAGAGCTAAATCGAAAAAATTCTTTAAAATTTATTTAAAAATTGTTGTTATCTGTCGACCTATGTATTTTTATCTACAATATAAAACATTTTTTTTTATTGTATTTTTGTCTATGGGACACAGCACTGTGCGGCGTTCCTGGGTCGCTTAATTTATCGTTTTGGCGATTGACATTAATCCGCAAGGTCGCTCGATTTAACCATTCCAGACTTTTTTTGTGGGGTTTTTTGAAGTGTTGTGTTTATGTGAACAACTCCAAGATCTAGGAAGCCCTCAAGGACAACATTTGACACGAATGCAAAAATCTGTCGCCCGAAGCTCTAGCCGAAGTGATGAAAAATGCCATAAAACGATCCCGTATAGCAATCAATTGTGACGGCGCCCATTTTGCCGTTATCATCTTTTCGACTTGACCAATACAATTCTAAAAGTTCAAATTCTTTCTTTATCGTCTTACTCAAAATCCCTGTGGTGTGCCGTATAGGAAATAATGCCTTTACGTATGGAATTTTATGCCCCTTATTGTTCTAGTAAAATTTATAACAATTGATCGGTAATTTGCTATGGGTCCCATTTAAGGCACAGTTTGGAAAATCGCTTTATCCTGCACAAATTTGGTATAATGTGGTCGGTTAGGCGTCTATAGTCTTTTTATTTTTTTCTACATACATATATGGACATTATTAGTTAAAAAAATCAATACCCAATGCCTGTGTTGTTAAACTTACTTAATAAAACATTTTACCAAAGATAAAGTTTTAATATTGAATTTAGTGTATTGCTTTCAAAACACTTAAACAACCTTAATAATTGGTATTTGTCCTTTAATCTGAAGTTGTCAAAATAGCTCAATAAATAGATTTGTAAGTGTCTAATATTCAAATAAGAATAAATACCATTAATTTAATTTATTGTTTTGTTTGCTTGACGTAAGCTATTTACATTTTTTATAGACGCGACAAGTAATGAATAAATTTTAGTGGGGGTCATAAAACCGAAAACACAAACACACAGACACAAACGCTCATACACAAGCCAATGCATGCAAATTAGATGAACAAACAAAACGATAGAAAACTAAACAACAATTTCAAATTCCAATTCTAATTCAATTTACTGTTCACCACTAAATGCTACTAAATGTATCTCTAAATATGTGTATCTAATGAAAATTGGGATTATTGATTTTTGACAACTCAATTTAGTCTCGTTAAATCATTTGTCTGCTGATGAGCCACGCATCAACATTCTTTCTGCATAATATTTGACGCCCTAAAAATCCATTATCATTAGGAATTGGAAAGAGAAACAAAATTGTTTTATTATGTTTTTTTAGTTCTTAGTTTTAAACAAATAAACACATTTTCTTTTAAAGCGGGTATCGGTGTTTTATTACACAAATCATTTTGTATTTTGTTGTTGTTCTGGTAAATGTGGGTGACATTTAAACAATTGAGCTTTGCTGTCGCCGACCTTGGTTCAAGTGTGAAGTTAACCCAATTTCACACTTGTCATCAAAAACGTGGCTTAATTTTTTTTAAATGGTATCATCGTGAAGGCAGATTTATATTTTTAAACTGAAGAAAAAAAAAACGTTAAAATTGACACAAAGTTTTATTAAGAGTATTGAACGATATAATGGAAATGCGGATTTTATTTTTTCAAGAGTATATCATCCAGATGTATTCCGTCGATTAGAACACGCTGCTCAAAACAGAGCCTTGTATTTTACGCCACACGCTGCAGTAAACTTGGTTCAATAAGGCTGATTTTTAGACGAATATTTTCCTTTAAAGCCACAAAAGGTTAGGGATTGTCATTACAAACATTCTCTTTGAGGTAGCCCTATAAAAAAACCCCATGGGAGCTGAATCGGGCGACCTCGGCGGCCATAGGTTGTCCCCAAAGCGACTGATCAATTAAGCACGTAGGCTTGACAAAAAGAATTCCGTAATCATGTGTCGACGGTGTCAACGGTACACTCGTCGCCTGCCCTCGAGAATTTTAAAACATAATGGTCCAATTACCTCATGCGTGGATAAGGCACACCAAACAGTTGCCCGAGGGTTGCGGGTTCTTGGGAACCAGTAACGGCAATTTTGTTTGTTGACGTATCCTTTTAAGTGAAAATGAGCCTCATTGCTCCAAAAAATGGAATTTACAGTGCGAAAACGCTCCAACATCGTTTTACAAAAATTTTTGCGTCAATCAAAGTCACTTTCTTTCAGTTCCTAAACGATGTGAATTTAAGAAGGATGAAACCTCAGATCCTTTTTTAAAATTTCGTAAATAATTCTTCTTTAAAGTCCCAGTGAGGCTATTCTTTTCCGTATTGAAAGTCGCGCATTTTTACGTAATCTGCTTTCAAACTGTTCAATGTTTTCGGAAGTCTTTGAAGATCGAATGGGCTCTGGCTGTGGGAATTCAAAGCCGAAGCAGTTGCGCTGAATCTCTGCCCCCAAAACGGCTTGAATTTACACTCAGTCCTTCACGTATTCGCCGAATACCGAACTTTAAATAAAATGGTAGACAACCAATTACGTAAGAATCATTACTCTTAAAAAATGTCTCCACAGCAAACGAGCGATGCTCACTCGACAAATGCGACATCCTGGCTGATAGATTCGCACAATTGATAATTCCAACGAGTCCACCCTCTCTCCGCACCGTTAATCACTTTTTTAAATAATCGTATATAAAATTATAAATTTGCCACCAGATACCCTGTATTTTGTTGTTGTTCTGGTTAATGTTGGT
The DNA here is from genome assembly GCA_963583895.1 of Melanophora roralis. NCBI lineage: Eukaryota > Metazoa > Arthropoda > Insecta > Diptera > Rhinophoridae > Melanophora > Melanophora roralis. Next base: position 42,894,690 of record OY757189.1, on the reverse strand, counting down.
GACACTTGAACGATTAAGCTTTGGTGCCGTCGACATAAGTAGTATTGGGCTTCTTTGAGTTTAAAACATGGCCTCTCGTCTGCCCATCCATCTAAGTACCCACTTATTATTTGATTCAAAATACAGGTCACGGTTTTGAAGATATTTCGTCGAAATACTTGTATCACAGATTAGGTTTGAAACCCCAAATTAAATTATTATTTCCCAAAGCTCCAATGGAAACTAACTTAAAGAATATGGTTTATCGTAAAGTATTAATGTAATGTTCATTATGTAATAAAGCTCCTACATAACTCTAACTTCCGGAAAGCACACTTAACTGCATAAACAGCGATTAGATAAGGGGTTCAAAAAGATACAACTTCGCATGCATATGTTATGTTTGCACAGAAGGGGTGCTAGGAATTTACCTAAAAAATATGTTAGTCCCCATAACTACCATATGCGAGTCGATCTTGAACTAATATTTGACTATAAATATTTTTATTTAGAAAAGCAAAGAGAAAGGAAAATACAAATTTCCGACTATCAGGTCATTAGTCTTAAGTAAGTCCTACTCAATGAAATCACATTTACCTGCAGAGTTTACGAATATATATTTATTTTTAAGAAACACTTCAAATGTACATTGCTGTACTGATTTCTGTTAACGAAATTAAGAATGACAAGGTTGTGAACAAGCTTACTAGTGTAGACATTTTATGCTTGAAAGGCTGACCACCCATAAATTTGTGTTTGATTCTCGATAAAAAATGTGTACCTATAGCGCTGAAAACTAATATTTAAATAAATACATATTTTGTTATGGACTTTTAAAAGCATAATGGCCATTTTTTGACTTTATATTTAAATGCAAATTTAGTTCGTTTTTTTAGGTTAGTTTTCATTTTAAACGAAACTTAAATACAGTTTATCTTTTTAGCAATTAATTAGTAAATGTATTTGTTCTCTTTAGAAATGTGGTCACGTTACAAAATGCAAAGCTTAAGAAGCAAATGAAAGAATTAACAAGTAAGAGCGCTATATTCGACTGTGCCGAATCTTATATACCCATCATATTAGTCTTTAAATATACCCAGCCGAGTAATTTTGTACTGCAAATAATATAATAAAAATATCTTGTGCGAGTTTTAAAGTCCATAGAAAACTATACAAAATTTTAACGTTCGTATGAATAATAGAAATAGATGAATAAGGTTTGAGGTCTAGAGTTTTAAAAGTTTTCGACATTATTCATATTTAAAGGTTAATAAAACTTGTTAAATGTTATGGGATGTTCTAGTCCCCCTGCTCCTCTCCAACTTTTTTTCCAAAATGTATGAATTATTTGATTATTACTTTTTGTGGAATATTCGAAGTCGATAGTTGTTATAGTTTTCCAGATGTGGCGTATCGCAAATTTCATAAAAATTCTTAGTTTGCCCCTGCCCAAAAAAACTTTTTTTGAATGTAAGTCTTATCCTGTTACTTTTTACAAAACATTTGAAGTCAATTTCTGTTATAGTTTCCTAAATTTAGCATACCGAAAATTTCATAAAAATTGTTAATTTGTATGGGAGATCCCCTTTGTTCATCCTCCACCCAAAAAATTTTTTCTTCAAATCGTAGGCTTTGTTGTCGAATTACTTTATGTAGAACATATCTGTTATAGTTTCCGAGATATAGCTTATTAAAAATTTCATAAAAATTGTTATTTTGTTTAGGAGCTACCCCTTGTTCACCCCCCACCTAGAAGATTTTTTCTGAAACATAACTCTTGATGTACAATTACTTTTTGTAGAACATTTCATATCGATATCTGCTATAGTTTCCGAGATATAGCGTATCGAATATTTCATAAAAATCGTTAATTTGTATGGGAGCTACCCCTTTTTTTGCCCCCACTCAAAAAATTATTTATTTAAGGCGTATCCCTTATGGCCCAATTACTTTTTGTAGAACATTTTATTTTGATATCTGTTATAGTTTCCGAGATATAGCGCATAAAATATTTCACCAAATTTGTGCAATTGTAGGAAAAATACCCTTTTCCCTGGTCCTATCTGAAAAAAGTTTTTCCGCTATTTAGGTCCCTTCTTTAGGAGTATCCGTGCCAAGTTTTGTGGCAAGAGTGACTATACTTACTGAGATATATAGGGATATATGCACGGATTTTGTCCTAAAAAAAATGGGTTACTTTGGGTTTTCGCTTATATCTCGGTCAATAGTGAACCGATTTTGCTGATTTTAAATAGCGATTGTTAGCGGGATATTTCTAATCGTTTGACACCATTATCTAGTCTGTATCTTTTTATTTGACTCCGGAAACTTGATTTCAACAGACGGACAGACAGACAGACAGCCAGACGGACAGATGGACATGGCTATATCAACTTCCCTATCTATAAGGATCCAGAATATATATACTTTATGGGGTCTCAAATGAATAATAAAGAAATTACAAACGGAATGACAAACTGATATATACCCTTATCACTATGTGAAGGGTATAATGAGTAAATGTATTTGTTCTCTTTAGAAATGTGGTCACGTTACAAAATGCAAAGCTTAAGAAGCAAATGAAAGAATTAAAAACGTAGTTAAATACACGTTTGTGTTTGTTCTAAAAAAATTAACAAACTGCCCAATTCATATCGTCGTATTATAAGAATTAATTGTAGCTTAAATGCGAAAGATTTTCTACTTTAGTTTCATTAAATTTTTACTTAAAACAACTAATTTTTTAATTAAATAATACTTCATGATAATTATTTGTTAAAAAAACTGGTCATAAATTTCTTAGATATAAGCTTTGTCCATCATAACAATTTTTTTTAATTAATAATAATTTTCTGTTTCTGTTTTTCTTTTAATTATGATTAAACGACTAAAGCTGGCCCGTTATGGTGTTGATTTTATTAAATTGTTTAATAAATATCCCATGTTATCTAGTCGACTAAATCAATATATTTATAAACTTTAACCTTAAGGCTTAGATAAAAAGAAAAACCAAGAATTAAACTGAAAATAACGAAGAAAAAATAAATACATTATTCAACAAGCTAAATCCTTAACATAATCTTATGAATTCCTTAAATGTTTTTTTAGGAATTTTTTTCACTCCCTTTAAACAAACAACCATCGACGATTTAATGTTTTTGTTTTTTTCTTTATTTTTGTTGTAAGTAAATTTAATAAAACAGTTTGACTGCATAGTAGGGAGGAAGTTAAGTCAATTATTGGCAGAACCTTTAAAGTATTTAGGCAAGTATTAAATAAAAAAAAATCCTTTTTGTAAGTTCAATTTAGCTTCTTTTATCTTTAATTGTAAAAAATTTTTTAATAGTTTTGTTGTGCACTTAGTTACCCATTTTGGGGGAATCACCTTGGTACATGGCCTGGATAAGAACCTAAAGTTCAAATAGCCAATATGTACTTTGAATTTAAATCAAATATTTCTTGCAATTGTTGCTCAAGCCATTATGCTGTTTAAGATATACTTATGAGTCAACGATGGCCAAGTTAGTTCTTAGGGCCCAAGCACCAACTCGGTTTTACATGTTTGTACTCCTTTAAGAGTCTGCTTTTTATTTCATTTTTGCATATATAAAAATTTTGTCATAAGACTTTATACACGTCGTTTTATGATATTTTTTTCTTATTTTTCTCTATTTTTTACCCTTCAAAACTGACTTTAGAAATTTAAATTTTTCATATCGTTGGTTACACTCATAATAGAAGATTGCGCCTAGGATACGCTTTAAGTGTATTCAGCATATACTCTTGACTTTCTATTCCAAATTACTTTAAAGTATTTTTAAAATACCACGGCCATTGAATTCGAAATATAAAAATGGTAAGCAAGACTTAAAAGTATTTTAAAAATCTACAAAATACCACTTGAAAATTTTATTTGATTTCTTTTAGCAACGTATCTTCTTTTGAAATCTTGAAGGGCACTTTGAATTTTGCCCGGCCGTATACTTATAATCATTTGCGGTGCTCGACAGTGTTAAAAAGTTTGTCTTCATATATTTTTTTTGTTGATTTTTCCTTTTTTCTTTTTTTTTCTATTTATTGGCTGATGTCAGCGTCATGTACGCGTACAAATCTATTTAAAATCTATTTAACTGTAGTCAAGGATAAGCTTCATTCACAGTTTTCAATACCACTGCCACGGACGAACTTTGTCTTTATGAATGTTTTTTTCTTCTTTGTTTTTCTCCACCAGCTATTTTGTTCTTTTAGGGGGATTATGACGGAACTTGTTAGGGCGGGAAAACATTTAGTATTCAGTTTGCATTTTGCCGCTTTATGTGTATGTACTTATGTGTTTTCTCTTAAATACATACATTGTTACTGTAATAGCAGAATTTGTGAAACTATTTTTCTTTGGTAGGATTTCTGAATACATGTGTAAGTAGCTATATTAGTCTAAAGTAATTTTACGTATATTCTAGAAGATTGTTTAAATAGCTGCTTGATTTGCAGACGTCAGGAATTTATTCAGACAGTTTAAAAGAAATATTTGCGCGTTTATATGTCGGTATATGCTTTCCTTATTTTTAAGCGTAATTTTTTTTACATTGTAGTGGGAGAATAACTTTAAATTATTTTTAGATATAAAAGACTTAAAAGCCTAAAAATAAATGTAAAATAATAATCAGATAAGTTTTTTTTAAACCCGAAAATGTTAAGGTTGCATAAAAAAAATAAAAAATTGCTTCGGTGCCAAATTAAAAGAGCCTTACAACTAAAGCAGAACACGCCCGCGATTTCAAGCAAAACCAAGTCCCAGAGAAAAAAAGACCAATAATTGAAACGTCGGCTTCAATAGTCATTGAACACAAATTGCAAGTAGCCATAACGCAGGCAACTTTTTCAATTTCTGTCGAAAATATTCTTTTAATAAAAGCTTATTGGCATTGGCAACTGCAAATGCTTAAGATGATGTAGTATTTCTTAAACTAATTTTTGAACAATGTTAGTCCTTTTATTAATTAATTTAAAAAATTTTAAATTTAATTGCATTTTGAAATGTTTTGAAATTTTGTTTTGATTTTTCTTCTCCAAAACATATGGTTTTGTTTACAAATTGTATAAAATTTAATAAAAGTGTGGCAACATTGTTAAGGGCGTTTCGTTTTTTAAATGTGAGAGCATGAGCAAAATCGCTGTCAGAATCAAATATATTTTACATTTTAAATGCGTGATTTTACGTCAAATTGTGTGTAAAAAAACGTCATTCCTCCATTCTGTTTCACCATTTAGTCTGAAAATAGAAAAGCCTGAAGAGAAAACCTATGATTTTCTTTCATTTTTTTTGATAATAAAAGCCACTCAGTGAATGGCCACTATACCTGAATTGCATTTTTTCGATAGCAGGAAAATCGATGCGGTAATATATGTATATCAACGCCACCGATAAGTACTTTCGCCCATTTCTGAGCGAAATTAAGTTGCTTTAAAATAAGCTTTGGGGCACCAGCGCATACATAAGAGATGTATTACACTTTCAGTCGGGTGTAGGTGGTATTGATATATAGAGAAGACCAGATAGAGAAAAGTATGTCTTACACCGTTTAAAGAAACGAAGACACTTGAATGCTTCTTCAGGCACAAGAAAATTGTGTTCGGCTAGCAAGTATTGCATTTGATTGTTATGCCTAGAACACTAAAGTTTTTTCCTCGCAATATATTTATATGTACCATTAAACCATTTTAATTAATTTACTTTATTTTTATTTTAAATTTTATTCGATATTGGATGGACTCATTTAAATTATATTTATGTGCTATTTTTGGAAGTCGAGTAGGGATCGTCTTGCGACGAATTATATGTATTTTGTTAGTGTAAACAAAAATAAAATACACATTATTCGTCCCAAGACGATCACTACTCCTTTCAAAAACAGCATATTCGTTTTAAGATTTGCGAAGATTCAATAATAAAATATACGGAAAAAAATATTTACACCACTGTGTGTGCTTAAGTATCATGGGCATTAATATGTGCCCTCTTCGCACTGACCCAACCGGAAATTAACATTTAATTAATTTGTTTTAAAGAGTTAGGCTTAAAGTCATATAAATACGAATGGCATATGTTTCTGACATCCGCAAAGGAAAATATAGGATTCGTAGTCTGATATTAAATATCATTTAGAAAAATAAAAGTAAAGAAGGAGAGAGAAAAACTGAAGTGGCGGTCACTAAATAAACCGTTGGATTCTAGCAAATAACAAAGACAGATAATTAACAGAGTGGTAGTTAACCATACTATCCATAATCTTAAAAAATTGACCTGTAGTTTTAAACCTTTTTTTTATTTTCCCTCTTTTTTTTGGTCGGCAGAACATTTCTGCTTTCCGGCAAATAAGTAATACTTCTGCAAGGTATCCTTCAACGGCATGGTTGGTTGCTTCATGTGGTCGCGTGGGTTAATTCTGTTTTTTTTTTGTATGCGAATATGCGCCTTACGAAAAGGCGATATGTATTAAAAAAAGAATTAAATGAAAACTTTGCCAGTGCAACCGGTCCATAATAGAAAAAAAAGTCTTACGAATATTGGGATCTGATAAAACCTGTTTGACTATCCAAATTAAAACTAAAATGAAAGGATGTACAAACCAATTAGGAAGTTCACTAAAGACACATGGAACAGCAGCACTTAAGGAACACCGAAAACGTGTAGAGTGGGCTTAACAAACAAATTAATCTATATGATGGGTGGAATATCTTTTAAGAGCTCTCTTGCACAGGAAAAATAATAATTTTTTTTATTTGTTACGCCATATAACAGCAAAGGAAAATCGAAACTAATAGATTGGTACAGGGTAAAAGAAAAGACGTTGAGAAAAGTATAGCATGAAGGCTTGGCCTAAAGGTGAATTGCCACTTAATCTCTTTAAGATTTAAGAAAAGTGCAATAGTAAGAGAGCGAGAGCTTATGATCATGACCACTTAAGCTGTATCTTAACAGTAGTATTTATTTTTTTTTCTCATATTTTTATTATTGAATCTTCGCTAATGCGAACTAACAATAAGTATTCAAATCTTAAAACTAAGTAATTTATATTAGTCCAGTCAGTACCAGACCAAAATTAAAGTTCTCATAACAAAGATGAATGATAACTGGTGCTCCTTGGTACCAGTTATCATTCTTAGGATTTTGTTTTGACGACGTTGTATTTTTTCTATGTTAGAGGCGGAATCAGTGCCCCCATAATTGTATACCGTAGCATCAAATTGGTTTCAAAATCGATTTGTAGAGTAGAAGCTTACAATCAATACGAAGCACAGAGTTTCTGCCAATTAGCCAATGAAGTTGTGTAGCTTTAAGTTTCATTTGCGTCAACTTCGCATCTATATGCGTTTTCCATGTAAGGCGACGGTCCAGGTGAATGCCAAGGTATTTCGTCTCAGATCGTTGAGGCACCATATGGTTGTAAATAAGGATTGGAGAGCACGTTACTTTGCGTAAAGTAAACGTTACGTGGGTACATTTTTGCTCATTAATTTTTATTCCCCATAATTTTGCCCATTTCTCTACTTGGGTTACGTGTTGTTGCAATTGGCACGAAGCCTCTTTAGGGTCTTTATGAATACTGAGAAAAGCGGTATCATCAGCAAATGTAGACGTGTGCGTAAAACTGTTTGTTGGCATATCTGCCGTGTAAAGCAAGTACAAAATTAGACCTAGGATACTCCCTTGAGGTACACCAGCCCCTATTGGTTGGTAACAACTTATTTGGTTTCCCTCTTTGATTTTAAATTGTCGACCGGATATGTACTTTTCTAGTAGGTTGAAAATATTAGCTGGAAGGTTAAGCTTTAGTTTGTTTAACAGGCCTTCGTGCCATACTTTATCGAAAGCTTGAGAGACTTTAATAAAAAGCGCGGAGCAGTACTTTTTTTCCTCGAAAGTTTTTCCTTTAACCTGCACCAGTCTATGAGTTTGTTCTATTGTGCTATGTTGACTTCTAAAGCCAAATTGGTGATCTGGAATGCAGTTGTTTTCATTCAGGATCGGAGTAAGCTTGTTTTTAAGCAGCTTTTCAAACAGTTTTGACAAAGTTGGTAACAAACTTATAGGCCTATAAGACTCCACCTTCGAAGGATGTTTACCAGGCTTAGGAATCGTCATTACTAAGGCAACTTTCCATATTGGTGGAAAATGTTCAAGCCGTATTATGGCATTAAAAATAAAAAGAAATATTCTTTTTGCTGTAAAAGGTAGCTCAATGAGCATTTTGTTGCTTATTTTATCAACGCCAGGAGCTCTTTTATCATTAAGGTTAGCAATAGCTTCTACCACATCTGAATATCGGAAACGTATTTCTATAGGACGTCTAGAAACAACAGGCGGTAATTCCCTCACGTCAGTGCATGTATTGGGAGTGAACACGTTTCTTAAATGGCTTGCGAGCAGATCGCATTTCCTTCATCATTTCTAGCCCAGGATCCTCTTAGATTGCGCAGTGATGGTTTTGTCAATACACTAAAGTATTAAGAGTAGCATTCTAGGACCAATTCTGTAATTGCTCTCTTGTTTTCTGATAATACTGCTTATCTCATTCATCACTAGGATCCTAAAGATGTATCTTTTGAAATACTGAATCATATTATTCAGGAATAGTAATCGGCAAAGCTATGAAGAATTGGAAGCAAATGAGAGAAATCATCCCAAATATTTTTTTAATAATTAAATGGTGTCTTTACTTTTTTAAGGGAAATACTATCACATTTTACTGGGCCGTCGCCTTTTACAAAACACACATAAGTATTTACGGGCATGCGAAGTTGACTCAAATAAAACTGAAATTGGAATTATTTGGTTAACTAATTGTGTACTCATTCTCGAAACTATTGCTCCACAACTTGATCTTAAAACAAATTTGGTGTTATGGGATTAAATATAATTTTTAGTACAGAAACCGTTCCTAAATTAATGGACCACTTACTTTTGTTCTCCGGTTACGACCTATTGTAATGTTTTGGTATTTTTTCCACTTTGCTTTTAACAAACTGTATGCCAAAGATAATACATGTTTTCGTATAAGTCTCAATTAAGTTGTGTATGTGTGCTGAAAGTGTGTCTATAATAAATATTAAGTGATTTTTGTTTAGTACCCTTAAAATACACTTGTTAAATATAACATCAAACAGACAACTTTATTGAACAACAAAAAAAAAAAAAACTAGTAAATAAAATCGCCCCTGACAAAGAAAAGGGCAAGAACACGTCAGCTGTCATCACGTTATATTCGACTTTTTTTGAAGGAAAAAATTTAATGTGTTTTGTGTGAGGTAACAATATTCTGACAAAGATATCTTTAACTAAAAAGTAAAAATAATAAAGTAATAGTGTAACGTTGAAAGCAAATTGAAATATTTTACGATTTTATATCGTTACCTTAAACTAAAACGGCACTAATTTACTTTTTTTTAAATTTTGCAAGGCAAGAAAAAATTATTTAAAATGTTAAACATACATTCAATATATTTATTAACTTTTTAACAAAAAATTTTGAAACTCCAAAACCTGGCAGTTGCTTTAAAAATCACAGTGTACCACACATTTATATATTTGCTTTCGTTGATATGGCCGTTTGCTATCTATTGGTCAAATCGCCTATTTTCTGTCTGCAAAATCCAAATATAAGCTTAAGTTTTATTGCAATTAAAACTCAATAGCTGATTGAAAATGTTTGTTCAGTTAAAGGTTTTCGTTGGAGGCAACGATATGTTTGTATGAAAGTAAATGTTAGGGTGGCAGATATTATTTAGAATTTTCTATTTAATAAAACATAGAATGTGCTATAAATTAAACAAAACTGGCTTTTGAAAGGGAACGTTTTAACATTAAAGTTGTAATTTAATTTGATAACAAATTTGTTAAGGTTTACTAATTAATTTTATTATGTCCAAAAATGCCAATCACACAAGCCGACAAGAAAAAACGTTTTTGCAGCGGCAAGAAATTTGTATGTAAAGTTTGGAACATTAATTTTTTCAAATTTACTTCTTCCTAAAATATTGATTTCTATAAAAAAACTAAAGGCTGTTTTATCAAGCACTTTAAAATATTTATTTAATAAGAAAAAAAGTTGCACTAACTTAAACAATTGTTTGGCTACCAGCTACAATATTTAACAATTTTTTTGCTAAGCCAGTTGTATTGAATGTATTTTTAAGATTTTTCATAGGTTTTTAAAATTGTCAAAAATCAATATGCAGTAGTTGGTATCAAAAAAAATTTTTGGTAGTTACAATTTTGGTTGAATTTACAATTTTCTTTAAAATTTGGTTGTTAATATTTTGTCGAATTTTTTCTATGTTATATGGAATACATGGTTGCTGAGCTAATATCAGCCATATCTTACAAAGTCTACAGTCAGCTTGGTTTGGGTATCGTTTGATGATGGAAAGAATCAAAGGAGGCTTTGCGTTCTGACAAGTTCTACTGATGCCAATGAGAAGCAAACTCTTTCTACGTATAAGATTGCCCAACAAAGAGACTAAAATATTGCAGCTAAGGTATGTATCTCTTAGTCTACGCCTGCGCAGGGAAGACATAAGGCGCATCTTGTAACCTTTTGCTCTTAGATGGGTTTAAGGACAATTTGGTCACAGCGAGTCTGCCCGATTAAGCGTTTGTGCAAACTTAAAAGGAAGAGAAGTGCTCTTGAAAAAGTAACGTCAAAATCTGTCGCTATTCAGTTAAAAGATGTGTAAAGTTACGAAATTCTTGTAACGCAGGAAATACTGACATATTTTTAAGATAAAAGTCAGCTTGTTACTTTTAAGCAATTTCTCAAAAAATTTTTGACAAAGTTGGTAATTGACTTATAGGCTTTTAAGACTCTTCGAAAGATCCTCTCCAGGCTGAGAAATAATCTCTATCAAGGAAACTTTTCTTATTGGCTGCAAGTACTAAAGCCGTTTTGTGTCGTTAACAAAAACTAAATTATTTTGTTTTCTATGTTTCAAAATAATTTTGTTGCTAGATTTTTAGAGGTATAAGCTTTTTTTTAACATTTAAATTGTCAACATCCTCAATGGATTCTAGCAATTGGAGTTTTATTGTGATTGGTTGACGGTAATTCACTCGCGTCGGTATACGTATTTGGAGTTAATACGTTTTTAAAATTCATTTTCCTTTGTCATTTCTTACTCAAAATCCTTTAAGATTACGCAGTATTGGTTCTACAATAACAAATATTCTAAGCCATTTGGATGATCACCATAAAGAATTATTTTAAGAGCGTTATCTAGGTTTTCTAAATGTACCCTAAATGGTTTATTCTTTATGCCTTTAGCAAATTCCAGAGATAATTTGTTCATTACTTATAGTTACTTTCAGGTTGGGGTGATGTGTGCTTTTGACATTCTCTTCAGGGTCTTCTTTTTTTCAGACCCATTTTTTTTAACGTATTTGGAAAAAACTTTGTTGTACTCTGTCGCAGATATACCAAGCAGGTTCAGTGGTTTTTTTTATATGTTTATTAAGGCAACTATTTAAGACAGTCATAGAGAACCCCCGAGTTTTTTACGGGGGGTTTCCTGAGAAGCATATATATTTTTTTCCGATAAAAGGGCAAAGGAACATGGTAAAAACTGAAAATAATGAGTACTAATGGTGAGTGGTCTGTAGATAGATTCAGCGAGGCTTAAACCTCAATATTTCTTTACAAGTAAAAATCAAAAATGTAAAAATCCATTAAATATTTAAAATATGTTAATCAATATTTTATTCCTTTTTATTTTTTAATTAAATTTAATTTCGTTAAATACCATCTTTATCCCAACTTTGGTAATTAAAATAAAGAAAAATTTGCTTTTCATTTCCCTCAAGCTATTTTGTTTTAAACCTTTCTTTTTAGGTTATAAGTATTTAAAAAATATTAGAATCGCCGGATTTTTTTTACTTGCAAAAAAACCTTAAAAACGGAAGGTAAGAAAAAGTGAAAAACTTGAACTTTGGGCGCCGGAAAAATAATTTTTTTGATATACCTCAGTGAAACTTTTTTTCTCGTGTTAAAAGCTATCGAAAAATCGATGGCACCCAACCTATTGTTTATACATGATTTATACATGAACTTCAATTACATACTTCGCTCTCCAAATTACCTACACAACTTCGCTCGTGTTCACTTTAAATTCGTAATTGGGTTCGGCAATTGTTCAATTTTTTCAGTTTTTTTGCACCACAATTTATTATTAATATTTTAAGGTATTTTTTAAATTAAATTATTTATTTTGTATATTTTTATGTAGTTTTTTGTTTTAATTTATTTAGTTTTGGGCAACTCTGCAGATCGATTAAATTTAGAGATGACATTTTTTACTCATATATTATTGATAATTTAAACTTAAAGGGCTTTAAAAATCGTTATGCTTAAAAAAAACTTTAAGGGAAAATCTCGTAATTGCATTGATAATTAGGGGTCAAATTACGAATGAGAAAGCGAAGGACGTTATTTGGTTTAAGTGAAAACATGCTATAAGAGATCAAAAAAAATTTTTCTGAAAATTTTTTTTCAATTTATAACTATTTGACTTATTACTGGTAAAAGTAAAATTTTTATGGGTTACGTTTGCTTCTTTCTATTATTGTAGGTATTAAATTTAACATTTAATAATTTAACATCGGTTTTATGTCGAAAATTATTCGTTTTGTTTGAATGGTACTATTTTTGTCAAAAAAAAAAACGACAGAAATGAACACTTTCTACGGTTCTATTACAATTTTCGGTACCATGTGTGTCGCCAAAAAAATGTAAAATACTTTAAAGCCCGTCGTTAAGGTTTTTGCTAACAATAATTAAAAAAAAATTTTAAAAACAGTTAAAAAAAGAATCTTAGGAAAAAGAGGGTTTTAAAGTATAATCTACACAGAAAGAAAACTCGCTTCCTAAAATCAAGAATTTTATTCTTGAATTTATCCAAAATCTTTTAAAGTACGATCCTTATTTACATTTTCTTAAATCAAACCTATTCGGATTGCTTCAACAAATCAAGCAGAGAAAAGCTTGTTGCTTTAATATATTATTTAACATTTGAAAACAAAGTGTCTCGGTGGCCTAGAGGTAACGCGCTTGTACTGCAGTGCAGAAATCCCTAGTTCGAATCTCAGCTTCGGTAAGTACAAAAAATGAAATTTTTAAATTATTAATTAATTATAAAATAAAATATAAAATTCTTCTTCTTTAATAAAGCTCCATAAGTCAAAAAAATGACATTTCATTTTCGAATTAATCCCGGTTTTGGCTTAAATCAATCTCTTTTTGGCTTACGTCAAGTATGGTTCCGAACTTAAAACAATCATTTCTTGGCTTAATTGTGGCTAAAAGTAAGAAATTCGTACTTGAAAAATTTTACTTGGAGTAAGAAATTTCGTACTTGATTTAAGAAAAACCGTACGCACCTTACTTTTGACACCGCTATGGCTTGATTTAAGTAAAGTTTTCTTAGATAATTTTTTGTGTGTAAAAAGCTCATGGCGACGAATGGTTTGTTGGGTCCTCAAAAAACTCTTGAACGTTTAAGCTTATTTATAGTAATTCTCAATAAGTTTACTGAGGTTATTATATAAAGGCAAAAAATATTTATGAGGTTTTTTAAGAATATGGTTGACGTCTACTGATGACTTGGTGTAAGAACCAATGAAGAATAGACAAACTTAACTTAATCCAAGTTTGGGAAAAGAATATACAAGTAGAATTTGTAAACTAAAACAAGTATGGAATGAAATTGCTTCTCAACTCAATGCACTTATGACACACATTGCTTACAGTTAATTGACTTATACTGATGTTCTTGACACTGCATTTTTCACCCTTTTTCTTCAGCTGCAATTTGGGAAATATTTTGTTCTTATTGGCTGTCCTGATAAAGGGGCTATGCTGTCAAAGACATACTTGAAAGCATCATTATTAAGTCTTTAAAAAATACTTACATGTGGCAATAATAGACTTAATAAAATTTTTTACTTACTTGAAGTTCGACATGGCAAATAGGATTGACTGTTTATTATTTTTCACATTTATAAGCCAAAAATGTATCAACACTTAACATTTTAAATCAAAAAGTAATTTGTATTTTCAATAAGTAGGTAAATAGTTGGTAAATGAACTTTTATTTTTATTGACGCCTACAGTTGCTTTTCGAGTTAATACAACAGGGCTCCTCACAATTTGTTAAAATTGCAAGAATTTTGGCCAATTCGTGTTTTTGATATACATATTACAAAAATGTCGTTATCGTAAATTTTACAATGCCAACGAATACGACAACTGTCCAAATACGACAACGACACTCATAATAAGTCTGAATACTTTTTCACATTTGCCTCACACAAGCTAACATATGAATTTTTATAAAGTGTGTCGATAATAATGAATATTAATATTATTATTAACTTAAGAAAAAAGATAGAATATTACAGAAACACTAAAAGAAACCCCGACTTTATTTAAAAAATAAGCAACAGGACTGACACATATCAAAAGCAAACATATTCCAGCAAAAAAAGAAGAAAACTCATCATTATTGAATTCACTGATTTTTGAGGAAACATCAATGAATTTAACACGGTAACAATTAAGATAATCTCTGGTTTATAATTGATTATTTTCTAATACTTCGTTTTATTTAAGTCTTAGCATCTTGAGTATACTAATATACGATATTAAGAACAGGGGCCAAATCATCGCATTCGAATCGAATCGAAATTTACTCGATCGATCGAGTTATCAATGCTTTTAATATAGGAACTCTAATAAGAATTTTTTAATTTCGATTCAAATCGAATGCGGTAATTTTGCCCCAGACTAAAAAAAATTTAAATCGAAAGTTTTTAGGTATTCAATGGAAAATGCTGATTTTATAACCACTTCAAATTTTTTTGCTGGGATGTTCTATGCATGTTGTTTTTTGATATACTTGGGCACAAGTTTATGTCTATAATGTGGGTTATAGAATTCTTTTTGTTAATTTTCTTTTTATTTGTCATTCCAATAAATTCTATTTATCTCTTTTTTGTCACTTCATTTTAATGTTAATAAAAATCTAATCAGTTTTATATTGGCAGTCTTGTTTGGCTCTTGTGATGTAGATGTTTTAAGAAAAAAATAATTAGAAATTATTTGGAGATGTTTTTACGCCGAAAGCTTTTTATTTTCTTCTTATTGTTTGGTCACTTGTTGTGGGTTTTTACTAGTTATGGATTTGCCGTAAATTTAACCAATTTCCTGAAGCATCGTCAAAAACGTGGCTTGATATATAACAACGGTGGTAGTATGAAGGTAAATTTCTGTTCTAAAAAGAAAAGAAAAAGAAATTTTTTATTAAAGTGATGAAAAAAAACAACTCTTCTCTAAAAAACTTTGCATGTAATGTAATTATATTTTTATTGAATGCATTATGTATATTAAATATAATAAAAAAAAATAATAAATAAAAACTAAATGCAAGCTAATAATTTTAAAGCCTTTAACCTAAAACAAATAAAGCTAAAACATTAAAACGACATTATAATATAGCAAAGTGATAAATATGGGGGTCATTAAACACAATTGTTTAAAGTTCATTACACAAAATATATTTAATTTAAATTACAAATTTATATCTATAAAAAAAATAGTTAAATATTTTTTATACCCACATTTCACACCTGGTGGGTTAACTATACGGTCGTGTGGATATATGTAATAGTCACCATAACACCTACCTTTTATTATAATGACCTAGCGATGTCCGTGTTACGGTTGAAAAAAACTTTTTAAAGCCTTAAATGTTACATAGACTCGTAAGTTGCATTAAAGTATCAGAAATATCTGCGAAAAAATTGCTATTAAAATCTAGCAAAATCGCCCGATAACTGACCGAGATAAAATTTATACATAAAAACCTCTACAGCTGGCCCGGAGCTGGCCTATACAATGTGCAATTTAGAACCAACTCGCATTAATTTTTCCTCCCGAATATTATTGTAAAATGTACTTACACTCTATTTCCACCCTTTAATAGGGTTGCCATAAAAAGTTAATTTTTTTTTAATTTTTCTATTAAATCGCTCCCACAGCTTCCAGGGTGCTCCTACAAAGGTTAAATGTAAGATCGACCCCCAAATAATTTTTCCTTCCAAACATTCTTACTAAACATACTTACCCCCTTTCCCCAGCCCTTAACAGGGTTGTCAAACAAAATTGGGAAATATATGCTAAAACTTCTACAGCTTCCTCGGAGTCGCCCTTTAGAGGAATAAAATGTATCACAGACCTCCATTAGTTTTTCCTCGCAAAAATATTCCTAAAACATATTTACCCCCAATCTCCATCACCTAAAGAAGTTGTCATACAAAACTTCCCCAGAGTCGGCCTTAGAGGAATAAAGTGTACACACAAAAAATTATCTATGAAAACTTTACTTAAATCAAGCCATAGCGTTGTCAAAAGTGCGGTGAGTACGGTTTTTCTTAAATCAAGTACGAAATTTCTTACTCCAAGTAAAATTTTTCAAGTACGAATTTCTTACTTTTAGCCACAATTAAGCCAACAAAGGATTGATTTAAGTTCGGAACCATACTTGATGTAAGCCATAAAAAGATTGATTTAAGCCAGAAACGGGATTAATTCGAAAATGAAATGTCATTTTTTTGATTTATAGAGCTTTATTAAAGAAGAAGAATTTTAGATTTTATTTTTATTTTATAGACACTTAAAATTTACAATTTAAAAATTTCATTTTTTGTACTTACCGATGCTGAATTCGAACCAAAGACTTCGTGAACTGCAGCACAAGCGCGTTACCTCTAGGCCACCGATACACTTTGTTTTCAAATGTAAAATAATATATTAAAACAACAAGCTTTTTTCTGCTTGATTTGTTGAAGCAATCCGAATGGGCTTGATTTGAGAAAATGTAAGTAAGGATCGTACTTAAAAAGATTTTGGATAAATTCAAGAATAAAATTCTTGATTTTAGAAAGCGAGTTTTCTTTCTGTGTACGACCGACCCCTATTAGTCTTACCTCCCAAACATATTTCTTGAGCATACTTACCCCCTATCCTTATCCTCTAAAGGGGCTCTCATACAACGTTTGGGGAATTGCCATTAATCCCCCTTACAGCTTCTAGGGTACCCGAGGATAGGTCAAATGCAGGGCTGAGAACTTGAATTTTAGTCTGGCACCGGCTAGTCTAATAAAAATTAAATAGTTTTAAGATTTGAATATTTATTGTTAGTTCGCCAAAGGCGAAGATTCAATTATAAATATATGAAAACAAAAAAAAAAAAATATTTTCCTAAAGGGGTGTGTACCCTTTCTTCAAAAAAATTTTGGGGGATTCAAAAGAACAATGTTTTTGATAAAATAACACACATTTAAAGGGCAGCTAATAAAAATCAAATTTTGCACAAATAATATTTTTAGTGTAAGGGCAAAATTAATTGAAATTGGTGATAAATATTTATTAGTAAGGAATTTACATGGGTGCCCCGGTAGATCAGTGGTAAGAGCACGAGTCTACCAGTCTGGGGGTTGTGGGTTCGATTGCCACCAGAGTCCCTGGTAAGTTTGCTTAATTTTCTGTCCTTTCTTTCTTTCTTTCTTATTCTTCTCTAAATTTCTTCTTTCCTTTCATCTCAACCTATTCTATCTGCCTCTCCAGGTAACACAAGGGGAACGAACTAAGCGGACCTAAGTGAGCTGTATCCTTTCCTTCAATGGCTGCCTGTTCTACCTAACCTAACCTAACCTAACCTAACCTAACCTAACCTAAGGAAATTACATTTAATGACCACTTAATATTTGGATGTAATATGATCCTCTAAGTTTCAAAACAGTCAAAGTTCTAAGTCCTGTGAATAAGTTGAGGCTGAGATTTTTAAAGGGAACCACCAAAATAATTGCAATAAAATTAAAAAATCGAGATAAATATTTGTTCAATAGCATACATTTTTTACAAAAAATAGTATGAATTTTTTTTCCAAATAAAGCGTTTTTTCCAATTAAGTTTCCTTTAACATTAACGGGAAATATTAATTTCTTTTAATAAAATAAAATTTTATAAAAAACTTAAGCCAGAATAGAAAAGGCAAAAAGTTGTATAATTTAATATAAAAATTAACCTGTTACCTTAATTTTAAGCTTTGGATAAGAAAATTAAATTACACCTTCCACAGTTGCTAAAAGGCCTTTTTTTAACATTAAATTAAAGACTTTTGATTAATTACTGAAAATTGGGGCATTTTCGTGACACCTGTATCAATAGAGTTTACTAATTTTAATTAAATTCGTTTTAAATACAAATGTAAAAATTCATTTTAATACAAAATTGTGTTGCTTTAAAATACCTTCTTTTCTTTATAAATATTAAATCTTTTCTCTTTTCAGTTTATTATTGGCCCCATACAACCTATTACTTTGGCTGATCCCATTGTCTGGAGAAGTTTGATATGTTCCTATAATATACATGTTGGCAGCTACAACATACCTTCGAGCCCACTTTATCCCTGGGATAAATGGGAGAATTTTTATGTCAGATCGGCCAGAGAAATAGGACACTTACAGCCAGATAAATCCCGGGAATTTTTGTATTTAGTTTTGGAAAATTATATGAATGAAAAACATGGAAATGGCCGAGAATGCCTGCTGCGTTCAATTTGTGAAAATGCTCAAATTCATCATCATATGGACCTGTTTGGAGAAGTGCTAGATATAATATTAACGTGAGTATTGAGGAAAAAATATACATTTGAATCCTTTTGTACTAAAAAAATTTTAATTTGTATAAAACTAGGCCGGGCAAAGGTGATGTGGAACCCATTTATATGCATGCCCATGAAATGGGCAAAGCTGGAGTTGATTGTTTTAAATATTTTAATAAGTGTCCGCCTGGTCTATGTTTCTTAGATCAGTATTTATATGAATCTTAATTTAATCATATTTTTTAATCAATTGTATATAAAGAAAAAGTTTTTGCGCTAAATCAATTATACAAACGTATGTTTTAAAAATAACTTTACTTTTTCTTTAAACATATGCATAACTTTTATTTACCGTAAAGTTTTTGGTTTGTTTAACACTTAACTCTTTATTGCTTTATTTTCTAGCTTATTCATAGAATTTGAACAAAACTCCAAAAAAACTTATTGTTGTTCATACATTTGTTGCTACTAAAATATGTTGCTAACAATGGAAAACATATAAACGTACATAAGTGTGGCCTTATTGTGTCATGATTTTTTCATTAGATTGTTTTGTTGTATGTACATATTTGTGTTTTTTATGCTTCATACTTTTTTACATATTTATATATTTTTTTTTTGCCACAATGTGTTAAACTATTATTATTATTCAATTTAGGAGTTTTTTGTTTTTGCTTCTTGTTAAAACAATGAATGAACAGGAAATATTAAGCAAAAACTACTTTGAGAAACTTTTAATCACTTTTGCCTCCTGATGTTGGTATTGTTTAAAGTTTTTGTTTTGTAATCCCGAAAATGTGTGTGTGTGTGTAAGCGAAGAAAGTTTTGTTTGCTAGAGTTTTTCACCAGTTTTTTTATTGGTTGCGGATTATAGTTACATTCAGAGGGCTATATAATTTATTATTTGGTATTTACATACAAATTTATGTAAAGATGCTCGTATATATTTTAATTTGTTAAACAATAGCGTATATACAAGTAGACATAGTTCAAAGGGGCGAAAAATATTTTAAAATTTCAAAATCATAAATAAATGATCATTAGGAGTTTTAATTATTACAAATTTTATTAATGTACGTATATAAAACAATATTCACATAAAAACATGTACACATGCCTAGAAGGATACATATGTGTATACATATGCCAAAAAGCTTTATATACAAAAGTCCTCTTCAAATTGAATTAAGGTCAAGCGGTCATTTAAAATTTTTGCAAAATAACTTTTTGCAACCACAAAAAAGTATGAATACACATAAATGTAATATAGCTTTAAACAATTTTTAGAGCTTAATATATAAAATTCAGAAAAAGATACCCATATGTATGTAGATATATATTTACTAGGGTATTCAGTTCACTGGCTTTATTACAAACATTTGCAAGTTGTGTTGCCCGGTCGATAGCATTAAAAATTTTAAACTTTTGTCTAAAAGTTAACTTAATAATGAAAATGATTTTGTTGCCGTTATTAAGCTGTTTAAACAATTTGTTTTTTTTTTAAGACAGTTTTCTTTTTGTGTGTGTATGTATGTTTTTCTAAATTTGATAGTATTTTTCCTCTCTATTGGATAGACGCGTAATGTAGCAATTTTTTTGTTTGAACACTTTTACAGATTTCGTAAAAGAAAGCTCTTTACTTTCTTAGCGATTGTAACTCATATACCCTGATATTAAAAACTCATTTTAAATACTACGAGTGTATTTGGAAAATAAATACATTCTTAAGTACTTACCCCTGCAGCTAAAGTTGAAACAAGTAATAATTTGGAATAGTTATCTACTAGTTGCAATCAGGACTGTTGTAAAAGTGAAAAGTTTGGCAAAATAAAAAAAAATTATTTAACACATCTACTGCGCCAAGATATAAGTGCAATAAAAAATTTAAATATAGGTAAAATGCTATAAATAAAAGAACTAATCTAGTTTTTTAACTAGTATATAACTATATGAAACTAAACTAGTTGGGGTCCTATGACAGCCTGATGTTAAAATTAGTAGTTCAAAGTCGGAAAAAAGGTTAGATATGCAACTAGTTTGAAGTCAAAAACAACTAGTATATTTGTTATACATACTAGCTATTCTATCTGTAGGGTACCCTGCAACTTAAGTTGAAACTTGTAACGTTTTAGAATAGTAATGTACTAGTTGCAACTGGGACTGTTGTAAAAGTGATAAGTTTGTGCCTGTCAAAAAAAAAAAAAAAAAAATTAAAAAAAAAATATTTGAAACATTGACTGCACTAAGTATTGAGTGCAATAAAAAATAAAATAAAGGTTGTGTTCGTTTAGGGTGTGACGTAATAACTGACTGAAGGAAAAAAATGAATTTGATAAATTTTGAGTTGTGACATTTTTTGGTTTAGTGTGCGATATGAACATAATAGAAGTAGGCATATAATTAGGTATGCATGCATACATAAAAGTTATTATCAGGTGAAAATGAAATAGTTGCTTTGACTACTAAGAGCTTAACTTGTAAATTACACGAACATCAACTCTATGTTTACTACTTACTACAAGTAAAAACTTATACAAATGAAAATTTGTTTTCATGTGGAATTGATTTACGCCTTATATATGTGTGTGAGTTAATATACAGTAACGAATATACATATGTAGTCAAAAAAGTTTTTAAGAGGATAAACTGAAAAGTTTTTTGCAACTATTAAGTAAAAATAGTGCGACTAAATAACTTGCTTTTTTACTGTAAAAACTCAACTTTAGATTATTTTGAAGAAACTTAAAGGTTTGAATGCATGATTTGAGTTAATGAATGAATTGAATTATTTTGGAATTTAATCATTCAAAGTTTTCAAGCAGTACTTTTGTTCTGTAGAATTAAACAATTTTTATTGTTGTAAATTGCGCTTTTAAAATTGTTTATTATTGTAGATTTCTAATAGCATATAAATAGCATATAAATACCTTTGTAAAATATTATTTTAAATTAACGGAATGATGTTTTTACTCTTTTAAAAACAAAAGAGCAGCATATAGGTTAAGTAAGATTACGAGAAGTGATGAAGCAACGCACATACTCTCATTCATCATTCTGTGTCTATTGTGCATTTCTGTTGAAGAAATATGAAAAATAAGAAAATAGGCTTACGATGAACCTGAAAATATTTTCCAATTGACACCATTAAAAAGTGTTTAATACTTCTTTTTAAAAATTTTAAAAGCCACTTGACCATGTGGTCCTTTTTTCATGTCGTAACAGACAACTTTGAACTTTCTTTCTAAATTCTTTTTACACTTACCATCCTACAACAATCTGCAGAAGAGTACTCTTAAATGCTCATCCTAACCCTAACAAGAGAGTGTCCAGTTTTGAGAATTATTGTGCTGTTAAGATCCATCTCCTCAAGTCCATGAGCAACATTGTGTCTGCTGAGCAAAGTCACTGCAATACATCCCAAGCTTCTCTAGAGTCCCTTTTGTTTCTGTGTTGAAGATTCATTCTTTTAAACAACCATGTCTTAGTATATCTTGACGCAATGCTTCTTAAAGGCTCAGCGGCTACTTAATCAAATAATGACAAAAATAGTGTTCTTACTAATCTTTGGAACACGTTCCACTTTAAGATATTCTGTCTGGCCATTATCTCTGCTTGGAACAAACTAAATTAATCCGATAATTGCATCAAGCTATCCGTAAAGCTGCATACATTTCAAAAATCAGCAACCACTCTTAAACTTCCTACAGCCTTAAAAGTGTGTTTTCATAATTACCCAGGCAGAAAAATACAATCAAACCGATTCTGTCCTGACGTTCGGAGAGGGCTCTCAATATCAAAATAAGGTAAATTTTACAAGTTCACAATGCTGTCTCGATGTTAAAATGATAACGCTAAATGGGCGTCTTTCGACTCTTAGTTTTTATGTTGTAGCAATTTTCTAAATTTAAATTTCCGGTATTAGAATAACATTTTTTATCTCTTCTGTCTTAGGAGTTCGACTTGCTACTTTAGGCTTTAAAATAACTGATTTCCTTAAATAAATATGTTTATATGTAACAAAATAAAATATGCAAAAGGTTTTTCAACGCATCTCACAATATTTTGAAAGAGTTGAAATTTTGTGTTTACAGGGCTGTGGTGGTACAACATTTTCGGACCATTGTTTTAGAATCGTATATTTCTGCCTGGGTAGTTATTAAGTCTCTAAGCTGGGTTAAGTCTATCAACCCTAAGTTCTTTAGATATATCTGGTTTGTATTAGGTTCTTTTAAAATATTATTAAGAGTCTTAAAAGTTAATTTTCCGCGGATTCCATGGATCCGCAGTACTTTGTCCACAAATCCTTTTTAGCTTCTTATAAGTTTTATTTTTATCTACTGAAACACATTCTGTAGCGATCCCAGTCTCCAGCTCTCCCAACAGCCTATGTTTTTTTAAAAAACCTTCTCACTGTATATTTGTCTTACCATTTTCGTTGCTCCCTCTCTCCCAGAAAGATTAACAAGCAAGCTAAATTTTATCCGTAACCTAAAGTGAATTGATTTTTTAAATTTTCAAGGCAGAAATTTTTGATTCATGTTATAAATTCATATACATATATTTTCTTTGTAATTTGTGTTTCACAAAATCGTTCATATATTTTAGGAATTACAGAAAATTTTCAATCTGACCTCATAAAATGTTTTTATCATTTACAGGTATGAATTCAGGGATAAATATACATAACTCAAGAAGGCAATGACTTTTTGGTGTTGTTATTACCCAACACATAAAGCGACAAGTTTATGTAAAAAACTTATATATTACTGCTTACATACATATATGTAAGTTTTATGCTATACATAGTTAGTTGCCATATAAACCCAATAAGCATTTTGGCTGAAATTCAAGTGGAATTACATTTGAAATCAAGTCACAATTTCCAATTTCCAGTGTTGAATTACAGTTGAAACATAGTTGAATTCAATAGCGAATCCAGCAAAATTAACCATTGAATTACAGTCGAACAAAACAGTACCTTTATAGTGTAATTCCAGCCTTGAATAACGGTGTGATTCAAGTTGAACCGAACTTGAATTTGAAAATTTAATTATAAAATCATCATCTTAACCGCCGCCAATGATTTTCCATCAACTCTGTGCCATAAATAACGTATGCTTCAAACAAATTTGTTGTTGTTTTTTAACAAACTTCAAACAGACTGGAAAGAGGATGGATTTTAAATGTAATTCAAGCTTGGATTCACACCGGAATTCCAACATTGGAATTCACAAAAAATTTGTGCTTATTGGGAACGTGCATATGGGCATGTGTGTGTTATAAACGTTCAACAAACAAGTATCATGTTAATTTTGTACGAGTTTTATGTTGTCGACAGTTGTAATAACACGTTTTACTATATTTAAACGCTTTTAAAAATCCATATACAAAATATGTATGTGGGGCCTATATTTTTGCACACATTTTATGTAAACGTAAAACAGTACCTACACACGCATGTACATACTTGTGCATGTGCAGAACATAGATTTATGTGTTTTTTTTTTTATTATTAATAATTGTGTGGTCTATCCACAAGTATGTGTTTGAATATCTCATACGGTATATATGGACTATTTAACATTATTCTATTTATTTTGGCTATTGTTTTTAAATATGTTTTGTAATAAATACATACATAAATATGTATATGTGTAGTGCGTATGTAGGCTAAAGGACTAATTTATTTATTGTGGTAATGTTACACGTTTGTAGGTATTTGGGCAAAAACAAAAAAAAAAAAAAAAACAAAAAAAAAAAACAGAAACCTTATATTATAATGGACGGTTTATAATATTTGTGCCAATATTATATGCTTTAAGGACACGTGTTAAATAAGGTTGGGCAATTTTGTTGTTTATATTTAACTACAGCACATTGGTTCCAAACAAACTTTTTTGGTGCAAATTCAAAAAGCAATGTTAGAGCAATTATATTTTGCCACCCACACGTTCGAGCATAAAAACATTAAAAAAATATTTATTTATTTTGGACCACGCCCACCGCTTATTGCCCCTGTAATGCCATTGAAGTGTCGTATGTTTCACACAAAATAAGTAGAAATTTTTTTTTGCGGCTATTTTTCTCAAAAAAGGGTATTTAAAAACTCACATATACATAGATAGCTTGAGGATAAACCCGTTTACTTTAACAAGTACCATGTCAAACATTACGAGAATTTTTTGGATTATGTTATAAAAACAGCGATTTTG
This sequence comes from Melanophora roralis, assembly GCA_963583895.1. Classification (NCBI taxonomy): domain Eukaryota; kingdom Metazoa; phylum Arthropoda; class Insecta; order Diptera; family Rhinophoridae; genus Melanophora; species Melanophora roralis. The sequence goes on along the minus strand of OY757189.1, from coordinate 42,869,785 downwards.
CTTAATATTAAGTGAAGTAAATTTGTAATAGGCGCATTAAATTTCGTGTTTTAATGTATGCAGAGAGTATAAAATTCAAAATTTATGGATTTTTCAACCCTGTGCGACAAAAAAACATCTGGACTATTATTTTTGTTACATTTTATGTTCAAATTGGCCAAGGTACTCAAAGCTCTTATATTATGGGGAAAAATCATGGTTTCGTACCCTAAAGTGTATATTCATGTTAAATTACTTGGTTGAATATCATGCTTCCCACTTTGTTGTTACATTGGCAAATAATTTAAATTATGTGATAAAAAGTTATTCAATAATTTTTTTCTTTCACCTAGTTTGTAATTATTTAATTTCCTTTTCAAAAACTGAATGAAGTATTGCCAATAGAAAAATGTTTTTACTTATTAAAATATTGAACAGTTGTTCTCTTTATTTTCTACCAAAAAATCGATTTGGGTCCAGTGTGCACAGGGATAAATGCCAACTTTATAAATATGTAATCGAAAACCCAATTAATGAATTAATTGTATAGGAAATTGTTACAGTCGTTGTTAGGATTGGCATTTTTATATATTGTTTTAAATAATGTTCTTAGTGTTAATAACAAAGGGGAGTCTTGATACTATCAGGAGATAAATTTTGCAAAATCAAGAGTGAGATTAATATTATGAGCTTTTGTTACGTTTCAATGCCCCTCACACACATGTGCATGTAATGAAAGTGTATATATATAAATTTAAAAATATTATAAAATTTTATATTTTTCCAATTTTTATGATAAATATTAAAAATGTATTCTTTTAAAGATTTTAATCATATCTTAAGCCTTATTCATCTCCTTGGCGTATGAGTGATATTTAATTCTATTTAAATAATAATCATACGCTTCGTGAAACAATGTTTAACAATAAGTACTAGCACCCACTAAATCCTTCTTATTTGGCGAATATTATCTTTTTATTATTCTATTCCTTTGAACAAAAAAAAAAAAAAAACACTTTTTTCGGTAATTTATGCAGGAAATCTTGACAAAAGAGTTTTGCCTTTCAGACAACTGTAATAAAATACACCCCCTTTTGCAAATTTTTATACCAACTTTTACGGGAATAGAAGATAAAGTTTTGTTATTTTCTTTTGTGTTGAAATCTTTTCTAACTCAAGTATGCAATGGGTAAAAAAAATTTTTTTATGATTTTACCAACTAACACTTTGTTATCGGTGATTCCCTTAAGTTTAATAAAAAAAAAGAAATATAGTAGTAAGGACACAAATTATATTGTGTTTTATGTATTTACACACTTACTTTTTACTTACTTACTTAGTAGCTGGCGCGTGTACATTTTTATTGTTGGGTGGTATCCGAGTGTGAATTATGGTCAAGGCAAAGAACATTTGAACATGACCAATGCTTAAAATGTTAGTTTTTTTTTAAATAAATTTCGTTTGTGTAAAATAAAACAATTAAGAAATAAATAATGGGTTTTTGATTTATCTTATTTCAGTTACAAGATGCATATTAGTATAAAAACCTAAATACCTAAATTTTTTTTAAAGAATATCTGCTGTCAGAAGTACAACTTAGTTGTTTTTCTGAAACCATAACTTTCACTAAGGAAATATTTTTTTCTTTTAACCGACTTAGAAAAAAATTGATATTTACAAAAATTTAAAAAACCATTACATAAGCAGACATTTTGGGTTGTCGACCAACTTTCTTATATTTTTGATAGATTTTTTGAACCATCTTCTCTACTAACCATGCAACAATATCTGTTAAATGCTTGTCGAATATTTCTTAGAGAATCAACCATGCCTAATTATCGCGGGTATCGAGTGCCGCATTTAAAGAGGATATTAAATATTTAAACAAGTACATAACGCAAACTTAATTATCAAGTTCCAAGACAACCATTTGAGTATTTATGGGGACGTATCCCCTCAAAATTTAAATATGAAGTGTAAATTGGAAATCAAGGCGAAAAAAAGCCCATTCTTTCTAAAAGCAGACTTAATACCTGTTACTTACCCAAAAGCTTAGTTGGCAATCTAAAGAACAAGCTCGGCTGGTATGGCTTAATCACCCAATTGTCTTAAGTTACACTGATGACCAAAACTGGAATAAGAAAGAAAAACATTGGTAGACTCTATAACCTAACCATAGAATCTAAGAATATTAATTTGAACCTGGGATGTAAGAGCGCTTTCCAAATATCCCGCTTGGTACTGCTCTAAGAGTTCACCACAGCAGAAAGTCGTAATTTGCTTTATTTCGGAAAGGCAAGCAACGACAAAATCCAGTTAGGTCAAAATTTCATATCAGGAGCACTAGAGGAAAATATCATCAGTAGGGAGACGTATCCAAACACCAGACCTTGAAATATATCGTATAAGCAGCGCTATTCACCTACAAAATATACAGAATTATACACAAAGAAGATATTTACGATCTTTTGTCGCGCGGAAAAAACTTATTATCAGTAGAAGATTTATAGGCAAGCCTTTGAAAAGTGACTCTGGCCAACTTATTACTTGTATAAAGAGCAGCTAATGATATAAGAGGCATTTTGTAAAACGGTGTTCTTTCCAACAAAAACTGTGCCTTCTAAGCTAGCTTATATAATAGCGATGAATATATCTACCAACTGTCCAGTCATTACAGGATTCCTGGCATAGATAATATATTTTCGAAACTACTTAAAGCTGATAATACAACAAGTGTCATATTACAGGCATCAATTTTTAATAAATTCTAGAACTAAAATTTTCCTTGGATTTAAATTTCCTTGGGTGCGATTTAGCCCAGCGTAACAGACCGGGAAAACTGGAGAATAAGTCGATTACTCAATATGATAAGCAACGTAATATTTCAGGCTAAAAGACTTTGGCTACGGCAAGTGAGACAGGCGATTAATTGGAATGCACAAGGCAGCCGCAGAAGAGAAACCCAGCTCACACATGAAAGCAGCAATTGGAAATTAAATATGAAAAACAACTCAATATTGTTGGCTGTAAGCCATATGTTACTATACATTTATAAATTTGTATCCATATATGTTAAGTAAATTAAATCTGAAGTAAAATATTTTTTAATTTTCTGTATCTAAAGGAAGATATCCGGTTCGAAATAAAAAAGAGCGGTCACGTTTTTTTATATAAAATACAATACAAAAATGTATGCGTAAGTACTTCCGTTGTGTAAATATGTAAGTATATGCACGCATATTAAGTAACAGAAGTGCTTCATGCTTCAACACCAGAAACTACCCCCCAAATTATAATTGAAATATTTAATCAAGTTATGTTAAAACAAAAATTAAACGCACTCCTACATACTTATATATGTAATAAAAACCACACTCTCTCATTTGCATTTGCATTGTTCAAATAAATAAATGCTGGCTGAAGTGTAAGTAACTAAATTTTTTGTAATAATAATAAAAAGGATGCTTGTAAATATCAAAGAAGTATGAAATCACAGAAAAAAAAGAGAAGAAAATAAATTTAGGTAGGTTCCAAACACAACAGACAACCAGCATGCCACTCATATTTATTCGGTTTTAATAATTGGTAGCAAATATACACGAATAGAGCGTAAAACAAATGCAACAAGAATAAATAAGAAAAACACTTCAAAATCAGAAAAAACAACATGTGTTGAATATGCGCCTAAAATGCCGGATTATTTAGTTTAGCAAAACCAAAGTAAAGAAAATAAAACACCACACCAAAAGTGAATTGAAATATTCACTGATGCTGGATAAAAAGCAAACAACAACTTTTGCTCTATACAGAAACAAAAACGGGAGTGTAAACTAAAGAGAGTATACGCACCCATATAACACCTACATGAAAGGAACCACTACAGATATAAACGTCATATTTGTACGTTCCTGTACGTGTGTGCTTACCAAGTGTAATGTCACAACTGTTTAGCTGTCAACACCACACAAATACACATCCATTTTTTTTTTATAACTATTTTCTTACACACACTGTTCTTCTGTTGTTATCACTACAGCTCGTGGAAAATAAACAAAATATTTACAGACGTCCGGACATATTTGTATTGTGAGAATATATTTGTATGGGTGTGTTGATAGGAAACGGAAATAAAATTATAAGTGGGTTCTTTTGTTTTATTTTATTTTATTTTATTTTATTTTATTTTATTTTATTTTATTTTATTTTATTTTATTTTATTTTATTTTATTTTATTTTATTTTATTTTATTTTATTTTATTTTATTTTATTTTATTTTATTTTATTTTATTTTATTTTATTTTATTTTATTTTATTTTATTTTATTTTATTTATTTTATTTTATTTTATTTTATTTTATTTTATTTTATTTTATTTTATTTTATTTTATTTTATATTATTTTATATTATTTTATATTATTTTATATTATTTTATTTTATTTTATTTTATTTTATTTTATTTTATTTTATTTTATTTTATTTTATTTTATTTTATTTTATTTTATTTTATTTTATTTTATTTTATTTTATTTTATTTTATTTTATTTTATTTTATTTTATTTTATTTTATTTTATTTTATTTTATTTTATTTTATTTTATTTTATTTTATTTTATTTTATTTTATTTTATTTTATTTTATTTTATTTTATTTTATTTTATTTTATTTTATTTTATTTTATTTTATTTTATTTTATTTTATTTTATTTTATTTTATATTATTTTTCAAAATATTATTTAGGATTTAATCCCAATTTTCTTGTTTATTTGTAGGGTTTGTTGTTGGTTAAGTTTGTCTATATGCATTTCGTTGGTTCTTACACCAACTCATCAGTAGACTTCAACCCAAATTCTTAAAAAACTTATGAATATTTTGTGTCTTTATATAATAACCTCATTAAACAAAATGAGAATTACTATAAGCAACCAAAACGTTCAAGTTTTTTTAAGAATCCAACAAACCAATATTCGCTATTCGCTTGTTTTGATTTTCTTTTTCCCCTTACATTTGAATAACCATTGGTTATTACTAAATGTATTAAGGGGCTACCGAAAACAAAACCTTGTTGTTAAACAACATTTTTCAAAATATTATTTAGGATTTAATCCCAATTTTCTTGTTTATTTGTAGGGTTTGTTGTTGGTTAAGTTTGTCTATATGCATTTCGTTGGTTCTTACACCAACTCATCAGTAGACTTCAACCCAAATTCTTAAAAAACTTATGAATATTTTGTGTCTTTATATAATAACCTCATTAAACAAAATAAGAATTACTATAAGCAACCAAAACGTTCAAGTTTTTTTAAGAATCCAACAAACCAATATTCGCTATTCGCTTGTTTTGATTTTTTTTTTTTTTTTTTTTTTTTTTTTTTTTTCCCCTTACATTTGAATAACCATTGGTTATTACTAAATGTATTAAGGGGCTACCGAAAACAAAACCTTGTTGTTAAACAACATTTTTCAAAATATTATTTAGGATTTAATCCCAATTTTCTTGTTTATTTGTAGGGTTTGTTGTTGGTTAAGTTTGTCTATATGCATTTCGTTGGTTCTTACACCAACTCATCAGTAGACTTCAACCCAAATTCTTAAAAAACTTATGAATATTTTGTGTCTTTATATAATAACCTCATTAAACAAAATGAGAATTACTATAAGCAACCAAAACGTTCAAGTTTTTTTAAGAATCCAACAAACCAATATTCGCTATTCGCTTGTTTTGATTTTCTTTTTCCCCTTACATTTGAATAACCATTGGTTATTACTAAATGTATTAAGGGGCTACCGAAAACAAAACCTTGTTGTTAAACAACATTTTTCAAAATATTATTTAGGATTTAATCCCAATTTTCTTGTTTATTTGTAGGGTTTGTTGTTGGTTAAGTTTGTCTATATGCATTTCGTTGGTTCTTACACCAACTCATCAGTAGACTTCAACCCAAATTCTTAAAAAACTTATGAATATTTTGTGTCTTTATATAATAACCTCATTAAACAAAATGAGAATTACTATAAGCAACCAAAACGTTCAAGTTTTTTTAAGAATCCAACAAACCAATATTCGCTATTCGCTTGTTTTGATTTTCTTTTTCCCCTTACATTTGAATAACCATTGGTTATTACTAAATGTATTAAGGGGCTACCGAAAACAAAACCTTGTTGTTAAACAACATTTTTCAAAATATTATTTAGGATTTAATCCCAATTTTCTTGTTTATTTGTAGGGTTTGTTGTTGGTTAAGTTTGTCTATATGCATTTCGTTGGTTCTTACACCAACTCATCAGTAGACTTCAACCCAAATTCTTAAAAAACTTATGAATATTTTGTGTCTTTATATAATAACCTCATTAAACAAAATGAGAATTACTATAAGCAACCAAAACGTTCAAGTTTTTTTAAGAATCCAACAAACCAATATTCGCTATTCGCTTGTTTTGATTTTCTTTTTCCCCTTACATTTGAATAACCATTGGTTATTACTAAATGTATTAAGGGGCTACCGAAAACAAAACCTTGTTGTTAAACAACATTTTTCAAAATATTATTTAGGATTTAATCCCAATTTTCTTGTTTATTTGTAGGGTTTGTTGTTGGTTAAGTTTGTCTATATGCATTTCGTTGGTTCTTACACCAACTCATCAGTAGACTTCAACCC